>OZ030393.1:12906507-13334007 GCA_964023965.1 Melinopterus prodromus | reverse complement strand
GTGTGTGTGTGTGTAAACGATTTTTGTGGAGACGATTCCGGAGAAACTACTGAAGGTATCGGCACGAAAGTTCATATTTAGAAGTTTCATGACCTAAGTTAGAGCTGAAAAGCTTTTGGTTCAAAAGGGTCCAAAGGAACTGGGTGTTTACTCCAAGCCTTTTTCAAGGATATTAGAAATCAGCCGCCATTTCTGTAATTTCGTCAAAATAGTTAAATAATAAATTAAAGCAGAGGAAATTTTGAATAATTTATGCCTATGACATTTTTTGGTAAAATTAATAGTTTAGCTTTTTAGTTTATTCTAACCCTTTTTCAAGGATTTTGGAAATGAGCCGCCATTTCTGTAATTTCGACAAAATAGTTAATTAATAAATTAAAGTAGAGGAAATTTTGAATAATTTATGCCTATAACATTTTTTGGTAAAATTAATAGTTTACCTTCAAGAGCAAATTCTATTTGATTGAGATCGGTCGCATCTGCATTGATATGAAATTACATAGTAGCCAGCATTTTGACAATTATTTTTTTGTGTTGTCACATTCGAAAACAGCCGATCTCATCAGAGGTTGGAGAACCACTATGGAACGTGTCGCTGTAGTGCGCAAAAGTATAAAATACAATATCTCGGATGAAAGTCTCCATTATCGACAGGATTAGATATGAAGAAAAAGCGCTGTGAATTTACAATACTTTATTGTCGATAATACTTTGGTTACATTTTTCACGATCGATTTCGGCTGTATTTAGTACCAACCATCATCACGACGCCCATCATGACGCTCACCTGATGATGGTTGGTACTAAATACAGCCGAAATCGATCGTGAAAAAGTGTAACCAAAGTATTATCGACAATAAAGTACTGTAAGTACGTAGGCTTTCACGGCCAGAATCATTTAGAAAATAAACTGCTTCCGGGTTATGCCGTGTGTCAAGATTTGTTAATGCTGACGTTTCGCGAACCATGTTGCTCGCTTCTTCAAAGCTAATTGAATACTGCAGTATTCAACATGGTTCGCGAAACGTCAGCATTAACAAATCTTGACACACGGCATAACCCGGAAGCAGTTTATTTTCTAAAGTACTGTAAATTCACAGCGCTTTTTCTTCATATAAAATACAAATTTCAAATAAAATAAGATCACCAGTTTGATTGTTTGTTGATAAGAAATATCTTTATATCTAATTCTAAAAATGATACATTGAGAAAATTATAAATAAAGTATAGCGATGAGTGTAGTTTTATTTTAGTATGTTGGTAGGGATGTGTCATGAACAAATATAAATCTGTCAGAATTTGAATTACCTTTTTAAGGTGCGTTTTCATTAGTGATAATGGCAGTGGTAGCAGACGCCGTTATAGTATTTCCAATAGAAAATTGCTAGTGAAAATTGTTCATGTTTATGTACATGCAAACTAATATGTGTCATTATCACGATATGTAAGAAATACTATAATTTCGTATTCTACTACCGCCAGTAGCTACCATTACCAACCAATCGGAACGCACCTTTGGTCAAAGTGGTACCAACCTAGCATTTACTATACAGAAATCATTTATTTTTTTTTAAATACGTATTTCTTAAAAAGCAACACAATAAACGTTGATGTCGCTCCTGCCAAAAACTAGATACCGCGACTCACTCATATGCGACGGCGACACTCCGCCTTCGGTGACGCGCCGTACCACCGCTCGTCGCGCTATTCCGTACTTTCGGCATTTGTGACATAAATAACTATTATTCTAATGACGTAGTGTAGGTAGTGTCAAATGCTGATGCTTTGACAATACCTACGATTTATCTCTATAGAATAGATTCTCATGCAGCTAAACTATTAATTTTATATATTGTATGATAAAGTCATGTGCCTGGCCACATCAGATTTTTTATTGTTTTATGTTGTTATGTACATTTTTAAATAACTCAAAAAATTACAGCCATAACCTGGATTTGAACCAGAGACCTTTGCGTTTCTAGCACAATGCTCTCCCATCTGAGTTACTGAGGCCTATGACATTTGTTAGATATAATTGTCATAAATCAAGGAAAGGACGTAGTGGTTACTACCAAACACTAACCTATCTTCCTTACCTAGACTTATGACAATTATATATAACACATGTCATAGGCCTCAGTAGCTCAGATGGGAGAGCATTGTGTTGAAAAATCAGATCTTGGGTTTTATTTGGGTTTAATTACATAAATTTATAAATCATTGCGCAGGATTTATCATTTTGTAGTACTGTCCAGCATTCATAACCGTCGAGAAAAACGTCCAGTACGTTATTTTAGAGAAAAGTTCGTATGCTATTCAATAATCTGAAAAGTCTTTTATTTTGTATCCTGAAATAAATAAATAACAAATAACTCAAATATAATTTTTTTATGTCATACTAAAAAATCATCAATAGTCCAATTTGCATTTAAGATAGAACCGTTTTTTAACTACTACATGTTACTCACAATTTAATTGTTTGACGACAAAAAAAAAAGGAATGTGATAAAATAATAATAATATAAAATTTCTTAGACAAAAGTTCTCTTATGTAATTCAAATACGTTTACAACTGTTTCTAAAACTGTTGGAAATCTGGCCAATTATAAAATTTGAATCAAAAATGGATTGAAAACTTTCGGAGGGAGTTTAAAACGGCACCTTCCTTTATCTAGTAATATGCCGAAATTTAAATTCTGGTATTTCTTCTTGACTAACATTATTATTATTATTTAGTACACCAGTATTGGATACGAAACAGTGTAATTGAAACATTGCGCTACATCTTCGTCCTGCATTACTGTAACTTCAACTTGCATTATTCTTATCTATATTTAACCAGGAGACAAACATCTCATAATATATTTTTTAACTATTAGATTACGCAACTCCCTTCCCACTCAGTTCTCAATTATCCTCAAAAGGTGCAAATTGTTACTGGTACTTGACTTCTGTGTACACGTTCGGTTAGACTAATCTAGATCCCATAGAGAAAACGCATTGGTGTGTGTCCCATTCCAGAGCACTGTTATCTCTCATAACTGACGCATTTTATCATCCGTTTCAGACGAAAAGGTTAGCTAATCCCGGTGAACGTTGGACGAGATGTTTGTTGAGGACAGCGCGTAAGTACACACATCTAACACACATAAAAACTCTAACCACGTGCATGCCTTGTGACTCTTGTGAGCAGTAAGTCGATTATATCGTGCATGCTGGCCCATCCTCTTTCGCCACGAACCTAGTAACAACTTTTCCGCCGATTCCACTTCACGCTATACCACCACTCGCGAGGAAGAAGAACTTTGGACCTTCTCTGACCTGATCCGGTTCACTTGTGGACAACTCTGGTCTCCTGTGATCACCGCCATGACACGACACCTACCTAAACCAACTCCTCCCGCCAAACCAAACCATACTTATCTTTCGCTTGAGTGTGTTGGCCGGTGCCGGCAGTTTGTTGAGCTCTTTGCCGGTTTGAGTAGCTCGGTTGTCCTTGCGGTTTGCGGCGTTACCACGTGTTCTGTTCACTCTTCCGTGCTACTTTAGTATTTGTTTTAAGCAACTATTTGCGATACCGTACGTTTCCTATTATAATTTTTTAAAGCTGTACTATAAATTTCGGTGTAATAGACGATTTGTTTTTTCAAACGTGGTGTTTTCTTTGCAGAGATATGGACGGATTCGGTACGTCCCTGGCGCTTGGTGCCCTAAAGGCCATCGCCTTCGTCTGCGATATCATCACATTCCCTATTTACGTCTTGCTGCAGAGGCCTTGGAAAGTCCGCGAAATGTCCAAAAAGATCAAGGTGAGTTTTGTTTGTTTACGGTAGCGTATTTCGGTAGTTTTATGGTTTCAGAATGATTTCGTGTCACGTGGCAGAAACACGTGGCCCTACCGTGAAGCCGGTGCACGTTTAGTGGATAAAGCCCTTGCAATTTTGAGTCGGCGGCTCCTGTTTTACCCCGTTTTTTTTTGTGTTTGCAAATGGCGATTCAATGAATGATTTTGAATAATCAAATAAATAAATATTTTTAGGTTTTATATTCGAGCGCATATTTTGAAATTTTGTAGGTGCTTTTAAATTATTCAAGTAATTCTAAAAGTAGGCTTTGATAGTTTGAGCTTTAGTGTGTATAATTGGATGCATACGTTCCTCTACTTTTCAGAATTGACAAAAGCTGAGAATGAAAACTTGTACATGTGTACATTTATAACAGTAACAAATGCAGAAAAGGCGTACAAGATAAGCAACAAACATAATGAATATATTAAGATTAAATTGTCTGCGCCATGCTGACTGCCAAAAGCTGTACTTTTTATTAGAAGAGATATTAATATCAAATAATAATAATCTATGTAACCTGTTATTGGAAGATATCACAGCAATAACAAACTGCATATCAGCAAACAATCCAAATCAAAATATAATCAATTTATTTATTTATGCATAAAGATAAGAGCAGTAAACACTATCGAAAATTAAGGAAGTAGTGCTTGTCACTTTTCAAGATAAATTGAACATTTTTTCTCTTAAAGAAATTCAGCTGCATTGTAAAAGAAATGTCCGGTAAAAATACTGTGTTTTCCCAGTAAAATTACAGAAATAATTAATTTAACTATAGAAATATCTCCTATATATTGACTGTAATATTGTGGTTTTATTAGAATATCTCAATGCCATAAGGACGAAATAATGGAGAAAGTTCTATAATACATACTGGGTATACAGGCTGTTTCTTAATAACATGCTAGTATTTAAGGAGGTTATTCTTGGGTCCATTTTGAGGAAAAGAAGCTCTTAACTTTGGAATTACAGGGTTAGGTATATAGTTTTAAGAAAAAATTATTTTTTTTATGATAACTTTGGCACGACTCTATGTAGATATTTTTGTGGAACGTGGTACGCATCTTCTGTGCGTCAAACGGCATTTTCTGCTGTACAATATATTTTTTTCATTCTGACCAGTAATTATTTTTGAAATCCGCATTCCTTTCTTACCAAAACTGGTCCCCTGATTTGAACCGGTTGGCATCAAAAAATAAAATTCGTTCATTTGCATCTCTAAACCTCTTAAAAGAGAAAACAATTTAAATAAAATACAACTTTAAACAAAAAAATATTTACGATTATTTTTTGACGTTTCTTAAAACCAATGAAATGCTGCTTTATTTGTCACAAGGGTAAGTTTCAACCAATTATGTCATTATTATAGTGGGAATAAATCTCTTGTGATTATTCTCGGGAATAATAATAATAATAATAATAATAGCCACGAGAGCCCGCAGGGCTCTCGTGACTATTGCCTGGCAACAAGTTTTCAAACAATCTGTCAAATTATTTTCAATTTATTCTCACTCTCTTGTTATATTATTACTGAGAATAATTTTTAAACGGTAAAATTAAAGTAATCTAAACACATATTGGAATGACAACTTTTTTTACTATAGGACCCTGCAGTTCAAAAGTTAAGACCTTTAGGTCATATGTGCATATGAACATTTTCTCTCAAAATGGACCCAAGAATAATCTCCTTAAATATTAGCATGTTATTAAGAAACAGCCTGTAAAATGTAAATCAATAATATATAATACATTGTGTCCCCAGATAGACTTGTAATAGACGCATAATTGAGCTAAATTTTAATTATTCGCGAAAAGGGGTGCTCTAACAAGTCCATGGTCATAGTTATAATGTTGATTTAATATACAGGGTGGTCTAAAAACAATAATATGTCAAATTTAGAACTGATTTTGTAAAAAAATACCCTAAAGTGTTTTTGTTGAAGATTTTTTTACTGTCTGTTACTTTTATTAGTAGTTTTAACTAACGGTTTCTGTTTACCAAAAACAAGTTAAAACAGAAGAAAACACAAAATTAACAATAAAATATTATTTTTAAAATAAAACTGGTAACGAGTTGTATTTTTTCAGAACTAATTAGACAATTTTTATGTGTGCAAACGTGTACGATAATAATCTATAATTAATTGTAGATTTGTAATAGTAGATAACCACGAGATCTTAGTTTAGACTACCTACGTTTATTAAGTACATATTATAAATTTTTTATCGAATGTACTAGACGATTTCTATTTTTTTTGTGAGAAGATTGAATATAAATATATAAATCGAATAAAAATTATTTAATATTGATTGTTATTAAATATTAACCATTCTGGCTACATTGAATAGACAGTTTTGCCTTTAATTGTTAATGCTATTGGGACATTTTTTTATACGGTTTGCCACACAGTCACTATAAATTTATCGTCTTAAAGCCAACAACTAATATTTATTTTTGTATGTCTACTGAAGATATCTACTGACACATGCGTTATGGACATGCTAGATTGCTACATACAAAAATAATCCGAAAGTAAGATAATTCTTAATCGTGACTCGATTCCTAGAGTGATGTAATTGTATTAAATATTTTTGATCAAATAAAAACTTACTAATATGTCTTCCTGTACCTATAAATATGTAATATAGTATATTATAATACAAGTTTTATAAGACAAAAATTGGCGCACGAGTCGTTTTGGGCACGACGAGCGTAGCGAGGAGTGCCCAAATGGAACGAGTGCGCCAATACGTCTTATAAAACGAGTGTTATATACTATTTTTTCTACTTTGCGATATTAATTTTACATAAATGTCAAAAATTGCGGTTGTCATCTTACAATCTAGTGTAATTTTTTTCTTCAACAGTTTGTAGTTATAGTAAAATTCACAAATACGATTGAGGTGAGCCAATAGCGATTCAGATGTCAGCCTTACCTGACACTTGACGTCAATTTCATCAATCTTGGAAAGCTAAAAGTTACCAAATGTTTGTGTTCTAGTGTTTTCATAACGACGCCGAAACCGGTTTCGTTATGAGTTCATAACGAACGCAAAGTAGAAAATAGTATATTATAATACAAGTTTTATAAGACAAAAATTGGCGCACGAGTAGTTTTGGGCACGACGAGCGTAGCGAGGAGTGCCCAAATGGAACGAGTGCGCCAATGCGTCTTATAAAACGAGTGTTATATACTATTTTTTCTACTTTGCGACATAAATTTTACATAAATGTCAAAAATTGCGGTTGTCATCTTACAATCTAGAGTAATATTTTTCTTCAACAGTTGGTAGTTGTAGTAAAATTCACAAATACGACTGACGCGAGCCAATAGTGATTGAGATGTCAGCCTCATTTGACACTTGACGTCAATATCATCAATCTTGGAAAACTAAAAGTTACCAAATGTTTGTGACCTAGTGTTTTCATAACGACACCGAAACCGGTTTCGTTATGAGTTCATAACGAACGCAAAGTAGAAAAATATCATAATAAAACTGTGGGTTATCTCAAGGAAAAATTATAAAAAAAGCAGAAACGACAACCTTTACTCCAACCGATAAAATGATTCCACTTGTCTGTTTACAAGCTAATATCTTTTCGCCACTCGCATTTCCCATTCCGTTATCAACGTAATTGTTTTATGTTATACAAACACGCCACAATCAATCATGTTTACGCCACTTACAACAACATTTAACCCGACTAATAAGCACTCTTGTACAAATTAATAAGATACCCTTGACCAGGGCCGGCTCGCGTTTTTTTTTGTGTGTCTATTTTTGCGGTACTCCAAAATAATTTCCATCGACAAAATTATGGACCATTTTCTAAAATTAGAAATGTTTGAATTCATTATTTGTTAACCAGTGGGACGTTTTCCGATATGAACTCGGTAAACGATTTAATTTATTACGGATTCTGCTTCTGCGTTGCATTTTCAGTTTTCAACATTCTCTATAATTTGCTATTTAGAATTTGCATTGCAAACTCAATGAACACGATTTCTAAATATTCGATTTTGTCAATTTTGTCCTTGTAACTTCATCTTTAAACATTCGATTCTCTTCATTCAATCTACAAAAGAACAAAATATCAACTATATCGAATCAGCGGTTCGAAAGGAAATAAACTTTGAATAAACTCTTTTATTTTTTACGTCATTGTACATACATATTCGTATAGGAGAATAATATGATGTAATAAGTAAAATTCACATACAATCTAATGATTTTTGTAGTTATTCATTCATTTCAGCTTTAATTTGCATATTTATTTTGAAATATTTGTTCGTTTTCTGTTAGTCCTTTACAATGTCGCCCATTTTTGGCCTATTTGTTTAATCCTACTTGTTCGTCTTTTAATCCTTTTTTAATTTTCGATTGACGTTTTTATTACTGTAATACACTGCGTTCTGTACATCTGTTTTACCCTTTTCATAACAATTTACGTCATTTTCGTCCTATAGGTATGTAATTTACTTCCTTTCCGTATTTTACGATCTATTCGTTTTTTTCCATTTTATCGATTTCGTCATTTTTTCCTGTTTGGCCAATTCGTCCTTTACGTCGTCAGTTCTATCTTTTTTTATTCTTTATATAATTTTGGTCGTGTTTGTCGATTTTAACAATGTCTGTGTCTTTTTCGTACCTTTGGGTTCCTTTTTCTTTTCTTCAATTTTATCCATGCGTTACCGTTATGTATTTTTAAGCCTTTACTCCGTATTTTACATCATTTTTAATTTGATCCTTCATGTACTTCGTTTCGACCTTTATGACCTTATGGAGCTTTTCGTCGTTGTTATCCATTTTGTCCATGATCAATTTTCGTCATTTGCGTCCCGTTTTCCTTATGCCTTTTTTCTTTTTTCTTTTTATCCATTTTCTTTGTGTATATTTCGTCCTTTACGCCGTTCTTTACATTTATGTTTTCCTTTCGACCTTTACGAGCTTATTGAACTTTACCGCCTTGTTATCCCTGCTGTGTTCCGTTTTATCCTTTCTTATCCTTTTAGTTGTGTTTGTCATTTTGATCAATTTATTACGTCCTTTATGTCCCCATTTTCTTAGGTCCTTCACTTCCTTTTTGCTTTCGTCTTTGTTATTCATTGCCTTTTTTTATTTTTCTCTCTTTACGCCGTCATCATGTTTGTATCTTTCATGTTCTTTTCGGCATTTACGACTTTATTTACCTATTCGTCCTTGTTATACTAATTGGCCTCCGTTTAGTCCTTTTAGTCCTTTTTTTATTATTTGCCTCTGCTTTTTCTCTTTACGCGGTTCTTTATATCAAGTTTGTCCTCCATTTCGGCATCTGCTTCCTTATTGAACTTTTCGTACTTGTTATCCTTTTTCTCCTAGGCTGTATTAATGCCATTTTTTCAATTTTGTCTATTTATTCGTTATGTCTATTTTTCTTTTACGTCTTTTGTTCCTTTTGTCCCCTTTTTCTTTCGTCCATTTTATTGTTTTCCTGTATTTGTCAGCATCTACGCCGTTCTGGACATAATCGTTGTCCTCCAGTTTGTTTTTTTTTGTGTTTGTTGTTCATTTGATCTTTAGTACGCCCTTTCGTCGTGTTCGTTTTTACCATTTCAGTTTATTTCGTCCTCTACGTCCCTTTTTCTTTGGTAATTTGTTAGCCATTGCCTTCATGTGTAATTCGTTCTTTGTGCCGTTATTTTCATCACGTTTGTCGTTCATCCTCTTCATTTCGACATTGACAACCTGACTGAACTTTGTCCTTTTTTTTATATTTCTTTTACGTCTCATTTTTCTTTGGTCCTGTGCGTATATTTTTCCTTTTGTCATTTTTATCCATTGTCTTCAGTATTTTTCGTTCTTTACATCATGTTCATTGTTCCTTTCGACCTTATTGACCTTTAGGTCTTTTGTTCTTTTTGTATTTTAGATGCTTAATATATTTTTGTCATGTTTGCCTTTTCGTCCTTTTTGTCGCCATCATATCTGTCCTCTATCGTAATTTTATTGTCATTTTCTTCCCTTTTGTGACGAAACTTGACTCGGTCACATGTTCTTATTAAAATAAATCATAAGACAGCTATGTATAGAAATAAGAAAGACATGAATTACTTAAATGATTGTATGATTCCCGGTATCCCTCTACACTTAAATGATTATGTTAAATGTTAATGTTGCTGTTTCAGGCAATACCAATCGTTCAGGATTCTAGGAGCGTTGTCTACCGTTCCACAGAGAAACCGTCCAAGACCCACGTCGAGATGGTACGCGAAAAGGTGACAACGCTGGCCGATATGATGGAGTACGTCGCTAACAAATACGCCAATAAGAAATGTCTTGGTACGAGGCAGATCAAAGGTGAAGAGGACGAGATACAACCGAATGGAAGAGTGTTCAAAAAGGTGCGTTGCGTTGCTTTATTGTACATAATCTAATTGAAACAGTTCGTGGAGTTTAAGTATCGTGACAAGACGTAAACAGGAGGCAATTGCTGTGTTTGTGTTATCGTTCGTTTGAACATGTTGTCACTAACCTATGATAGTCAAAGCAATTGACTGTGAATAATGATGAGATGAGTTTGCAAAGGCTGTTTTTATTAGTTACTTTTAGTTGTTGTATAATTATGTCAGTTAACCTGACGTAGGACGTTGTTCGTCAGGTGATGTGACAGACCTTGGACTCGATGTACGGTACTGTACTGGTGGCATGCTGTTCTAATTGCTAATTATTATGTACTCATAAATTTATTCGTAATGTTTTAACGTCACTAGATTTTGTTTTACGCCTATTACAAAGTATAATCATTATTGAATGTTAATTCAAAAATTTAAAACGTCAGCGCTCCGTTAAAAAATTTGCTGTTTGCTATTTTGTTTAATCTTTTGAAAGTTAGTAGAAAAATAAATACAATAGTGTTATCAACTGCAGTGGTTTATTGCAATTTTAATGAACTGTATTGAAATGTCCATTGTTATAAAAAAAAAACGTGTCGCTGTGTTTGTAACCTAAATCATTTTTTGATATTTGTTGTTTTCAGTTGGACTTTGGAATATAACCATTTAATTGTGTTCTACTAACAATTCTGTTCTGGTAATTACGAAAATTAATAATTAATAATTACGAATCTCTGTATGTAATTACTTTAATTACGCAATTGATATTTAATGAACACTATAAATAATAAGAGAAAATTAGCTATAAAATATGTCACAATACCGGAACCAATAAAACTTTTTCTTGGAACCCGACTGTAAAAGCTGCAATTTTTATGGAACTTATTTCTTTAGCGTGTTGGGTATAATATTTAATTATGTATTTGAAATTGAAAATTTTCCTGCTGTCTGTCTCAAGTATTCATTTGTTAAGCAAGTTTTCAAACAAGCTTGTTTAATGAAATTTAATCAAAATTGAGAAACGTGTTTCTATGAATGAAACTTACAACAAAAATATTTACACAACTCTGTCATACGTAAATTTGTAGGTAATTTATTAAGTATTATAATTAATAGATAATTAATCGGGGTGGTCATCCACTAAAGCTCAATCCGTGGTTAAATTATGTAGATCCTAAGAAGAGTAGCTCAGCCGAAAAAACTTTTCATGGAAATTGAAATTGGAGATATCGATGCTTCTTCTTTGGCAATTTATTATACGTTAGTATACAATATAAATTGTTTTCGTAAAAAATAGGCAAGAAGTGGATGCTGCTGAAGACTTAAAATGTAAAACTAGATAAGATTTGTTACTACTTGAACCAACATTTCGCTAAAAACATTTACAATTGAGAAAATGGCGTCTGTATGGATTTTAAGTCAAGATTTCGCGTCTTTGTGTTGTTATAAAAAATAAATTATTTAAAACTTTCACTTATTAGAATTAAACTTCAAGTAAAAAGTATTTTCTATAAGGGGAAAATTTAAACAAACGATTCAAATGTTAGCTGGTCAAGAAATTTTAAAGATTGCTATTCGAGAAAATCTATATCTTATTTCCAACGGTTCTAGTTTTAGAATAAGAAAGAACAAAAGTTTGTTGTTGCTCTTCAAAGTGAAAAGGATAGATTTAGTTTATTTATACATTATTGATGGATAGTATAACGCTGCCCAACTTTTTGCAGCTTTTGTAGCTCTTCAAATAAACGTGATGAAAAATGATGAAAATGAAAAATATATATAAACGTATAAACGTTTCATTTCTTAACAAACTCATGTTTATTAAGAACTTTTTTCCTTATTTTGGTCTCTTACATATTCCTCTAACATTTTGTGTTGTATACCGAGTGGTCGTTTTAAGTTGAGACTGCTAAATATCTCGTGAAATATGCATGGTACGACAAAAGTGTCTTTAATAAACTTGTAGTACTCAAAGGGGGAAATGAGATGGCGGTATCAGTTTCGTTGCAGATGGCGCTGCAATCGGTGAAAATGAGGCTAGCTTCAATTTTTTTAATGGGAATACCCCTTTTTTTTATCAAATTATGATTAAACGCTAAATAAGAACAATCTTTTGCCTGAACATTTTTTTCGTTTCCCAAGTTTTCGTTTTCCCAAGTTTGGTATACAAGATACTTGAGACCAAAACTCGGTTCAGACGTAAACGTGGTTTAAGCTGGCATTAAAAAACCTCTTCATTTATCATATAATTTCATAAGCTTGTTACCTTGCCAATAGCTGGTGAATAGTGAATACATACCTACCTACTTTGTTTGGTAGCAAGAAGGACAAATAACGCAATAGGACAAAAAATATCTGCAAATAACTCAAAGGGCGGGTTTTTCAATGCTCGTTTAAACCATAAACCAAGTTTACATATACAAGATCCTTAAGACCTAAACTCAGTTTAGACCTAAACATGACTCTAACCCCTTTTTGTGTATTATAATCTCAAAACCGCATATTAACGTGCCATTTTTTTTTTATTTCAGTATATAATGGGCGAATATATCTGGCAGACATACGCAGAAGTGAACGAATTGGCCATAAAGTTTGGCAAGGGCATCCGTGAGTTGGGTAATAAGCCAAAGGAGAACATTGTGATTTTCGCGGAGACCAGGTCAGAATGGATGATTGCTGCGCAAGGTCTCTTCAAGCAGAGCATACCAGGTAAATTGGCTCATTCATCATATAGGCATATTTATTTATATTCGATTGCCGTAGAAGTGAGTAAATGCCTCTCGAAAGTAATTTGTTGACTTTCAATGAGGCCCGTTAGGTAATATCCCTGCTTGCATAACAAGTGTTGTATTGGACAGACAATAACATCAGGCGATCGTTCAAATAATTTGTTTACCACCGAGTTGAGATTTGGAAGTTTTTCAGTGCGGGTGCACTTAGGTTGGGAATTTTTGCTGGATTGTTAAGAAGATTCCGAGGAGTGTTCATTAAAATCAAAGATATTGATTGCAAGTAGCTTGAGAAAAGAGTGCAAACAGTTTGTAGGTTTTATTGCAGAAATCTTTTTCTTAAGTAATTTTCAGACTAAACAACTATAAACTAAACAAAAAAATTGGCATAACAATCATCTTCTATTAATTTTCTATGATTGTTATTATGTCAGTATATTAAGAAACAAATTTAAATTTGACAATATTATTTCATTACAGAAATGTGTTGTAAGAAACATTTTTAAATATCAGCAGTGCAGCAAACATTCAAGCATTATTTTCAGACTTGTGGATAAATTTGGTAAAAGTTTGCAATGGTCAAAATAAAGTTTTGGAGAAAATTGAGCTGAAATTTAGGATCACAATATTTATTAATACTGTAAATTATGAATTTGGCAACTAAACATAGAAGTTACTAGATTGTTGTCATTTCATTAGTTCACAACATAGAATATAAAGGTTATAAATGCTAGAAGATCACATGAGTTTACATGATATGATATATGACAATAACTTGGTGTCCTACCTTCCCAGTCTATACATTGTCCTTAAAAAATGTTGTGATACATTTTTTAAGAACAAGAGATCTTTTAAACTCAACCTTTTCTTGGGCATTCAAAACAATCCAACTAATTAATATAGAAATATAAAATTAAAATTGAAACCTTTACTATTCGAATTTTGAAACTTCTCGGCATAACTTTCATTTTCCTCTCTCTTTCTTTCAGTGGTAACACTCTATGCCACACTTGGAGATGAGGCTATCGCTCACGGCATCAACGAAACAGAAGTAACGACCGTCATCACCAGCTACGACCTGATGCCGAAATTCAAGCACATCCTCCAGAAGACGCCCAACGTGAAGACGCTCATCTACATGGAGGACCAACTGAAGACGCTCTGTCCGGCAGGATACAATCCCGACGTTTCGATTATTAAATTTTCTGACGTACTTCGGATGGGCGCTACCTGCAAATACGAAAATTCCTTCCCGCAACCGTCTGATACTTGCATCATCATGTACACTAGCGGCTCCACGGGTGTGCCTAAGGGCGTCGTTCTCATGCACTCGAACCTGCTGGCGACAGTGAAGGCATTCGTTGACTCTACTGCCATCTACGACGACGATATCCTCATTGGATTTCTGCCGTTGGCGCACGTCTTCGAGCTGCTGGTCGAGTGCGTCTGTCTGGTGTCCGGTATCTCGATAGGTTATTCCAGTGCTTTAACTATGATCGATTCCTCTAGTAAAATTAAGAAGGGTACGAAGGGTGATGCCTCCGTTTTGCATCCGACCTGTATGACTAGCGTGCCGGTAAGTAAACCATTTTATTACTACTTACATCGTCATCATCTATGTCAGTGATCTGGGAATGCTTTGGGATACCAACAAAATAGTTACTCTGTAAAATTACCAGATATTTTTATAAAATTGAAGAAATGTAATGTAAATTTACTATAATATTCCTGTAATTTGTACTGTATTGTAAAAACGGGTTTGCAGCAATTAATTGCTGTCATCTGCATAGTAAATCTACAGATTAACAACTTTGCTTGTTGACGAGAAAATAGTTACCATTTACTTTTCACTGTTTTGCAGTGAAAAAAGTGGGACACCTGTATATTTCACTTATATTTCAAGCTCACCAGTTTTCCATTTGTGTGGTAATAAGTTGTTTTATTTTTCTTTCAGTTAATATTGGATAGAATCTCAAAGGGTATCCAGGAAAAAGTTAGCAAAGGTAGCAATTTTCAGAAAGCTTTATTCAAATTTGCCTACGATTACAAAGTGGATTGGCAAAGGCGTGGCTACAGCACACCGTTTTTAGATAGGTAAGCTGGTTATCTTTTTGCGATATTTTTACGTTTCCCAGTTTTGCTCTATTTTTTGTTTTAAATTCATTCGCTAGGATGTTTATATTTGTTGAGCGATTATGTCATATTTGCAAAAATTATTTTTGAGATAAAAAATTACCTGTTTTATAGCTACTTCAACCTAGCAAATAGAAATTTCTTGTAAATGTTCTATTAATGATTTAATAATATCATAATTATTTTAATAATTTAGTTTGTGAGTATGCAATATACATTTAACGTTATGTTTCTTGTTTGTTTGTTTCAGATTAATATTTTCGAAAATTAAGAATATATTAGGTGGAAAAGTTAGGTTAATTTTGTCGGGTGGCGCTCCACTCTCCCCGGACACTCACGAGCTGATCAACACTTGCCTCTGCATGCGAGTCATCCAAGGCTACGGATTAACGGAGACAACATCCTGTGCCACTGTGATGGATGGTAAAACTCTTAGACTACTTTCTTCTGGAAAACGTTATCTAATCCTTACATTAAAATTTCAGCTCACGATAGAACTGTTGGTAGAGTGGGTGCCTCGACAACCGTTTGTGATATTATGCTAGTAAATTGGGAGGAGGGCAACTACAGAATAACGGACAAACCTTGCCCACGCGGTGAAGTCATCATCGGCGGTGATAACGTCAGTCCTGGTTACTACAAGTTGCCGCAGAAGAGCAAGGAGGAATTCTTTGAGTTGAACGGCCAACGGTGGTTCAAGACTGGCGATATAGCCGAAATTCACGATGATGGAGTCGTCAAGATTATCGGTAATTGATTTTTTCTTATCCAACTCCCATTTAACGCTCACAGAAACCTCAAATATTATTGATTTTCTGTTTGTTTACTCTCATTTCGCCATCATTTCCAAAGTATTTCACTGCCATTTTACAGTCATACTTATTTTATTTCCTGATCTGTTCTTCAATCTGCCTGCAAATCTCTCTTATTTCTCATTACTTTTAAGTACCCTATTCTTATCCAACTCTCCATCCACACACCAATTTTTGATGGCATACTTCGAAAATTATTGAGTTTTGGTTTCTGTTTCATTACCATTGGTAATTGATGTTTGATCTTATTTCATGTTTTCTCACTCTCATTTCACACACACTCCTGAACAAATTTACTCCTATTTTAAAGCATACTTATTTTATTTTCTGATCTGTTCTTCAATATTCCATGCATGTCCCACTCTTATTTCTTTCTACTTACCATTTTTATCCAACTCTTACTCCAAATCTTACTATTTCCTGGTCTGTTATTCAATATTTCATGCACTCTTATTTCTACTACTTCCCATTCTTATTCAACTCTCAATTCACGCTCACCAATTTTTATTGTATACATTGAATCTCACTCTCATTTTATGGTCATAACTATTTTATTTTTTCCTGATCCGTTATTTAATATTTCACGAATATCTCGCTCTTATTTTTCAAAACATGTAACCCTTATCTAACTCCCCTTTTTATTATCTCCGTTCTTATCCAACTCTCAATCCACGCCCACCAATTTTGTATGGCATACTTTAAAAATTATTCATTTTCTGTTTTAATTACTCTCGCTTCACGTTCATCCCATTGTATCTCACTCTTATTTTATGGTCATACTTTTTTATTACTTCCTGATCTGTCATTTCTGTCATTAATATTCCGTGTATATCGCACTCTTATTTTTCACTATTGTGAAGTATCCCATTCTTATCGAACTCTCATCTCAATCTTTGTTTGCGAAGTTTTTATGGCAAAATTTTAAATGATTGCTTATGCTTTTGGTTATTATAGATCGTAAGAAGGATTTGGTGAAGTTACAAGCTGGTGAATACGTATCATTAGGCAAAGTGGAGGCGGAACTGAAGACTTGCACGCTTGTCGACAACATCTGTGTCTACGGTGATTCCAGCAAGCAGTACTGCGTAGCTCTCGTCGTCCCCAATCAGCAAATGCTCCACGAACTGATTGCAAGGAAGGGCGTCAGTGAGAAACCGTTTGAGGAACTCTGCACGTCATCGCAAGTCGAGAGTATCGTGCTGAACGAACTGCAAGAGCACGGCAAGAAATGTAAGTTTTTGAGTGATGATTTTGATATAAACTATTACTATAAGTAAATTTTTGGTTATAGGTAAACTTGAGAGATTTGAAATTCCCGCGGCAATAAAATTATGTACGGAAGTGTGGTCACCGGATATGGGTCTCGTGACAGCGGCGTTCAAGTTGAAGAGGAAGGATATCCAAGAGCGATACCAACACGAGATTAACCGAATGTACGCCTCTTGAAATAAGGCGAATAACTGACTGCACGATAAGTGAATGTGTGTATCCGAGTGTGAGTGTACAAGCGCGCGCGAGCGGGCTATCGCGAGCGTCGGAGGTAAGGCGGTGGTTCTTCTCTTCGTTTCTTTATATGGACAGACTAGTGTACTGCGTGAATATAATGTAATATATTAGCATTTGTTTTCAATATACTTGTATATATCATCCCTTTTAAAATTGTTAAGTAATAAGCGAATGGATTACTTGCGGGGAAGGTTATGTATGAATCTGCGTGCTGCCCACTGGGGCTTGTTAAGAAGCTTTGTTTAGAAGAAATGTTCTAATTGTAATTTATTTGACTAGTATTTCTTTTTGTACATAATATTTATTCGTTTCTTTTTAGTATGAAACTGTAATATTTAATAAATTATATATGATTTCCACTTGTCCTTTTCTTTTAATGCTATCTAAATTTTTCATCTTGTAAAATGCGCAGTAATACTATAAAAACCAGCTTAGTGGGTAAGTATTTTTTTCCCAATATATATGTAATAGGTTTGCTCAAGCAGCAGTAAAAGCAATTGGGTATTCTTTTATGCATGCGCAATAGAGGTTTTTGGAAGGGCAAGTCATTTCAGTCTTTTACTTTTCTCATGACAGTAATAAAAATAGGTTTCAGACATAACTTATTTGGTTTTAGAAGATATCGCCTCTTTTTCCAAAAAGAAATGTTCAAATATGTGCCAAACCTTTTGAGATATGTTATCAAGTGCTTGAAATATACAGATAACGGCTAAACAGCTTGAAATACGACATATCGAATAAAACAAGGCACCTTAGATCCTAAATACGCATTTATTCAACTTTTAAATTAATAGCAACATATATTTTAATATTTTATTAGGTACACTGATTCTGAGATTCTGTCGAAAAAATTGTATCACAATATTCATTTCGTTAAAGTTCGTCTCTAACATGTCCATGCCCTGTACCAACATTCAAGTTTTCCCAAAACTCGTTCCTCTCTTTATTCAACGACACGTCCATAGCCAATTCACCATTTGGTCCTATAAAATAATATTCCCTTTTATCCGATGATACCGGATACCACTTTGCAGTCACAACATCATTTATAACAGGAGTTGGATTACTAAAACAAGGCAATATCATCAATACACATTCTAGAGAAATAATCATGCTTACTTCGTCTTTGCAAAATTACTCCAGAGTTCAGAAATGATTTCCGATACTTTATGGTCTTCTTCGCATAGGTCAAAGAAATGAAACATGTATTGCAATTCATCAGCGTGACATACACCTAAAATTTTGATTTGGTATAAAAAGCAAACATCAAAATACCAACACCATACCATAATCATTCTTCTCGTCCCCAAATCTCTCTGACATGCTCATCTTCCCTCTGTGAGAAAACAAATAATAATATACAGGACTCTTGAAGTATTGCTTATGGAGTTGAATACCTTGATGGGCAGCATAGGAGAACCAACCATCCGAAAATAGCTACAAAAGTTCAAAATTAACATTATACAATACGTGTTCTTCGCTATACATACATCAACAACTTGTTTTCGAGAAGACATATCGATCTTTTCATTGTTAAAGTAGAATTGTCGAATTTTCTTAGTGATTGCTCCTGGATTTTGTGATGTTTTCCTGTAGAATAAGGCAATTGGAATCACTTTGTCGAAGTATTGGTCAAGTTCTTCCACTAGATGTGGATTGCCAAATATTGCTGGAAGGGAGTTGGTCAAATAAGCCATTAATTTTTAATGTAATGATGGCAATTTTGGGTATCTTATTGAATAAGAAAGAATAATAGAGCTTTGTGGAGGGTCCTGTCTTTGAGCGTGTCTTTAAGGCAGTCATAAAGTATTGGTATAGTTTATTGTTTTATGGTGGTGTTTGTCTGCATGCAGAAAGAGCGGAAATATTGGGTTTCAGTTCGTGTCTGAATCAACAGAGACAAACTTTGGGCTGTTTATGTATATTCAAAAATGCGTATAGAGAAACTGCTAAAAGTCACGTTCTGGCCATTTTTTCGTGATATATTTAGGCACTTCTCGGAACAGGGTATTCCATGGAGAACCAACACGAGAGGGGCGGTTCTAAGGAAAGAACATTTTTTGCAAAGTTTCCTTGGTTGGTTAATTAGATTTTGGTTGCAATGATTGGATGGTTTGGGTGTAGATGATGCAGCCCATAAGGTCTTCCTGGGACGGAGACAGCGTCTCAAGGATTAGTCTCTAAGTAGATTTCAAAACGTTTACTTGTGCTTCCTTCTGTTCGTGCGAATTTGCGTTAGGGGTTCTTGACTTAGTTCAAAACTCCGCTACAATCAGCATACCAGAGGGGCCATATTCGAGACTACCACCGATTACCAGATATAGCAGAATCACAACCTCCTTACAGCTCCAGATCGTGAGAGATTCAACAGTTATCTGCAATTTCCACAGCTCCATAAAAGGTTAGAAAAGTTGTATTGTTTAAGAATATCTCAGACAGTGTCGTAATACCACTAGGGTGATAAATCACAAGGGCTAATCTCTCTGACATCGTGTTTGTATTAGTTTTTAACAATTGGTTTATATAAAGGAGTTTATCCTATTATTTCTTGACTGTTAATATATATTGTTTTGAGAACAACCGTCTTTTAATTAGAAGTTACACAGGGCCAAATATCGAGGGGCACATGAGACAATCGGATAAGTATTGAATTGAACTGTTGCCAGTATTTCCCAACAAGATTCCAGGACAAGAACCCATAAATTTAATATCCCAGAGCAGGATTAATCTAAGTATTTGCCCTGCTACAAACCGGGACAAGTTCACTTTAAGAATACAGTATTTTTAGTTAGACAAATAATCAAATAGTTTACTTCTCTTAAAGAAAGACGTCCCCAATATTACATTAAAACGGATTAAAATCACCTGCTCCTCTTAACGCTCCTTCATCGGTGTTGATTCCGTTCATCCATGGGACATCGTAAAAATTGCCTGATTTGATGATGTCTACCGGGTGTTCGCTAAGGAAGGCTCCATCTAGATTTGGCTCCACAACTGGCTTGAAAGGTATCATGGGATCAGAGTCCCATTCCTTGACAATTTGTTGAAAAGAGAACTTAATTAATTAATAAAATAATAACATATAGTGAAAAGATAAACCTATCTTTGCATTTTAAACGGCGGACGGCGTTACTAAATTATGCGTTTAATCATCCACACTAAGGCTATTACGAAAAGAATAGCCATTTTTAGTGCTTTAATTTGAACATAAGTATTGTTTTAGAGTCTTAAATTGAGTTGAGATAATTCAATAGGACAAAGAAACCAGTGTTAGATTGGTGAAACGAACAAATTTTAAGAGGTAGGGTTGCCACATCGTGGTTTAAATCCACAAAGCTAAATAAATTTGAAAAAGAAGATTATACCTCTGAAACTTCTACAGTATAAAAGTTATTTCTGGCCACTAGATTAAAAAAATCGTCTTAGTATTGGCTACATAGTCGGAAAGTACTAAAAATGTGAAAACAATTGCAATTAATTAATTAATTGGTAAGTCCGTATCATACGCTATGTTCGTATATTGATTTCTAGTAATAATTGCAATTTTATTGTATTGGAATTTTCTAAGACATCAACGATGCCTTAGACGATGAACTATGCTCAATTAGAATTAATTATCACATACATGTTTCGGGATATGCTCAAACAAGCAAATTTAACAACGAAAGACTCCTGTTTAGTATTTTGCATGAAGTGTTACGTTTGAGATTCTACTTAATCAGAATAATAATAATTCTCGTAAAGTCATGATATTACAACAAATATTACAATGACAATACATATACAGGTGTCCCAAAACCAAACGTCAACTCTGACTGACCAGAATAGTCTAAATATACAAGAAGTTGTTAGTTTTCGAGATATTGACACGTTTAATACACAGATAGTGGCCGGATATTTATTCGTAAATAAACAAAACACAAGTAACTATTGTAAAAGAAAGTGTTCAAATTAGCTGCCACCAAATGAGACGCAAGCGCGAAAGTCCGGAGACCAGGATGGCCATATATTTGGACCATACAGCCGATCCATCTGTGCTAATCTGGTGTCAATAATTTCTTACAGCAACTGTGCACAGGTAGAAAGGGTTTCTTGTTTTTAAGAAATATATTCTTTTTAATTCAATATTTTGGATCAAAACAAGTTTTCTTCATTGAATATTCTAGTTTATTTGCTTGTAGAGATTAATTTATTTGGAATATTTATTTAAGTCAAATAAATATATTTATATACAAACAAAAATTACTTTCATTTAAAGTAATATTTTTGTTTTAATTTAAAAAAGGTTCTATTTATTATACACTAAAGAAATCTAATTTTGATTCAAACAAATGTATTTGTCTACAAGAAGAGATTTATTTCCGTTAAAGTAATATTTTGCTTTGGCATAAAAATAGGACAACGTCCGCCAAAGAAATGATATTATGATTTAAATAAATATATTTTTAGTGTGAATACTTCATCCAACTGTATTGTTAGATGGCGCTGTATACTCTCTCCTTGTAGTTCGGCCATATCTTCAGTATAAATAATAGACTGGTGAAACTGTGCCGCTGGAATTCATAAAAATGTCATCTCAAAAACGAAGGAGTTTTTACTAAGGCCATATTTAGATATTCTGGGTTTCATGAGTTCCGGTCAACCCTCCACGGCATGCCGTTTAGTTTGGGACATTCTGTATACATATATCTCCCTCTTGCTTCACCTCGAGGTCGGATATCGGACTACCTTCACTGACTACCGTCCTCGGGCTAACGCTATGGAAGATTGTTTGACATATAATTATGTTCATATTAGTAATAGATTAGGTATACACAATACCAATACCTACATAGTACATACAGTTTATATACTCAGAGGTAAAATAAGACGAGTCCTCTAATGTTTTTCTAAACTTTCATGTTCCATAACTTTTGTAATTTATTTGTTGAAGCCACATTATAAAGAAATTCATCAAGAGTGTTACAAAATGGTAACAAAATCATCAAGCAACGATTCTAAAAGTTGTTCAACATCAAAGCTAAAATTACAAAAAAGTTTTACCTGTAACTGTGTATCTTTTACAAACATTCAGAATAAAAAGCAGATGAATAAAAAAGCAATTGATATGGATTTCTAACAGATTGCTTCAGAACCTGACCTGTTTCTTAATTACTCTACAGTGTGTCTCAAACTTAGACCAGCAAAAATCATCATGTTGGTTTTCCCGATATTAGAAGTTGAAATAACTGATTTATTTTTTGCAAAATTGCAAAACCATGTGACAATTTTGATGAAATACTTTACAATGTGCGGAAGTAGTCAAAGCAAAGTCAGTAGAAGATTACAAAACTAATGGAACACCATAGTTTACCAACATTTTAGGTGCAGAAACCAAAACAAACACAGCATTCATCAAAAATATTTCATGTTTTAGTAGCACTTACCATAAACTTCTTATCTAAAGCCATAATTGTATACGCATCAACTTTGCGCATACAGTCCAGCATTTCTTCGGTTGTGCTTGTGGTACAGTTCAGCAGTTTTGCCAATTTTGCAGCTGTCTCACGACCTTCGTTTCTTGGAGCGATGGACCATAACGTCAACGCAGTTCCACTCTGAGATATTCCATTATTGAACAGTCCTAAATTGTCCATATTAGCAAAATGTATCCTTCAATTCAGCCGTAATTCAAATTATACCTTTACTCAACGGAGAAAGCATGTGGAAATGAACACTAGCGCCACCAGCGGACTCCCCAAACAGCGTCACGCGATTTGGATCACCCCCGAATCTGTGGATGTTCTTTTGTATCCATTGTAGTGCCATATTTTGATCCTTAAGCCCGTTATTCCCAGGACATTGCTCGTCCTCGGTTGACAAGAATCCAAGAGCACCTAAAACCATATTTTAAATTAGGTTACATCATAAATCTGGTCTAAAGATTTTAGCAATAATACCTAGCCTATAATTTGGAACAACTAAAATCACATCTTTATCTAGTAGGGTTTTTGGGTTGTACCATGTGATGTTTCCTCCGCCGCAATGGTATCCACCACCGTGGAAAAATACCATTACCGGTAAAGGTTCATCGTCTTCAAAATAACTTATCTGGAGAAGATAAATTATTATTAAATTGTTGCATGAGTGTTCCTTAAATTGCAATAAAAGCAATGTTAATAATCACCTTTGGTGTGTATACATTCAGATATAAACAATCTTCGTCTCCTTCGATGAGATCAGTTCTGGTGTAACTGTTTCTTTGTGGACAAACTGCGTGTTCCAAGGATCCATCTATGACGTCAGACCATGAAGATTTGGGGACTGGAGCCTGTCAAAATTGATAGTTTGTTTGGATAAGGACATTAAAATTTGCGATAGTCGATTAACAGTGGCGTATTTGATCCAAAAAGCTGGCCTAGAAGGTCTCTAAGGTGTTGTTTTATTGATGCATCATTTTGTTGTCTATATATATGTGCCTGGATATGAAAAGGAACCAGTTGACTAAAATTGAGGAATGGGTGATTTTAGATAGAATAAGTTATGGCAAAGGTAGTCAAACATTTTAGGCCGATTACTATAAAGACAAATAGAAAAAAAAAATTAAGTTGCTGATGAAAAGTAAACTTTTCCGCTATGACGCTTCAAACTTTTGCAAACTTTTAAAGTTTAGTAACTTCAAGCATATTTGGTATTTACGTTGTTGGAACAAATACGATATTAGTTTCAAAATTTTTAGTAGAATTTATTATTTCATTATTCCGTTTAGGTTTTATCGGATTTTTAATCTATAGTGCGGTTTTCCTGGGGCTATAAAATAGTGCAAACTAGGTATCTTCATCTCTCGAGTCTTAAGAAGACTTACGCATTCTAGTAAGGGGGTCTTGTGGTCTCCGATTCAAAATATGATTTTGGATTTTTAGTATTCAAAATGGCGGATCTAATATGGCGACCAAACATGTAATTAATTGTAGTATTCTTATAAAAATAAAAACATGTGCTATATGAAGATTTCGGATTCCAAATCTGTTGTCGGATGTATAACATTCAAAATGGCGTATCCAATATGGCGACTAAACATGTCATTGACTGTGGGATTCGGAAGAAAACAGAAATATCTCACGTAAGATGTTTATTGCAAATGTCACCGAGTGCAACCTGGCAACCAAATTTTGAATGCTGCTTAAAATTTTATAAAAGTTTCCAAATTTTTTTAATGCTTCATGTATTGTCACCGGAAATCTGTCCACATGCAAGTTTCAACTCGATTGGACACTGGGAAGTAGAAAAAATATCGATTACAAGATTTGAACGTAACAAACAAACAGACAAACAACCAAACAGACAAACAAACACACAACACGTGAAGTTAAAATAAGCGTAGTAATTGTTCCGGAATATTATATAACTTTGTAATTATATTTTGTACAAAAAAGTTGTCTGAGCCACTGTATGCGTCAACACCGTAATGCACTAGAGTGATATCAACAACTAGTCCCTTTTTCGTTCGCAATAAAAACGCATTATTTCATGCGTTTCTAACCGCAAACGGGGTTCAGACGAACACATCTGATAAAAGCACAATAAAGAGACTAATTAGCGAATTAAGGTTATTTCAATATTTACAAATAATAGAGATGTGAAACATTAAAATACCAATTAGCAGCATAATACTATAAAATTTCGTCACAGTTTTTTAAATTCACTTCTGACAGAAGCTGTAAACTTTTATTTTAATAGAATTCTAAAAAATATAAAGTAGGTATTTAGTTGATTAAAAATCAACACATTTCTGAAATTAAAAGCTAAAATCAAAACACCTAAAATGAAACATTTTTCGTCGATCGTTTATTTATAAGATTGTTTAGTGAATAGAATAGTATATGACGAGCATATAATTAAGGATATAAATCGAGCATGAAGTTTATGCATGATAGGTATCTATTATCTACGACTCACCTATAATAAGTTAATTGCATACGTATCTATGACTAAATAATCCCTGCCATGAAACACACCGATGGTTATGATGACAGTAGGTTTGTATAATAATGACAATTCGTTTGAATAATGACTTAATTACTCAAGCGAACTGTCGTCATTATACGAACGTACTGTCAAAGTCTATCAAAACCTACATGGATGACTGTTATTTGACAGTTCACCTCGCCACCATTGACAAATACATTTAAAACATTTGACTCATCAAATTCATCGTAGATAAAACGTCGTATTCGTTTAGCACACAACGGATATAAGTCGCTCGCCTGCACGGCTTGTATTAATGTATTAATAATGTAAACACCTCTCTAAATGCACAATATTTATTAGTTTATGATTTATTATAGCCAATCAAACGACTTCATTTTAGCCAATCGAACAAACGTAAAATGAAATAATCTGATGTGGACAGGCACATGACTGTATCATACAATATATAAAATTAATAGTTTAGCTGCATGAGAATCTGATTTATATCAGTCGTGTCTGCATTAAAAATAAACTAGTTAACCAGGATTTAGCATATGTTTTGATACTAACTACATTCCCATTTCATCATAATATTGGTTATAGGAGTATCCGGCCATTTTGTAAATCAGCATTGTCAGGATCTTTTTACTGAACTATCCGGCATGATCCGGCCAAGATTCGGCCTGATACCGGATAGCCGACCATTATGCCAATCCGGATCGGCCGGATCTTCGCTGAAAATTGTTTAAATTTGGCACATTATATTCGCTATTACAGAAAAATCAAGAATATGTGTTTGTAACTACTTTGAAATAAATAAAACAGAGATTATTAAAACAGAGAAGACATCATGCATGTAGTCTGCAAATAGTTTTTATTCGATTTCAATGTTTCTTTCGTAAGTATTGTCCCTGGGTTTTTAAAATTATAAACTTGTACTGTGGAAAATATTTGAAATAAAACGTAACTATGCAGATGTTGTAAAGTTTATGAGCTAGTTTATGCACTTGGGTGTTGTAAAATTTCACGTCAGAATGTATTGACAGTAGGTATTGTCAAAGCATCTGACAGCATTTGACACTACCTACTGTCATTAGAATGAAAATATTTGGCAAATCCTAGGTAACTAGTTTCATATCAATGCAGATGCGACCGATATCGATCAAATAGAATTTACTCTTGCAGCTAAACTATTAATTTTACCAAAAAATGTCATAAGCATAAATTATTCAGAATTTGCTCTACTTTAATTTATTATTTAACTGTTTTGACGAAATTACAGAAATGGCTGCTAATTTGCAAAATCCTTGAAAAATACTTAGAGTAAACATCCTGTTCCTTTGGACCCTTTTGAACCAAAAGCTATTTAGCTCTAAGTTTGGTCATAAAACTTCTAAATATGAACTTTCGTCCTGATACCTTTAGTAGTTTCTCCGGAATCGTCGCCATATAAATCGGGTGCATACATACACACTTACAGACACACACACACACACACACACACATAGAAATTTGTTTGTACCTTGGTCAAAAATGTTCAAGGTACACAAAAAGACCTATTTCCGCAAAAATAAAAAAAAAATTTCGGATGATTTTTTAAAAAGTTTTTAGTCACCTTTTTTTCGCTCTTTTTAATATTCTTATCAGCAGTGTCGGATTTTTTCTTGGGCCTACAAGGCCACGGTCTAAGGCCCCTGCCTAGGGAGTCAGCAAACCTCGGGGCCCCGGAATCTTTACATAAGCTCAAAAGCCTGGCTTGCCTTATCAAAAAGCTTTATCGAAAATAATATTTTAATAAATATTTTTACTACAGATGGTGGGGGGCCCAAATGTCTAGTACCTAGGGTCCCTGGGTCTCTAAGTCCGGGCCTGCTTATCAGTAAAATAACACAAAGAACAGCAGTAGTGCATTTTTATTAGTTTTCAGTTATGTTGATTGCATAGCCTTTGTCAGTGTTTTGCACAAAGCGTTTAAACCTCCAACTTTTGACAATTATTCAGAAATTTTTGTCTAATTTGTATGCAAAACTGGAATTGTTAAATTATTTAATTAGTTAGAATACAAATTTTTAGCAATGATTTTATGGGTTTGAACATTGCCGACGAATTTGCTATATTGAGATATTTTTGTAAAACCAATGGCAAAGAAGGAAGAACTCGCTGGGTTTTCATTTTTGCAAACGTTGTTTTATAATTATAACTATATCTGTTCTCGACCCTGCAATGTTCAAAATTTAGGGGAAAGTTCAATGGAAAGCATGTTGAAAGAAAAAAGCATACTTGCTTCTGAAGAATTTATAACAGAAGAGTTAGAAACTGGTTTATTATTCGGGAGTTCACATATTAAAACTGATATATGGCCACCTCTTATGTCAAAAACGCCAATGTGCAATGATAGTAGTTATTGTTTGATAAATAAATAGTAAACTAGTAGGTAATAGATATTAAAACGTCTTAATTAATTCATTTTTTCCAATTAATATTGCAAATGTTATTCAGTAATTAATTATAATATTATTATTCAAAAATGATAACAGTTTCAAGTAATTAATTTCAAATTAAATATTTATCACGCTTGCATTATAATAAAAATAACAATAATGTAAATAGTATTCACTAATGAATTACAATATTATTCATAAGTGATAACCTTAAGACTAGGTAACGCTTGGATTATCACGTCTTGTTCAGTAAGCTGCAAGATTTATCTAAAGAGGTGTAAAATTCTATGGGCGATTTAAAGGACTTTACTTTCGAAACGTCATTGCAATTACTGGCCAACCACTACCAATCAAGTGGAAATCAATTACCGTGCAATGCTAAACTACTAAAGTTGTTTTTTAACGATAATCTTCCTATTAACGCTTCAGGCACGAACCTGGTATATACCGTGTATAATTGCAGCCATTTGTCTATAATTCTATAATAATTTTGCTAGTTTACATACGACATTCATTGGATAACTACATTAGAATTCTTAACATAAGGAATATTGCCATTGCCATTAACCATTGCAATAAACCATTTGCGTAAATCGCAGATAACCTAAACAAGGTCTCTCATATTTTTTATCAAGTTAGATATTTATGTAAGGTTAGGTTATAAAAAAGTATGGTTACAAATGCTAAGTAAATAGCAAAACAATCATATATCATCTACGTTTCATACATAAATACATGTTATTAAGATAAATAACAGAACCACATTCTGACGTTTTGTTTATTTTATTAAGCAATATAGAGACAATTTATTGCATTTACTGGCTTCAGGATAGAAGTCTGAAGCCTTTTGGCGTTTGGTCCCTGAAGAAAATGAAAAGTAAATTAGAACAGTTCCGTTATATAAAGGTAAGTTAACTCTGAAGAAGCGAACACGGTTGGCAAAAGGTAAACAACAACTATGAATTTTGACGCACTTCATACACTGGAAATAATTTATTTCCTAATAATAGACTTAACTTATTTACTTTCTTATATTACAGACATATTAGAAAAGAAATCCTTTCAATAATTGTTCCATCATTGTTCAAATATTGTAACACTTCCGGGAACGAAAATGTAAATTATACATAGTAGATGTTTTATTATCTATGTTTGTCGTTTTGAATATGTATATGTAAACTTCACGTAAAGTGTAAATAGCAATTAATACTATGCTGTAAACTGTGGTGATTTTGTAATCTAGAAACTAGAGTAATGATAATTACGTCTATTTAAAAACATAAAAATTTAAAGTCCTTGCACTAAAGATTCATTTGAAAGCAATTATCTCCGCCAGTTTACATTCCAGTACGTTAAAGATCTTGAAAGATCAATTAAGACGAGCACTGAAAAAGCAAATTATACTCGTATTATAACCACTTGGGGATATTATCTAAATAAACGGTTTAAACAGCTTTCTTGTGGAATCTATATGAGATTAGAATATGTCACATGCTCCATTAAAATGGATTTTAATTATTCAACACTTCTACAAAATGTGACTGATTGGTAAATGCTTGATAATTGTGTTAAATTTGAGTCAACTGTCTCAAAACGATATTCTAAATATTATTATATCCACAACAGCACAAAAACAACAACCGATGTGCTATTTCATGATACACTATAGAATAATTTTAAATGACAGATATTAGATATTAAAACTAGCGTTAAATGTATGAACAAATACGTTTAATAATTTACAAAGGAACATTTTTTTTAACTTTATCGTACGTAGTATAACAAAGTATTGTAATCGTGCTGAAAACAAAATCTGATGTGGCGAGGCACATGACTTTATCATCCTATACCTGAAATTAATAGTTTAGCTACATGAGATTCTATTTGATCGAGATCGATCGTGCCTGCATTACTATAAAACTAGTTAGCCAGGATTTGACAGATATTTTCATCCTAATGACAGTAGGTAGTGTCAAACGCTGATGTTTTGATAGTACTGTCAATAGAATCGATATATGTATCTGTCAAATCCTGGCTAACTAATTTTATTTTAATGCAGACAGGATCGATCTTGATCGAACGCAGTTTGCTCATGCTGATAAACTATTAATTTTATACCTATATAGTATGATAAAGTCATGTGCCTGGCCACATCAGATTTTTTATATTGTCTGCAAACAAAACATACGTTATGTATAGGTACACTTGTACCTAATTACTACATTTACGAAACAATCTTTTCTGAGCTTGCCTTTCGTGGTTTAAGTCATTCCCTAAGGAAATACAACAAGAATACGTAGGTACATCAAGCAACAAAATCTGTTAAAAGATATTTTCAGTTTTGCGGTAAATTCAAACATTTCTAAAAAAATATTCAGTAATATTGGGCTACTATGCTTGATTGCACAACTTCCCCTTAAATTTAAATTGACACTTAGGTCCTTCATGCTATATTCAAAGGTATGTGCTAATTTTCAGTTTTTTCTAAAGATTATTTGCTAGGTATATTATTATCAAAAGATTTTAGTAATGAAAAACGAGATTTTTTAAGGAAAAATATATCAATGATGAAAAAAATCTTTGGCTTTGCCGAAAAAGTGAAGATAAAAAGATATAGGCGGTCATAAACAACTTAGAAACAAATTATGCATAAGTTTCACCCAAAATAAACCAATGAATAGCGTTTACTTCCTTTCGTCTTGCTTTGTGTGATGTCTTGAGTATTTCGCGTAGATGTCCATCTGCCTATGGATTTGCAAAAATACATCTGTTACCGCACCACTTCCATGCCAGTATTTATGCATATGATTTATATTGTGAAATTAGTTAATTGTATGATAAACTTGTCCAAATCGTTTCAAGTTTCTCGTTAATATGTCAACATTGATGGATTCAGAAATGGATTTAATCAATGTTTGGGTTATATTTTTTGATTATATCAGTGTCAGTAGTCAGTACTAATATCATTCCTAAGGCACACTCATTGGCTACACCTATATCAAGTTAAGCAACAGAATTTAAGATTAGTACCTACGTATTTAAACCACCTGTAATTATCGCGTGTTGCCAACTTTATAGTAAAATTACGGTTGACTATACATCACAAATTATTTGAAGGCACTGTGTGTCTTCAGATATGAAGACATGATTGGTTTTCACCACTGGATTCCCATCAAAAGAAAAGAGAGTTCAACACTCAATCAAGACACAAACCAAAGTCGCATACCTAATATTTTGTTAACTTTAATTTATGATGAATTTAGATGATTTAGCCACCGGACCAAAGTTTTGGGTCTCTCGGCATAATACGTTGCAAGTTTCCTTTTCTTTTCAAAATTACAAATGCATATGATACTCTTGTGCTAAAAAAACAATTAAGATCGGTTAAAGTTCACAAAACTTATTGAACGTTAAACCTAAAATTGCAAAGTCTTACTTGTAAAGCAGAATCTTTTACAAACATTGAGATATTATATATAGCAGCTGTTTTTTTTGCAAAGGTCACAGATTACAAATGTTATTTAAAATCAAATTTTATGCAAATTTCCGGTTTTTTGTGCTCCGGGGTTAGAATGAATTGACTTTCAACTGGCCAGATTACAACCAGATTCATTTATTGATATATTTTTTTCGTTTTACTATATAGTGTGTAATAATCACTCACAGAGGAATATAATAGCAGCTGATTTTATTTCTACAACTCTAGAAAATTAGCAATTCTAGAAATGTAAATTTATGATAATTGAAATTAATTAAAAACGCATTTCTTTGCCACCGACAACATTTGTAACGCTCTATATATTCCGAAGATTTCATGACAACAAATATTACGTTGAAACGCAATAGATTTAACAAGAAACAAATTACAAACACAAATTTTAATTAAACATTGGTTATTCTGTAATACAGTTTCTTAAGTAGCATGATTGTGATTATTACACAACTTTCACTTACCTAGTTCAGAATATCAACAGCTTTCTTTTATACGCTTAAATCAAAATTAAAGGCAAATTTGTCAATAATCAGATAATTATTTACCTAATATTTAATCTTGTATTTAGATAAATTTATATAATTATATTTCAGGTGTCTTACATATTACAGCAATAATTATTATGATAAAGTAAAAATAACAATAAATAGAAAAAAATGTGGATACCTTAAATCTTAATTCTCCTATTGGTGGTTCCGCATAAGGAATACTCATAAACGCAGTAAATTTATGTCCTTTTCTTGTTGTCATATAGCATCCTTTAATTTTACCGGCGCCAGTTTCTACGATTGGTTCTTCACAATTTTTACATAGAGAACAGTTGTTTAACGACTGATTTGCACTTTCACCACTCAAAAAATAATTTAGAAATAGGAATATTGTCAATAATGTTGTTCTCGTCATTTTTATTCGATACGATCTTCAGTTTTTTATGTTGCTCTGTTGACGTTTGAGAGATTACTATTACTGTAGAACAGAGTACCGGCCCAACAAAGTTACTAATTAACTTTTTCAGAGTGGTGGCAGCTCTCCATTGATTTGTTGTTACAAGGTAGCTGCGTTTACAAATGCAATAATTTTTCAGAGGTTAAATCCACGAAGATATCGTTATTGGAATACTATTTGTTTAATTTAACTGCAAATTGGCACGTGTAAAATGCAATAACAACATCAAACTAAATACCTACATAATTAATTGTGAAAAATAATTTCCTCTGCCGCTGATATGATAAATTTATTAAAGTTAAAGCTATTATTAAGAATACAACGTTTAAACTTCTTTAAAATGCATAAAAATAAATAACAATCCAAAATTAGGAAAATTTTTGGAAACTTTGCCAAAATTTTTAATTGTTTTTGCTATTTTTATAAAGCGTATTTTAAAAAAGATGTATTTTTTTACATCAATTTATTTTTAATAATTAATTCTAACGTTGTATATGTAGAAAGTAATGATTGATGTCTGGTGTTTGGACATATGCGATCCAAATATTGGTCTGTCTACTTGATATTTGTTGAGATTGGGGCCGCTGTTTATGTGCAAACTGGAGGCGGCGCCGTACAGAAACTTGTTAGGAGGAAAAGGGTGCGCAGTTTAAGAAATTAATTTAAATTTGTTGATCTAATAAAACAACGGTTTTGTTTGCAAATTTTAATTAAAAAATCTAGCGATCGATTTCGACTTTTACATCATCATCAGGCTATCTGAAAAGGACGTCGTGTTAATCACATATGTTAAAAACATATACGCCAGGTACTCACTTGTCAAAGGTTGACTCTACAGTAGGGTGACCAGACGTACAGCATTGCGCTGTACGGTTTGTCATTTTGAAGTAGTGTCCAGCATTCACAAGCGTACAGCAAAACGTACAGCATTTACATCATATGTTGGTCAATATCCTCCTGCGACAATAGGAACTAACATACTCTTTACGATGAGGACTATGTGTGATTGCTGTGTATTTACAGCTTGTGTCATAAACTTTGAACGCATACGAGGTTCATATTAGGAATAGAGACCTCTATCGGCGAATAGCTGATGCAGTCCGCTCGTACCTGCTCGTACCCGTCTATTCACACAACTATCAAACCGATGTGATTCCCCTCAATGTTTCATCCCCAACAATTCGTATTGTGTTTGGAAGCTGTTATTATTGGTATTATTGGCTGTTCAAGTGCAGTTGGGTGTTATTTTTCAGTGCACGACTCAGTGAGGTGCTCCGAAGTCAAAACATTGGTAGGTAATTACTTATTAACTTTTGTATTATTGTGGAAATTGATATAACTAAGCAACTAAGAATCAAACTGGTTTTTATGACTGGTTTTTATTTTAACTTTCTGCAGCAATGTCTCATAAAAGGCGTTCCTGCAAACTCAATGATGAACTTGCAAAGGAATTTCCCCATATAAAAAAAGCAAAACCTAGTAACGACTCTGATGTTATTTGCAACAAATGCATAAGCCATTTTTCAATAGCCGCCGGAGGACGCCGTGACATTGTTAGGCATACCCAGTCCGAAAAACATAAATTAATGCTTTCATCAGCTGCATCATCGAGAACATTATCAGATTATTTTCGCAACAAAGAATTTTGAGATGAAGAAGCCAAATTGGTAATTTCGGAGGCGTTATTTTCCTACCACACTGTGAAGCACAATCATAGTTTTCGATCCATGGACTGCACTGCAAAAATAATTCAAAAATTGTATAAAAAGAAGTTCACTTGTTCCAGAACTAAAACTGATGCAACTATTAAAAATGTTCTAGCGCCCTTCGCTAAATTGCCGAACTTAAAGGAGATATAAATGTTATGCAATATTTTACTATATTTTCTGATGCATCCAAACATAAAGATTTGAATGTTTTCCATTCCTAATTGGATCGTTTTCAAAAAAAGCTGCTTTTGTATTAAGGTAATTGATTTTATTACGTTACCTGGTGAAACATCAGAAAACTTAATAAATAATATTTTAGAGAAAACAATTTAAAAGACAAGTTAATCGCGTTTTGCGCTGATAACGCAAATACCAATTTTGGGGGCTTGTCTAGAAAGGGTATACAAATGTGTTTTATAAATTGAATAATGTGTTAACGCAAGATATATTAGGAATCGGTTGTAGTGCTCATATTGTACATAACACACTCCAATCAGCTGCCGATTTGCTTCCCATAGATATTGAAAGTATTGTAAACAAAATATACAGCCACTTTTATATCTTTACCGTTCGTGTCGAAACTTTAAAAACATTTTGTGAGCCCCATCGTGATGGGGCTGATGTGCAATATCAAAAACTTCTTAGTTGTTCTAAAACGCGGTGGCTTGCTCTCATGCCGGCAGTAGATAGAATTATCCAGATGTATCATGCTTTAAAAACATATTTTTTATCATTGGATAAATGTCCTATATTACCAAAAAAACTTTTTTTTCTGATCGAAAATCTGAGATATGGTTAAAATTTATTCACTGTCGGTCTTTCTTATTTCACGAAACTATAACAGCAATTGAAAATAACAACAGTACTGTAGTACAAGTTGCAGCAGAACTAGACAAGCTTGTTCTTAAACTACGAGGTAGATCAGATGTTACATTTCTTCCTCTAATGTTGCGAAACGATTTAGCCAGACTTGTTGAAGAAGGCCACATAAATAATCAATGGTTTATATCGCATGTTGAAATATTTTATAAAAATTGCATTGATTATATTGTTTCACAGACGTCTCATTTTTCGACACTGAACTGTTTGCAGTGGATTGAATTAAATAATACTGTAAGCTGGACCGTTGTTCAAAATGCTTACGAGTTTATTTCTAAACATATTACAAACAACATTCAGGAAACCAATTTAATCGATGAAGTCACATTTTTGAATTATTATCTTAATGAAGAAAAACTAGCACAATTGAGGCGTGATAGTATTCAATCTGATATGCGGTGGGTGGAAGTTTTCAGCCATTTTGAAAAAGAAAATATTCCATTTTGTAACCTGTTGAATATTGTAGAATTTGCACTATGTTTACCTGGCACCAACGCACCAACGGAAAGAGTCTTTTTCTATTATGAATAATATATGCACTGATGAAAAATCACAACTGAATGTCAACACAATGAAGTCCATATTACTCGTTAGACAAAATATTGCACTCTCTTGTGACGATTTCGTTGGCAAAATTAAAAATAATAAACATTTATTGAAGCAAATTCACAGTGCTGACAAATATGCTGACAAATACACAATGCTTGTAAAAATAACCTATGTCAAATTTGTCCAGTCTTATATAACAAATCATATTTATAGACAGAGAATATATATTTATGTTTATTTTTTATACGACCTTGAGATTATTTTCGAAAACGTAAAGAATATTGTTTTACTACAGTGTTTTTTTTTTCTTTCCTTATTTTAATCTTGTGCGCAAGGAAGCCGTACAGGATTGGCCAGCTAAAAATCTGGTCACCCTACTCTACAGTCAAGTTCAAGTAGTTGAATTCTTGAGAACGTTGTTTATAAATTTCACTTCGCCACTTTTCTTTCTTTACTTCTTGCCCCGCCACTGTTTTTTTTCTTTATCATGTACGTAGTATGTCAAAGTATTGTATTGTTGAGGAAATGTTGTATAATATCTGCCTATGAAATGTTTTGGTAAAATTAATAGTTTAGCTGCATAAGCAGATTCTATTTGATCGAGATCGGTCGTGTCTGCATTAATATAAAACTAGTTAGCCAGGATTTGACACTTATTTTATTCTGACAGTAGATAGGGTCAAACGCTGATGTTTTGATAATAGAATAAAAATATCTGTCAAATCATGGCGAACTACTTCTATTTTAATACACACACGACCGATTTCGATCAAATAGAATCGTATGCAGCTAAACTATTAATTTTACATATAGCATGATAAAGTAGATTTTTTGTGCTAATTCTCAGTACCTACAATCTACGAAAAGACTCTATGAGTTTGATTGGTTTCAACATTTATGCGTCAAACTTAATTAGTGTTAGAACACTAAAGACTATAGGTGCCTTCTTTTGATGTTCAAAAAGTAAGTTGGTTGTTATTAAGCAATTGGCAGTTGCGGATTACCCACCAGGATTACCAAATTGACTTTTGATTTGGGCATAACAAAGAAGTAAACATTGCAACTCGATGGGACATCATAACAACACGTCTTTCAGTGTTGAAACCCGAACTTTATCAATTAAAACTTCTTGCAAACCAAAATGCTTCTCCATAAAGAAGGACAGGTTTATATTATTGTATAATAAAAACGCAAATCAAAAACACTAAAATCTATTAACAAAAATATGAACAAATGCAGAACTACTTACAAAAAGATATGAATGTTAATTCTAAAACAATGATAATAATCTTTGGCGAGAGATGGTCACAATATAAATGAATAAACTCTACTAAACAGTTTACGAGAGAGCACAGCAATTCTATAGAGCCTGTTGGCTCTCACGACACGACTTTACAACATGATGGCTAATAGAAGAAGGAAGATTCGTTCGCTTCACCCTTAGCCTACGTTTAGGTCGACGGAAACCGCGCGGATATCCGCGCGGTTCCTTTGTCGGCACCCGGCAGCGGTCGATGCCGACAAAGAAAATCCGCGCGGTTTCCGTGGACCTAAACATAGGCTTATAGTCAAAACCCTTTAAGTCGACTGCAACGCCATCTCCAAGCGCTTGTTATGAAATAGCCCGCTTACGCTGCCGCTAATACCAACTTAACACAAAACACTTCAACGTTTGAATTCAAATCGCCGCTCAATCTTATACGCGAAATCCGTATTTCTGACACAAATAGAAAGCAATACAATTATTTCTTTTGATTATACCATACGTCAAATGTAACAAAATGCAAAATTATAACAGACATGTTTATAGTACATCTGGTAATTTTGTTTTATTTCGCAACTTTGAGAGAAGTTTATAGTTCGCTATTTGAATTGAGACAGAGCCTTAAACGTACAATATATAGTTTTTTAATGAAAGTTTTTTGTTGGAGTACACACTGAATCTTTAAACGCAAAACACAGGGAACAATATTACCAAATCGAAACTTGAACTTGATCACAAGATGTGTTGATTGAACATGTTATAAAAATTATTAATAAGAAGTTAATAAGCAATATAAAACGACAGTATTAATTGGCATGGGTTAATATGTCTTGATCGATCTCAAATTTCACACGAAAGATGACATTTTTACTATATAATTAAGGACCACTCTAGTGTAGGCATTCGCGTTTAAAGGTCGAGACATCATTCAGGTGTAAAGGTCGAGTCTACACACTTACCTGTGTTGTTCAGCTAATAACTGTCGCAGTCCTCTCACAATACTTATGCGATCTTATCATTTAATTTTTAATTTTGGTAATTAGATATTTGAGATATTTAGGTACGTATATGAATAACAAATCAAAAGCAGTGGTAAACTTATAGTATAAATGTATTCGGAATAAATTACCCCATAGAATAAAACACAACATAATTAACATCACCAAAAACCAACAAATTACAAATTGTTTATGTTCCAAGAATCATTACATAATTAAAACAAAGACAGTAATTACCAAGTAAAATATTTCAGTTAATTGTGAAAAACGCAAATGTATTAAACATGGCAATTTTAAAAATTTTAAGACGTATATCTACATAACAATTGAAATATACAAGTCAAATAAAAATATGACAATTAAACATATTAAATAATATAGCAAAATCAAAATTTAACACAACATATAATAAACTATTTGTGTATTATTGATGATATAGCAGAAAATACAAATCTCTTTTGAACAATGAATAAACAGGTTACAAGAAATTCTTCATAACTCTGAAGATCACCGCAGTCACAAACAGACCTCCGTAATTAATATTTGAATCTAATGGTATGGATGTTGAATCCCAAAACATATACACCCAGATAACGATCGTGCGACGCACGAAATCATCACGCGTCGATTTTCGGTGCGATGAGTGCAATATCGCTCGCACGCGTGCGTTTATTGAATAAAATGCATGGTGCGAGCGATATGCGTGTCACAATGCTTATGTTAGTCATACATTCGGTTTCAATTGCAGCCCTATGCGTCGCACGATTGTTATCTGGGCAACTACACCGTTTAACAGATAACTCAAAAATGGAATAAATGAAATGATTTTCACTTTTCGTGTTGACTTATTTATGAAACTATTTCAATTTCTTTTTATGTGGAATTTCCTTCCCGGCAGCAAATTAGAGTCTATGTTTTTCTTTCTACACTTTCGTTTTCATATTTAAATTTTTGCAATAATCAAATCCAGCCCGTGTAGTGGAAAATGTCTGATGATGCTTTTCTTATCCTTGGCTTAGATTAAGTTAATCTTAATTCAATACCGAAATAAGAAACTGGGAGATCAATTTGGCCCGCAGACAAAACTTCTTTGTTTACAACAGCGAAAGGAAGAGAGAGAATTGTTAGATGCACAAATTGACAGTACTTTGTTATGAAGGATCATTATAAATAGTTGTAGTCGACGTAGTCCATGCCCAGGTTACTACATTTCTGCCGCTTTGCATGAACAAGTATCAAACTTACATTAGGTATTAGTAGTATTATAGTAGTATTCAATTCAAATGAAGCGACAAACACAAATTTTTACATTGGATCTCGCGCCTACTTCGGCTACAATCATTTATAATAACCCTGTAAATAACCAACATTTGTGATCATTGCTTAGAGAAGTCTCAATTAAACAACACAAAAACTTGCCCCATCCTTGTCCAAATAAATAACCCTGAAAACGGGGTCATTGTCATCCTCAAAACATGAAGGGTTCCCGTTAACTACAACCAACACAACTACTTTGAATATGGCAGATTAATGAGGCAAACTTAGTACTGTACCAAATACTTAAGAATACAGTAGAAAATACACGAAGAAAACTAAATGTCAAAACAAACAAAACAAAAAAGTCGTATGCGAGCACAACCGCACTTTGCGTACCACGTCTTTGTCACTCCAGTCTCACAGTTTATTTATCTTGGCAGGAAATTTGGAAGGTGGTCATCTGCTGCCTATTGTTCGCTCACCAGACAACAAAGTTTTACTACTTTTACTCGTTAATGACTTTGGGCGATGGCCTCAGTAGACATTCAAATGTTTGCAATAGATGATCCACGATGATATTGTGGGATGGCTTCAGGATTAAGTTGGCAGGAACATCTTCTCAATAGATGGCCTTGGACACGTTCCTCTTGATTGTATAGCAGGTGAGCAAGTTTCAAAAAGCTTGCAAGCGGCAACAAGTCAACTGCAGGTTACGAAGAGGGACACGAAATATTGTTGTCTTTGAAAGATGTCTGATGTCATCGGAGTTGAACCATGAATCATCTCGAGTCCCTTGGTGTGAGACACAATGGCGGTTTTCTTAGCGACTCCCAAGTAGTGGAAAGGTTGTCCACTGATTGGCTGCTGGGTTAGCACATTCCTTCCAAAGGGACTTTTTCAGTGCGGACTTTTAGATTTAATTAATCTAAACTTAAATAAACTTCTCAAAAGAAAACAGGAGTTCTACGTGGTCCGCAGACAAAACGTTTTTACAAATACGTTTTACGACTTGGGTTGTTTTGAGTTCGTTTTTAATGTCCACAGAGAGAGATTAATTGCACAAATTGGGCCCTAGTGTCCCAGAAGAATAACAGCGTCGTTTCTAACAATGTATATTACATAAAACCAACATTTCTGGTAATTGCTTAATTAGAGAAGTCTTAATTATACAACACCAGGATTGCTCCATCCTGGTGCGGACACTGTCACATGCTTAAAACAAGAAGGGTGCCTTAATCCACGTGTCATTACTTTTAACTATAACCAACACAAATTCTAAAAATAATGCAAATTAATGAAACAATCTTAGTGCTATAACATGTACAGAAGAATACAAGGAACAAAAGATAAACAAAGATAACTAAATGTCCCAAAACAAACAAGTGGCAAACCGGCACACCTAAACTTCGCGCACCAACAGTTAGTACATACCAACACTAGTCATCGCACAAGTCATCTTCAACTAGCATTGTTTGTCGACCAGGAAAGTTCTAATACTTCTAATATTTAGTCGCTGATAACTGCCCCAGGAAAGGTGATGACATCAGTGGACAAAATCTCTGCAGTGAGCTGACTGTGTAGATGCTACATATTGATAATAACGTGTGATGATTAGCAGGGTTGATTTGACAGGAACGTCCTATGGATGAATCGCTGTGGACGGGGTCAAATGTCATCAGGATTGCACCGTAAATTGCAATTGTCTTCAACGATACCCAAATGGCCCAACCAGTATCGATTGATTGACTGTAGGAATATAAGTACCTATTGGCTTCCTAATTTGAACATCGATGAAATTGTGGGGTTGATTTGCGTCAGCTTCCCTTTCTTGTTCGTTCAACCTTGATCATTAGGGGACTTTAGGATCCTTTAGGGGACTTTAGGGTCCTTCAGGGGACTTTAAATCCTTCAGAAACTTTAGACAAAAGATCAATAATAATTAAATTAGAAAAAATCATTAATGGTAAAAATGTCATTAAAACCGAGAAGTTGAAGGTAAAGAAGTCTGGAAGAGTCTGGTAGGTCCATTGGACGTAATCTTGATGCAGGAGTTAATCTTAAACATACCGATTAAAATTGAAACATATTGAACTAAAAAAAATCGATATTTATTTATCTAAAATCGACAGATGATTATATGAAATTAAATTTCCGACGATCAATTGTTATAGACTACTGACATAATCGACTTCTTTTTAAATGGCAACACTCAATTTTTCTTATTGATTTTGATAGATCTCACTTGTCCTGATTATAGCATAAACTTTTTAACTTCTTTATGATGAATACGAATTCGAACTCAAAAGTTTCATCATGTCAAGTTTCATCAATTTTCAAAAGGCTATAAAAACATATTACATCATACACTTCAAGTACAAGTATTTATATTTCAAGAAAAGTGCTGATTAAATTAAACGATTAAAGTGGTAGTTATGATTAACTTGCAGTTTGTTAATACCGTAAACTATAGTTAAGAGTTAATCCACCTTAATCTCGCAGTTAGCAATTTAACCGTGTATTGATATATCTACCTTAAAAAGAAAACTAGTTTTACCCAAATAGTGCATAAAGCTAATAAAATTATGAAAAAAAAAATTCAGGAATTAATGAAATCTACGATTTGTATGAACCAACTATACTCAATTTCTGTATAAAATTCCTTCCAAAACTGTAAAATTTCTTGTTCAAATGATTTTGTAATGTAAAACAGTTTTTATATTAAATTCTCTACATTTAGTCCAGTTTTGTTGACATATTATCGAAAGGAATAAAAACGTATATTATTATTATTATATTTATTCAAAATAAGATTGAGTTTACTAATAAAATAGGGGAACGGCACTACCAAGTTTTGTTCATAATATGTTCTTTACTCTGATTACACGATTTTTATACCATATCTGAAAATTATGGAACCCTGATAGGCAAATTTTGATGACGGGTTCGTATTCAGTACAAAAAAAACAACTAAAAATATCTACTTGCTGTTGTAGTTAATTGATTAAAAATGGGTTATTTTCTGGAGAGAAAATTCAAGATAGGAATAATATGAGTAGGTAACATTGATAACTTGAATGGAAAGTGGATTATTTGAGGTGTTTTCGATAGATTCTTTTTTCTGTATACTCCCCGCTACGCTCGTCGTGACCAATTATTGTCTTCTAAAACTTGTATTATAAGACACTATTGCATCAAAATTATGCAGTGAAAAAAGTAATTACATGTAGCTACTTATTAATACATACCATATTAGATTATTGGGGGATCTTATAATACAAACTTTAAACCGTATTTGAGTTATTTTTTCGCGGAGATAAAGCACATTTTAATAATGTTAAATTGAGTGCCTCTATTTTACACCACTTAGCCCCTTTTTGTCGGTGAGGAATTTTACTACATTCAGTTTACAATTGCGATCAGCAATGTCCAGTGGAGTTCTGCCTTTATTGTCTACAGCGTTTAACTTAACATGTTTCTCGTTAATAAGGAATTTAACTATCTCTAAATGGCCGTGCTTAGCAGCCAAATGCAGAAGAGTACTTCCGTCACCAACAACAGTAAAATCTTTTTCATATTTCTTCATAAGTAGTTCATAACTAGGCCATACGTACTGAACTATATTCAAGTAACCAGATGCAGTAGCAAAGTGCAGGGGAGTATAGCCCTGTCTATTAGTAATATCTAAATGGGCATCATTGTCTACAAGGTATTGTACAGTTTCTAAGTGGCCATTCGCAGCAGCCCAATGCATAGGAGCCACACCATATTCATCTTTAATATTAACATCAACGTTTTTATTGCCGACAAAATACTGCACTACGTTCAGGCTACCCGCTTTGGCAGCCAAATGTAGAAGATGTTTATTATTAATATCTAACTTTTTAACGTCTACTAAATACTTTACAACATTTAGGCTGCGCTTTTCAACAGCCAATTGAAGAGGAGACAGAGGAGTTAAATGATCTGCATCTATAATATTAACATCAACCTTTTTATCGTCAACAAAATACTTTACTACATCCACTCTATCTTTTTGAGCAGCAAAGTGCAGAGGAGTTCTCTGATATTCACCCACAGCATTTATATCAGCATTATTGTTTACTAATACCTTTGTAAATTCTATGTAACCTTTCTTAGCAGCAATATGTAATAAAGTTTCTTCCCTGTCGCCATTACTAATAGTGCTTATAGCTCTAATCATATCATCGCCATTTGCCCCTTTTTGGAGAAGCAATTCAGCTATATTCCAGTAACTATTATTATCAGCATATTTCAAAGGGGTCCAGGTTAGTAGCTTATCTTTTCTATGTTTTTCCTTGGATTTAAGGTTTGGTTCTGTTTGTAACCTATCTAATAAATCCTTGGTAATCTCTTCATAACCGTAAGCAGCAGCTAAATGAAGTGGTGTTCTTCCAGCTTTATCAGTTCTATTCACATTATCTATTAAATTTCTTACTTTGTTTTTGTTATTATTCAAAACAGCAACATGTATATCATATTTATTCTCACCTTGCTCATCTTTTGCCAACATGTAGTCGAAGAAATTACGTATTACTTTATTTTTTTCTTGATAAATATGGCCGGTTAAAAATTCTACTACCCGTCGTTTATTTTGTTGAGACAAAATCTGCGAGACAAAAAAAAGTGCAGCAAAATATTCGGCAAAAGTTTTGTGAACAAAAATTGGCTTGTTATCAACAATTCTATCAATAATACCTGTTTTTTCGTTGCCGTGTTCTATGCTTTCTATTATACCATATATACATGTATCTTTTTTCTTCCCTTTACTCTTTAATTGCCCAGGTAGTAATTTGTTGACTGCATCTTCTCCAAATAGAGCATATAAAGCTAGCTTCTTGTGTTTTTCTATAGATTCCTGGCGGATTTTGTTAATATGGCGTGTAGTAACTACAGTATCTCGATCAGCATTTGTACCAGGATTTTTTTCCTTTACATAAACATCATTAAAGATTATTTCAAAGAATTCATCATACAGATTAGCCAAATTCAACTTTTCAATAAGATTTTGCTTCTGATTATGAGAAAGTGTCTGTTCATTAGAATCGCAAAAATTTTTAAACTGTCCTTTAAAAACCGCAGCTATCATTTTGAGTTGTAACGGTATACTAACAAATTTTCCCTCTTCATCATTAGTTGACGCCGAAAACTTATCCAGTAATTCATCGATAAAAATTTTCGAAGACGCATTGTCAACATTACCTTCCAGACTATTTTCCCAAAAATGTTTTAAAAATGTGTGTTGATCTGCTTTAGAAAATGGCTCTAGTGAATACGAAAATACGTTTAACGCATCTTCCAATTTACTTAGAATGCCGTAAGGACGAGTAGTTACCCATACTCTTTTTACGTTGGTGTCTTTTAAAACTTTTAGTAATTGAATTACATTTTCTTTATAATCAGGGCTAATCTCATCAAACCCATCCAGTAATAACAAAATTTCACCTTGGTTATAAATATTTAGAAATATTTCAATTTCTAATAAATTTAAACCTTTTCCTCCGTTGTTTTCTATACATAATTTATCATCATCCTTAATAAACCTTCCTTTAAAGAGTTGAAACCCTGCTGTTTTATACAAGAACTTTATAGCCTCAATTTCGTCGCATTTCTTTTTCTTCTGTTTTAACCATGTCGAATGATCTACTAAGTTAATTCTTATAATCCATAACAAAGGGTAAGATTTTTGTATATTTACTGCTATATTAGTCAATATAGTAGATTTACCCATACCAGGCTCAGCAGCAACAATTACTACCTTATCAGATATACTCTTACTATCTTCTTTCTCATATTGTCCATGATAGGATGGTGGTATCACACATTCGCGAATTTTAGATAAACTATTCCCATGAGATTGTTGCCATATAAATTCATTACTTTCTTCTTTTATCCAATGAATATTATGCTGTTTGTGATTATTACACAAATTCTCAAAATCCTTACCGTAATCAGAAACTACCACTATATCTTGATGTTGTTGAAGACTTGATTCAGTAAAATCACTATTGTGAGTAATAAAAAACTTGGATGTTTCTTTGAAGCTTTCTTTAATTTTTATCTGACGACTCAATGTTCGATTAATATAATAGTCTTTAACATCACCCAAATCCTGAAGTGCTTTACCTATCACTATTTTCTTATTATTTATCAGTTTAGATAATACTTCTGCATCTATTAGATGTTTGATTTTCTCACAGATTAATTCACCTAATATAACTTCTTTTCCTTGAAATATAACTGTTTTGGTATCTAAAAGTTTATTTTGTGAGTCGTCGGTAAGATCAATTATGCTATTTTTCTTGTCAAAATTTTCCTTATATACATCGGAGAAATCAATTTTAAATTTATCAGCTATAGCATCACCTCGATTTGAAATTAGAATAATCCTATTTCTGGGTTTGTTTCTTAGTTGTTTATTTAGGTCTGCTTTCAACATTTCGTATACATTTTCTACTTCGTTTTCCGTAGACTTGCATTCTGCAATTATCAGCAAATTATTACTTTTTGAATTAAGAGCCTGTTCTAAGATATCTTGAATACGAAAAAGGGATTTTAAACTTGAAAAAATATAACTATCAGAATGTTGATATTCTGGCATTTGTTTTAAGATTTGATGCACCTTAATAGAACTTAGCTCATTTTGCTCAGCAATAACGTTAAATATTTGTGCATTCGATTGACTGGTCAAAAAGGCACCTAACTCTAAGTCATCAACGGCATCTTGCTTAAAATTGATATTAAATTCTTCAATCTGTGTACAGTACTCTTTTGTAGGGCCAATAAGTGCTAGTCGATTTATTTGTTGTCTAACGTGAATAAAAAAAGCTTCAACATCATTATCTGTTGAGATAAATTCTTTTTCAGTTAAATCCAATGCTCTAGCTATTTTCACTCGAAACGCATATACCAAATCGCTATCAAGTAACCCAACATTTGTACCAAATTCATGTTCGATAACATTACTCAAACTTTCTTTAGAGTATTTAACTGCAAATACCAACTTATCAAAAAAATCTTCAATGTCATTTTTTACATCGTTTAAGCTATATAGCGGTAAATCCCTAGAAGGTGTAACTTTACAAGTTTTAAAATCTTTGATTGTAAACTTAACTTTACTCAAATAATCAACGGTTGCTTTATTTTTCAGTTTGTTTCTAAAAATTTTTATACTGGCATTCGGTAGCTCTTCTTCGCGTGCTGTCAAAAACTCAGGGTTGAATTGTATATTACCATTTGTCTCAATAAGTACGTAGCCTGCTAATTTATCGATATTATTTTTTATAACTGGCTGTTTTCTTTCAAACTTGAAATCTGCACCCTTTAGTTTAAGTGCAATTTGCTGGGCTAAAGGTTCAGGCTCTATTATCTCATTAATAAAATATTCTCTTGACCGAAACTGACTGAATTTTTTTACACCTTCCCAGAAAGATATTTCATCTACTAACATTTCTACACAAGTTTTAAAATCTGTGATGTGAAACTTAATTTCGCCCAGCTTATCAGCGGTTTCTTTTATCAAGTTAGCACACAATATTTCTCTAAAGGTTTTAATACTATCGTTCGGTAGCTCTTCATCACTTGCTGTCAAAAACGTAGGATTGAATTGTATAACCTCATTTTTCTTAATAAGTACGTAACCAGCTAATTTATCAATGTCATTCTTTATAACTTGTGTTCTCCTTTCAATCTTAAGAACACTAGATTCATTGATTTTAAAAGTTTTCAGTTTATCTGCAATTGTATCAGCAAGAAGTTCAGGATGGTTGATCAGCCAATCTGTTTTTATAGATTTTTTTTCATTTAAAAATCCTTCTTTAAAAAAGGCCTCTCGAAAATTTTTAATCCCCTCAGATAAATCATGGCCACCTACAAAATTGTCACGGAATTTATTTCCGTCAAATATTTTTTCTTCTAACTCTTTACTATAAGGGTTTAGAAAATCATCTGTTGAAGGAGATATAGGTTTATTATCTAATACATCTTTCGCTAATCTTCTTGCTAGTTGAGTTAAATCATACGAACCTTCTAGATCTTCTTCTATTCTGCCTATATATTTGTGTTTGTTGTCTTTATATTTCAATTTCCAATATTCATATCCTTTGTTTTGTGTATCAAAATCACTTAATTCTAAAACAGAGATTTTTTCTTTTGGTTTTTCAAAAATATACTTTAAAGTGTCATCTAAATCAATGTTTGTTACAATAATTAAGTTTTCTACTTGTTTATTTTTGCCATTTTGGTATTTCTTTTTTATTTCATCACGATAGGATGTAAAGTATTTTTTTAGAGCAAAAGGACGTTTGCCTGTCTTGTTAGATTCTGTCTTAACTTTTTGCTTTGATTTGACCAAGTCCTCAATAGAAACTTTTTTATCTGCGTTTATCGAGTGTTTGGCTTGTAGGAAATTATACACCTCTTGGTCACCATCTTTGTATAGCCAAACCACATCGTCAAATTTTCCAGCATCTTCTACTTCTGCTTCAAATTGCTTAAATTTAAAACCATTTTCAGCGCGGCGCTTTTTAGATGGTACGTTTCCTAGTCGCTTGGTTTCCAATGCGACTATCATCATCCAATGTACTTGGTAAACAACACCGTGATAAGATGTAAGTAGGCCTACAGCTTTTCGTGGGTCTTCACGTGCCTGTATAACTGAACTTTCTTGTGAAGGGCCAGGTTGGTTCTGTTGATCCGTATAAGTTTTCTTTTTCGAATCACTGTCTTCTGGCATATTTTCTTCAGAAGCACTTCTAGATCGTTTTCGATGTTTTAACGTTGTATCGATTTCAGATTTGCGCATCTTATTATTACCAGATAGGGATTCGCCACGTTTCCTTTTGTTACCATTCTCCTGAGCTGGAGTGCTAGTGCTAGCAGGGGAGTCACTAGAATCACTAGAGTCATATGCATTCCGTATGCTGTCCATGGTTCGAATGCTACTCTTTTTTCAGTGACTCAACTGGTGCTTGTGAGTTATTAATGATAATTTTAAGTCATTCTAAACCATTTTCACAACGCCGCTTTTACGTTAAATGGTCTCACAAACATACACACGGACCTGTTTGCAATTTTGGAAATGAAAGCAAATAATTGAATGTATTGTATTACCAAATACACATATTTTAAAAGTTATAATAATGACGAAATTAGATCAAATTACTTGATACTCCAAATTAGACGAGAGCAAATAATCCTACAAAAAAAGTTCTATGCATGGAAAATTTTAGTGTTCATATTTTGTAAATTCCTTGAAATTCCAATTGAGAATTAGTAGTGCATACCCGGTATTAGATGATAAGATACCTAGATTATGTAAACTTTTATTTATTAAGTAAGAAGTAGCAAATTGTATTTGAAGAAGATATTTCTGATAAGCCAAGAACTGATAATTCGGATAACCGTAATTCTGGGAAATTAGGTTATAAAGCGATTAAATCTTCAGCAGAGGCCATAGAAATAAGTTCTCCTATAATGATAGAAAATATTCAAATAAATGTCCAAAGAAAACTGTTGTTTCAATAGGTATTGTCTGTGTGCTTATTTAGAAGCCTTGTATCTGCTTAAAATGGCTTAACTTGAAACCCTGATTCTAGGTATTTCTCCATTTCTCCAACGCTGCTATTAAGTTTAAACCCTCCGTAATATACATCAAATGAGCAAAATGATCACGTGACAGGTCGTTTAAAAAATTTGAAACCCAACCTTATTAATCAACTAAAGACACATATTATTGTGTTGTTAACAAGACAACAAAATATACCCATCGTTTTCACTCACTGGAATGTTTACCCACAAACTTATACTACCCTCTAACATTAGGCGCCGTTTTATTAGAACACACATCCGGTCACGCATGTAGGTACAAAACGCTGCACTACATAAAATTTATTTGCACTAAAACTAACTTGATTTTAGAATATGTTTCCAGATTAAAGTATAAATTACTAACAGATAAAACGAGCCTTAGCGACCGCACGCCGACACAACATATATAAGACTGATATCGTCAGAAACTGTTTTGAAAAGAGACTTCATTATCTATAATGTTTGATCAACGTGACTCAAAGATGTCAATAGCGTTGAATTTTGACGTAATTTTACGGTGAATTCGTGAATTACGGTGATTTGTTGATTTTATATGCATTTGTATTGTGTTGGTCCTATTGTAACAACCCTGACTGGGGTGATCAGGGTGTTATAACTTATTTGGTAGTCGTGACCCTAATTTTAACCCCATGGAGGCAATTATAAATAAAAGCCATGATATTGTACTTATATGTCTATTGAATAAAAACAACTATACATATAAAAGTTAACTCAAATTATGGAATGTACGTAACCCACAGCAAACACCAGCGCGTACTCATAGCGAGCAGAAATGGGACTTACCCCGTACAAATATTTAAGGAACGACGACGCAGGGTTGATCAGGAACCAGGTCTCAGCTCTGGTACATGCATTGGCGAGGGGTTGGATGCAGCTTCCCGAACACGCGAACCGAACACACGATCAGTTTCCGTACGACTGATGTTGATCTTTCCTGGTCGATACCATGAAGCCTATTCTAGCTTTTAGCTGAGTTTGTCTTTTTATGGAAACTTCCATAAAAACTCTAACGAATGTGCAAAAGACAACTCATCATTTTTACCTACATTCAACAAAATATGAATCCACGGCGAAGCTACGAATCGCGGGTGTAACGCGACTCCGTACATCCGCCGTCTCGCCAAGGAGATCAACCTTGCTGTCTACGTCTGCTATGGTTTACGTACATTATTACTTACAATATGGAAATTAATATAATCTTAAAGTTACTTATAAAATATTGAATATCGGCGATCGTTACACTATGTACAGTTTTTGTTGGTAAGTTGCTCTGTCTTAAGGTGGGATTCGAAATGATAGGCAACCAAATATACCTCATAAATTTTGAGGTCAGAATTTCGTGGTATTTCACCGAAATGATTAGGTAGTTCCATTCAAATTATACGTCGAACAGAACCTGAAACAAAAAAATATCCGGCTCAATTCTGTCGGGTCTATGTCACGGATTTTACAATTGTTGATGGCTACGTCGTGGTCTTCTTATGTTCAACAAAAAGACGCCGATATTCACGGAATTCGTCACCTATACATGACAGATTGAGCCGGATATTTTTTCTATTTCGGCAAAGGTTTCAAGTTCTGTTCGACGGATAATTTGAATGGAAATACCTAATCATTTCGCTGAACAACTGAATAATATTATGAAGTATATTTGGTTGCGTACACCTTTCGAACCCCATCTTAAAATAAAATGGTAGCATATGTTACACATTGGTGTAACAAACGGACGATTTAGGTGTAATCTAATCATATCTGGCCGGAAATGAAAGACTGCGGTTGAGTAGTGCCTGCTAATATATTGCAGCTCAGAAAAATTTCAATATATGTACATTATAAAATTTATAAAGCATCAGTAAATGTGTGATTGTGTACCGTATAACCCTTCAACATTCGTTGTTATAGTGGTTCCATGCTCTCAATCCGGTAAAATTAAATGAAAAAATCATCGTTTTTCATTCCAGAAAAAAATATAGGATTTCCCTTTTGCAATCATGGTCCAACTTTACTTTTGCAGTCCTTTGGAACGAATGTTGCTCCGTTTCACGTTTAATTTTCCAAAAATCGACAATTTTTTATTGTATCGACACAGTATATTTTATCTCTGTTGATAATATTTGAGGTTTAAATTCCGACAGACTCCATATAATAGTTTTTTTGGGATGTTGCCATGTAAATAAAAAATATTAAATATATATTATTATCTTATTAATAAATTTTATTATACAGGGTCCCCCACGACGAGCTGCCATTAGAAGTATTTGGAGAAACAAATGAAATGAGAGATTGAAAATTTGTGGAATTATATTGTTGGACACGATACACGTATACACGTTTTCGGGTACTTCCGGTTAGACCGAAAATGATGTCAACTTTTATATTGCAAATGGAACACCCTGTATTTTATCGCTATTTTTAAATCTTCAGTAAATTTTAGATCAATTTTATGTTACATTCCCTATACCTAACATGTGTCATTTTTGAGATATTAATTTTTTTCATTACAAAATGACAGCTGCACGACTACTTTCAATTACTTATAAATTATCACATGTGAACGTTGGAAAAAGTTATCCAGCAAAATTGTTGTGAAGGTAACGTATTATCGACATATCGGTAGAATTTTTCTAGAAGTTATACAGGCTGTTCAAATTATAAGATCAAAGTCGAATTCGATAAAAATATTACAAGTCAATTTTTTCAAATGGCAAACCTAACATACATTTCTCAAGTCTTCTCAACTGTTCAAAAATGTTGCCGCTTTCCGCTCAACATGCTTCAATTCCTTTTAACATATTATTGTTGGTGGCATCCCAGGTAGAGTTAACACATAACCGATTGAAAGCAGCTAGAACTCTATCTTTCATATTATCCTTATCAGTTATTGGCTCCTCCATTATTGGGTGGTTTCAAATGGACGGTGCTCTAGCGCACATAACTGTTGCAGTAAGAGGCTTGCTTAACGAGATGTTCGCCGATCGGCGGGTCATACAAATATCCACCGCGTTCCCCCGGCTTGACGGCAATGGATTTTTCCTTTGGGGAGCTATTAAAGCCGTAGTTTATGCGGACCCAATAATTGATAAGGAGAACATGAAAGATAGAGTTCGAGCTGCTTTCATTGGGTTATGTGCTAACTCAATCTGGGACGCCACCAACAATAATGAGTTAAAAAGAATTGAAGCATGTTTAGCGGAAAACGACAATATTTTTAAACAGTTACTGGAATTCAAAAAGCATTTTTTTAATTTACTTTACGATTTTGTCTTATTTTTAATATTGTGTTTTATTGTAGGTTTATAATTTTATAAATACTAAACCAATTATAATGAAAAATTACCCAAAAATGTTGTTTAAAAAGTTCTGTTTATTCCAAATTGTTCAGTTGTTTTCAAAAGCAATCTAGATTTGGCAATGTTTGCAATTTCTACTGTGATGTTTAAAAATCGATTTCAGTACGTACAAGTACAATTTACGTACACAAAGTTGATCTAAAATTTTCCATAGAATTGAGAAATGGATTCAATTGATAAATGTTCGTACTTACTACGTTTGCAACCGTATTTCAGCTATGCGCGATTGGCTATGCACAAAATCAGACCTTAGACGATTTCTTCAATACAAACTTGTTGGTATTTTGTTGGTACTAAAATATGCTAGAATAAAAATATGAAAGCAAGAACAATTCGGATATCAAGCAATTATATTGTACGACCGCTTGCAAATCAAGAGACCAATTTCAATACCAAACACCGCAAACATCCTTCTGATTTCCTTTTAATGCACCACATTATTACCCAAGTAACCTTCGTTCCTGAAATTGCTCCACAAATCGACACAGATCATTCTAATTAGAAGTTCACCAGTGTAAATTCTTCGTTAATTGCTAAAATGCGCAATATCAGCAAAGTTCTTCACGCTTCGCTATTGCCATTTGAAGGCTGGATTATTCGATCTACAAATGGTGTCGATACGCACACAATTTTCAACGCTTTTGCAACTTTTACCATACAAACAAATTTACATAACGCCAATTAGTATCTAACATTTCTTATTTAAATTAGTGCACACGTTATATTATGACGAAATTGTATTCAAACGTATTAATCACTAATATGATCTTGTTGCTTATTCATCAGGCTAGTTGTTATTGTTTACGAGCCGTTCAGACAGGTACATTTTTCTGTGGTACTTAGTACTTACTATTGATATGAATGAACCATTTATCTAGTGGAAAATTACGTCTGTTAAATAAGAATACCACTAACATAATACTTTGTTGTATTTACTGGTTGACCAGTCAATAAAGGAAAAACGGTTAAGGTTGCAAAAGATCGGAAAGAGTGTATTTTTGGCTACTATGTCCTTCCTTTTAGGTAATTTCATTGTAAGGTGTATTTATTTTTATTTTTTATTGTCATGTGATAATAACCTCATGTAAAAGATGAACAACAAATTAATTCACTTGTTTAATTAATAAAAAGTAAATAAAAATATGAGACATAAATATTTAATTTGGACCGTCTATAGACCGAGAATTATAGAAAACAAACTAGTTCTGATTGTGTCGATGTCAGCTGTATAGTTATAATAATTAAAACAAAAATAAACACAAATGTTGAAATAAAAGTGTTTTTGGTAATTCTAACATTTTTGTATTGTTTAAAACTTATTTGGTTTTTATTATGTATGAAAAATAAAGCAATATGCAGTTGGTATTACTTTATTGTCGATAAAAATGTTTTGTCAATCTTCTCACTATCGATTTCGGTCTATATTATAATCAGTATCTAAGGAATATGACGTAAATAGAATCCAGGAGAGAAGTAATTTTTAAAATTAATAAATGAATACGGTCTCAGCCAGGATTCGAACCGGGGCCTTCTGCCTAGCCGGGGCATTGCTCTACCGCTGAACAACTGAGCCCTGTGGAAGGAATAGATTTAATTCATCATTTCAAACGATAGTAACAGAAAGGATTGCTGTCTAACTAATATTATCATGACATCTATTGGACACTGGTTGAAATTGGGTCATGGTATGTCAAGTTTATCGCAAATCTTGCTTATATTATAATCGACTAACATCAGGTGAGGCTAAAAGAGGAAATCGAAACAGCCGCACAATCTTTTAGCGGCAACTGATGATGGTCGATTATAATATAGACCGAAATCGATAGTGAGAATATCGACAAAACATTTTAATCGACAATAAAGTAATACGTACTGCATATTGCTTTATTTTTCATACATATTAATTCACCCGATAATGGAGACGTTCATGCAAATCATTTGGTTTAGTTGTCATAGCAACTAACTTTTGCAAAAAAATCAGTAAAACTTTCAGTTTTACTGAATTTATACTATAATTTTTCAGCTCACTGTAGTTATGGAGCCTCTTCTTTTGGTAATTTTAATGTAAAGTGTCCTCCTTTTAATTCTTTTTTATGTGATTACATTGTGCGAGTAGAAAACAGGTACTAATTCCTCATCAGCATTTTAATTTTGAGGTAACACATTTATTTTTCAGTTTTAAACGAAATACACATAACTTTGCGTAAATGGAGAAACCGGTAAAAAACTTTGATATTAAAGAGCAATACGTAATTAGTTTGATAACAAAAAATAAAAGAAATACATGGTAGAGAAGAGATACATATTTATTATTTCATCGCGTAAAAAGGTAAAAAACAGTTTTTGTAGAAAACATAAATAAATTTATTTGTTCAATAAAAATAAATAAAAAACAGGAAAAAAATAATTTAATTGACAGCGCTTTGTTATAGTCGCTTTTAAATAAAAAATATTGAAATATATGTGTTCCTGGTAATCCTAACATTTTTGTTTAGTTTAAAACTTATTCAGTTTAGTTGCCATAGCAACCACATTTTGGAGAAAACACAATCATCAAGTATTAATAGTATGAATTTTTCTCTAAGCAAGCAAACTTAGAACCTACCTAAAATCCTAATAGTATTTCCACAAGTGTTTTTAAGCTTGGCCCGGAATTGAGTAGGAAACGAAATATACCTGATAATTTTGTAATCTGATTTACACCAAAATGATTAGGTATTTCCATTCAAGTTATAACTTAAAGTGAACTTGGAACCTTTGCCGATAATACAAAAAATATCGGGATCCATTCTGTCGAGTCTAGGTGACACATTTTAAGATTATTGGTGTTATAGTCTTCTTCGTACAAAGTTCACTGTAACGTATATGTTTAATGCACAAACTTAAACATGCATATGCAATAGCCCATTGAATATTATAACTGCATTTGCCATTTAAACGCCACCTTAAAGCACTAGCAACTGGTCCAGTGAAAAATCGGAAATAATTTTCATCATTTTGGAATTTAATGTTCAGTGTTGCCGTTAAGATGCGGTATAAACAGGCTGCATTTACGATCAAATTATCGCCAGAGTTATGCAACCAAGATATCTAAGCTGAACAAGTAGTTACATAAGTGAAAGTGTATGAACGAAAATTGCACTAATACTGAATTTTCTTATTACACAGATATATAGAAAGTAACTATACAATTTTATTTCGTTTTGATGTTGAAGTTAAACAATGGTGTAACAGGTGTACCAGTTGTAAAAAAATGAGGGAAATAATTTATTTCTTATGTTTTAATTGTATTTCTCTTCTATCTTTCCTGGTCAGCGTCGGTTTCTTTTCTACGACCACTTCTTTCACGATCGGTTTTAGTTTGGGCGGATCAGGTATGGGCTCGGGAGGAACCAGGCCAGCCATCAGAGCAATTGTATAATTTCCAGCGCCAGGGTCATCAAATATCAGCACGTTGCTATCATCTTTGCTTCTCCAATTAACATAACTGATCTCGTACAGAGTCTACAAACAAACAAACGTTAAGTATACTTATCGAATGCCATATTTGCAACTATTTGTTGGGTATTATAATATCTGGCATAGAGACGAGTGACGTTACCGACATCTGTAGCTTCTTTGCACACTTCTGGGTTGAGTTATTATTGAATATTCCCATCACTACCGGGATGTGTAATGATCTTGCCACTTCTATGGCACATCTCATCATGGAAAAACCGATGGCTGAAATTCAAAATTCAGCCAAATTTTGCATTTTGTGTGTGTACGTGATTTATGACCTTTCTTTCTGTAGGTGGGTTTGATACAAATAGAATATATTCGGAGGAATACCTCGCAGTTAAATTGAGTGTAAATGTCGACTTTTCTTTGAACAGCGCTTCTGAGACGGATACACTTCTCCTGTGCTTCACCTTCCCTCATTATGGTGCTACTGAAGACACGACCGTAGTCTTCTTTGTGGATCGCCCTCAATAAACAAACCCCAACTAATTCTTCTGGTGTCTTATCTATATCAATGATATTATTACAATTATTACAAGAGACTACATCAAGAATACTTGTAGAATTAAATATTGAGGTATTTTAATGCTCTGTAAAGTCTGTACAGAAGATCTAATACATATGTTTGAAACATATTTGTGATATATACAACTTGTGATGGTAATTTTGTGAAAAATCATTTGTCTGAAAAACGTATTTCGTATTTCGAAAAACTATTGCACTAATAGGTTACGGATATAATTCTAGCTCGTAAAATGTAATATCAAAGAATTGCCGTCTTTTTTTCGTACAACCTACACGCAATGATTTGAAACATATCGAATGTTGTCATGAAAGCTAGTCACCTTTAACTTCTAAAAATCAAGCTGTTGTTTTTATTGCAAAGAAAATCCAAACAAAAAATAGTTTTCGAGGTAATCGCTGAATTACTGCTGTTTGTCCCTTTCCATCCCCTATAAACATTTTGGCGGGGATGGGATTAGATTAGCTTGTTTAGAACATCAAAACAAAAGCTGCGCAAAACAGTGAATTGTTTTGTATGAGCAGGTAGAAGGTGCAGCCATGGGAACACTTCTTGCACCGGTAATTGCCAATTTCTTCATAGTATTGTTTGAAGAAAAAGCCTTAAGGTCTAGTGCTTACAAACCCAAGCATTGGGTCAGATATGTCGATGATACCTTTGTGGTTTGGCCACACGGTAGAGATAAACTTACTGAGTGTCTTAACTAACTGAACAATGTTAGTCCTTCCATCAAATTCGCGATGGAAATAGAAGACGATACTCAGCTGCCATTCTTTAACATACACTTTGCCGTAAGGAGACACTTACCGATCGGTACTTGAACGCCAAATCACACTACCATCCCCAACAGAAGATGAAGTGTTATTAACACTCTTCAGCCGAGAAGATATACGACTCCAGCACCTTGAACGACGAACGGAAATAATTGGAGGCCCTACGTGAGAATCGATACATCAAGTCGGACATACGGGGTATCACACAAAGAAAACCGCAACTATCACAGGAACCGCAAGAGTCAAAGTGATTCGCTTGCTTACCATACGTACGTGGGGTATCTGAAAGAATCGGTAGATTACTGAAGAAATCGAGTATAACGGTAAGGTACAGAGTACCAGCTAAGGTAAAGGATCTTGTGCCTAACCTAAAGGATATCACACCACTCCTGAAGAACGAAGGGGTATACAAGATAACTTGTGAGTGTGGAATATACTATGTAGGACAGACAGGACGAAGCATCGAATGTCGGGTCAAGGGGCACAATAGAGACACCCGGCTAGGCAAGATTCAACAGTCCGCTGTTGCTCAACACTGCCACGAGTTGGGACACACAATGGATTTCGATAACGTGAAGATGTCAAGGGTGGGTAATTATCATCAAAGGCTTACTAGAGAAGCAATCGAAATTTACAAACATTCTGAAAACATCAATCGCTAGGACGGAAGTGACATTAGTAGGGTCTGGAAATCGATCATAACGCGGTCAGGTGGAGAAACAGGTGTAAACGAGTGTGGAGTGAGGTGTAAGTTTAGGTATATAAGGGTGAGTTCTTTGGTAGGTCTTCAGTATTTAGTTAGCTCTGAAGAAGCGAGCAACACGGTTCGCGAAACGTCAGTATTTACTTGACACACGGCATAACCCGGAAGCAGTTTATTTTCAAAATATTTTGGTTTGGTTAGAAGTTCCGCAGTAACGTATGCATTTAATCTCACAGTGACGTGCTACGCTTTGATTTTATTTATGTAAATTAATTTGCACTAACATGTTTACTGCAAAAATTTGCATAAATAAGCTGACTTAAAGTAAACAAACAATGTAACCTTAAATGCTTTTGGTTGCAACAGGTTGGCTATTCTGAAATAGATAAAGACGTGTGTCTACTATACTCATCTCTTGTTACTTTAAAACATTCTTCTAGCTACTAAGAACTGCTAAGAACTACTTTCGAATTATAGGAAATTAATGTACTTAGTGTAAAATAACAATTGACTGTTTTTAGATAGTGGACAGTTCTACTGCACAAGTATCAACAATTGGTATACTATACTTTCATCAAATGCTATTAGAGATGTGGAATCCTTCATCTGGAAGTGACACTGCCTGAGAAACGAATCAACACTAACTGCATCATTTATCATTTCAGAGTTCTTCGTGAGGACGTCTTCTGGTATGAGGTACGTCTGAAAGTGTTCGTAAAACTTCAACAGTACAATAATATCGTAGATTGATTACTTTGATTAAGTCCAGTGCTTCTTCGAAATGATTCTCCTTTAGGTCCTGTATCCTGATACCAAAAGATAATCTTTTCCAGACTATAGCAGCGTACATACGCTCCTTCATCATTTTGAGTTTGTCCTGTTCTTCTTTCTCTTCATCCTTAGTTTGAAGGAAACGCTCGGTCTCCAGCCGTAACCTTTTACTCATCTTTGGCAAGCTTTAAGTACTTTGTCTTCAGTTTTTGTACAAAAATAGATTTGGTCTATGGTCATAACTAAATGAGTGTCAAATGTGAAGTTGTGTCACACGTGACAATTTTATTGTGAGAGGACAAGTCAACAATAATAAAACAAAACAACCAAATAATAAATAATATACTCATTTATTTTAATTACTTCTTAAATAGTATATTTTAAAAATTCGATCATGATGGAACAAATAAAATAACTACTAATTGTAAACTTTTAATAAAGCGATTACAAAGTATATCTGTTCAGCATTTAAGCCTTCTTTTCTTGAGTAGCCAAAGCAGCTAGCTGATCAATGCAGCTATCAATGGTTTGCGCTGCTTTTTCTTCAGTGTATGACGTCAGAACTTGATCAACAACCCACGCTATCAGATTCCTATGCATCATTCTTCTATGGACTAGGAATACGGTTACCTGGTAATCAAGCTTCGACTTCACATCTTTATAAACCATCATAACTCTCTTCCTGTACTCCTCTTCTAACTGAAGATGCACATTTTCCCTCTTAGCTGCTACAAGTATTAACTCCCCTTCAGCACTCTTCTGCAACGTCTTCTCGTCTTCAATCATTTCCTTGTTATAATTCTCTTCGTCGATTCGATTCTGTTGCCACAACTTTTCGTATAGGTCAATCTCTTTGTCAATGAACTTAGCGAGACCAGGTCCAACATAAATAGTTGCCAGGTATATCATTAGTAGCATTGATAATCCACCGTAATACTCGTGTTCCATTACGTAGAATTCTTTGCTCATCAGGTATGTTCCAAAAGTTATCATGAAGACGTATGGTCCAGTGACTCCGGTTTTTGGATAGAAGAACTGGAACCATTCCTCGGGAATGAACCCCAAGCGTACAACACCTGGTTCTTGACGTATAGGTCTAGTCTTCTGAATTTGATCCGGTATATCAGGCCAAGAACCACCAGGACCAGGTTTTGTGGGGCATGGTACAGGGATATAGCACTTGTCTCCAATTTTTACTGTTTTCTCTGAATAGGGTCGTAATAATTTGCTTGCTGGTTTGCTGGATATAAGAACTTTGTATCGTGGTAAGGTTTTTAAGAAAAGCATTGCTATGTGTCAGACAACAATATGGCGCATGTGTCAAATCAGACAACGCACCATGCACAGGTTGCTGGGATCGTTGTGGCTGGGGTTAACAAAGCCTCTCGTAACGGTTTATAAAAAATAAACCAGGTAGTGATTCTGAACTTGGGCCTGTGGAGACCGGTCACAGCTACTGCCGCCGACGTGGCTACTGACCAATAGGCGGTGTAGACAAGCCTTTATGGAAACCGGGGCAACGGTTGTTGATATAAATAATAATGATTAGAATTGTCAGATTCTTGTAAGACGATTTACTTAATATACTATTGCATCAAGTTTAGTGTTTTATTGGTTTTGTGTGGTACCACAAATTGGCGACGAGCGAGCGGTACGAACCCGTTATTCAGAGGTAAGGTAATAAAAAAAAATATATGCAGATAGTATAATATAATAACCGAAGGGCTGTGAGCACCAAAGTCGAGGGCTGTGAGCACCACAATAAAGGGCTGTGAGCACCACAATAGAGGGCTGTGAGCACCACTATAGAGGGCTGTGAGCACCACAATAGAGGGCTGTGAGCACCAAAGTCGAGGGCTGTGAGCACCAAAGTCGAGGGCTGTGAGCACCACAATAGAGGGCTGTGAGCACCACAAGAGAGGGCTGTGAGCACCACAAAAGAAGGCTGTGAGCACCACAATAGAGGGCACACGGACTGTTAGCACCCCAGGAAGCCTGTGAACGGCAAATAAAATAAACTGTAAGTGACATTTTAGTTCATACTTTATATGTGTATAAACAAAGCGAATTGGTAACTGTGTACCATTCCTAGCTTGCAGATGTCCGACACCGGTATTAAGCAATTTCTTTGCGACAGTATAGACAAATCCCTGGTCAGAGGAGAATGGGAGAAATGGCTAAGATCATTTAGTCTGTACTTGGCTGCGGAAGATATTTCGGATGTCGTTAAAAAGAGGAACAAACTGCTGCACCTAGGTGGTACACAATTGCAAGAAGTTGCGTATAGCTTACCAGGGGCCATAGAGTCTTTTGATAAAGAACAAAACAATGACGTTTTCAAAACTCTTATTGACAAGTTGTCAGAATACTTTTCCCCCAAGCAGAACTCTACGTTCGAACGCCATGTTTTTCGAAATATTAATCGAGAAGAAGGGGAAAATTTTAATAAATTTTTGTTGAAAATTAGACAACAAGCTAAGCGTTGTACATTTGGGAATTCTGAAACTGAAGCCATAGCCATCAACATGAAGGATAAAATTATTGACAGCTGGGCATCAATGGAGCTGAAGAAAAAAATTCTTGAGAAAGAACGTAGTTTAGATGAAATTATCGAATTGTGTCAAGTTGACGAACAAATTGGTAGACAATGGACAACAATGAACATGACAACAACCGGACAAAGTATTTCATCGGCTGCAATAAATAGGATTGGAATTAGACGACAGTCCGACCTATGTGTCAGGTGTGGACGACCGGGGCATTCTGGAACTGTAAAAGCGTGTCCAGCTAAAGAGGCCAAATGTAGAAAATGTGGATATCAAGGACATTTTGCTGCGTACTGTAAAACTCGCCAACCAGGGAAAAGACCTACAACATTCCAAGGAAACAATCAAAAACGGTTTAGATCAAATATAAATCGTGTTGACCTTGGAGATTCAAGCGCTCTGCAGCAAGATAATGATATCAGGACTTATGATTGTTTTAAGATCAATAATTCTATGCCACCTATTCACCTAGACCACCCGGACGATTTAATTGAATGCATGGTGGGTGGCGTACAGTTAAAACTACTTATCGATTCTGGGTCAAAAGTGAACATAATAACAGGACAAGACTGGGACGTACTTACCAGAAAAAGAGCCACCGTTTGGGATATCACAGAAACTACCGACATATTAAAACCATATGCATCTGGACAGTCTTTACAAATTAAACATAGATTTCTAACTACAATCAACATCCCAAACAGAAGTCAAATTATTTCGCCTTTCTATGTCATAGAAACTGGGGAGATATCACTAATCGGGAAGTATACAGCTAAACAGTTGGGTATATTGAAGATGGGACTCAGTGTGAATAATCTTGAGACCATAACACCATTTCCTAAAGTTAAAAATGTTCTTGTAAAATTATCCATAGATCCCTATGTAAAACCAGTACAACAACCTCTTAGAAGAGTCCCAGTATCAGTAGAGGCGCAAGTAGAGGATAAACTAAACGAAATTTTGCAGAATGACATAATTGAAAGAGTAACACAACCGAGTGCTTGGATATCACCAATCGTCATAATTTTCAAACCGACTGGCGATATCCGCATCTGTGTCGATATGCGTAGAGCTAATGAAGCCATTTTGAGAGAAAACTATCCACTACCAACGTTCGACTCATTCATGACGAAATTAAAAACCGCAAAGTATTTCTCCCATTTAGATTTGATGAGCGCCTATCACCAACTAGAACTGGAAGAGGATAGCCGCCCGATCACTACATTTATAAGTCACAAAGGTATGTTTAGGTACAAACGCCTTATGTTTGGCGTCAATTCAGCACCAGAAATTTTCCAACGAATCTTTGAAGCATTACTGGCATCTTGTAAAAATTGTTTAAACTACCTGGATGATATTGTCGTTTATGGTGCTTCGGAATCAGAACACGACACGTGTCTTAAAGAAGTCATGAGAGTCCTAAACGACAACAATGTGTGCTTAAATAAAGCGAAGTGCCTCTTCAAGGTTCAGCAATTACAGTTTCTTGGCCATAAGTTATCTGACAAGGGCATTGAAGCGGACCAAAGGAAAGTAAAAACGATTCTGGATTTTCGTGCACCAGCGAATAAAGAAGAATTGCGTAGTTTCTTAGGCCTGGTGACCTATCTAGGTAAGTTTATTCCTGACTTAGGAACTACAACTGAACCTTTACGACAATTAGTAAAAACGGATACAAAGTTTATTTGGGCCGAAAATCATCAACAGCATTTTGATCGTCTTAAAGCATCATTAGCTAAACTCCCAATTTTAGCATATTTTGACCCAAAACAGCGGACACGACTAGTAGCAGATGCTAGTCCGGTTGCCCTAGGAGCAGTACTATTACAGTTTGATGACCAAGATAACCCTAAAGTGATCTCATTTGCAAGCAAGAGCTTGTCAGATGTAGAGAGACGCTATTCACAAACGGAAAAGGAAAGCCTAGCACTTGTATGGGCAGTAGAAAGGTTTTATTTCTATATAGCAGGACTAGAATTTGAACTTGTTACCGATCACAAACCATTGGAGGCTATATTCAAGCCCACGTCTAAACCACCAGCACGCATTGAGAGATGGTTACTTCGGTTACAAGCATTCAAATTCAAAGTTATATTCCAACCAGGGAGGCTCAACATTGCAGACTCTGTATCTAGATTGTGTAAACTACAGAATGAAAAGTCTTTTGATGTTGGAGAGGAGCAACATATATTTACGATCGTCGAAAAAAGCACACCCAAAGCAATGACGATAACTCAAGTTATTTTAGGAAGCAAGGCAGACAACGATATTTCACAGGCTGTAAGTAAAATTACCAGTGATTCCTGGGATAATGCTGACAAAAACATTTATTTTCCATTTCGAATGGAACTGTCCACTATGGGACCAGTCTTACTTAGAGGAAACCGAATTGTCATACCTGACTCCTTAACTAAGCAAACATTGGAACTGGCTCATGAGGGGCATCCAGGAGAGACGGTGATGAAACGACGGTTGCGCGCAAAGGTGTGGTGGCCTCGTATAGACAGACAAGCCGAACAATTTGTAAAAACATGCCGCGATTGCCTCATGGTGTCCCAGCCCAATAAACCACCACCTATGTCAACACATCACTTTCCAGAAGGACCTTGGCAATGTCTTGCTATAGATTTAATGGGACCATTGCCTAATAAGGACATGATACTAGTGGTAATCGACTATTACTCAAGATACCAAGAAATAAAATTCCTGAAATCAACAAACTCGTCCGTCATAATAAATCTCTTGTTAGAAATATTTTCTCGTCTCGGTTTTCCTAAAAGTTTAAGAGCAGATAATGGCCCGCAGTTTATTAGTAATGAATTCCAACAATTTTGTATAACAAACAATATTAAGTTAATCCAAACGCCACCCTATTGGCCCCAAGCGAACGGTGAGGTAGAAAATATGAATAAGTCAATCCTAAAACGCCTTCAGATTGCGTATTCGAACAAAGCTGACTATAAGACAGAAATAAATAAATTTATTTTGATGTATAATGTTACTCCTCACGGCACAACTGGAAAAACTCCATCCCAGCTACTGTTTGGAAGAAATATTCGTGACAAAATTCCTTCGATTAATGACCTCATAGCAAACGAAAATGATGAAGAAGCTAGAGATAATTACATCATCAACAAACAACAAGGAAAAGAAAGAGAAGACCGAACAAGAGCCTCCAGAGAAAATACGATAAAACTGGGAGACAAAGTTCTAGCTAAAAATATGAACATCACAAATAAATTAGAACCTAGGTTTGGGAACGAAGAATTTGAAGTAATTGAACAAAACGGAAACGAATTCACCTTACTGAAAGATGGAAAAATCTATAGACGACACAGCACTCATCTAAAAAAGATTCCCGAAAGAACAATCAATAAATCCGGACAACCAACGGTATCAGAAGTGGATCAGCATGATTCCGTACCTCATTCTGAATCTGAAGACCAGGCCTATGACAAGGAAGTGGACAGTTTGCCAGAGGCACAGATTCCACCACTAAAATTGATAAAAAAAGACGGATTGTGGAGACCGGTCACAGCTACTGCCGCCGACGTGGCTACTGACCAATAGGCGGTGTAGACAAGCCTTTATGGAAACCGGGGCAACGGTTGTTGATATAAATAATAATGATTAGAATTGTCAGATTCTTGTAAGACGATTTACTTAATATACTATTGCATCAAGTTTAGTGTTTTATTGGTTTTGTGTGGTACCACAGGGCCCAATGACAAGAACAGTGGGCGTTTTCCAAAATTGTGTTTTCGGAAATTTTGTTTGCTGTAAACGTTGGGGTTCTATGAGGTGCCATGGATAGTGATTACTTATATATTACTGTCAAATTAGATTTTGATTTTATGAAATTTTATCTACACGTAATGAACACTAGATTAGTATATACAATAAGTTCTGGAAATTTGTCAACTTCCTCTGGAATTTCCTCATTGTTCTTGTCTTATGCATATAAGAAAAATTGTTGAATATCCTGGGACCCAATTCTCGTCATCTTTTTGAAGCGAATGTGTGACTTTTCGAATGGAGTACGGATATCACCGGTTGCCCTCTGGTTCGTATCTAGGTTGTTGCTAAGAACAATACCGCACGCTCCACGCACATACTTTGCAATCAAACGCAAACGTATGTGAACGTATGGGCGTGGCGCGTGTGTTATTGTTCTTAGCAACAAGCAAACTTGCTCATAGATACGGGCAACCGGTGATATCCCTACTCCATTCGAAAAGTCACGCATTTGCTTCAAAAAGATGACGAGAATTGGGTCCCAGTCCATAATTTTTTTCTTTTTGAGCTATAATATTCAAACTAGTAATTTTTACTGCGTAACTTATAGTTTACGAATTATTGGGGAAAGCACTTTGAAGTCTCTATAAATATTTTAGCAGTAGTGGTATCGAAGCGGACTCTTGACATATTGTTAAAAAACGTCTAAATGAAGCTATGCAGAGAACTGGACCTATTAGTTTTCCCGAAGGCAAAATCTATTTTGACTGTAGTATATAATCATATGTCTTTATCTGAAAAGCAATTAGTGTAGTATGTAATCGTATTGTAATCGTGTCGAAAAAAGTTTTGACATTTTAGTGGAAATGCGTCCTTTTGAGTCCTTAGGGACGTTTGAGTTGAAAAAATGCACTAATTTTGCGGTACGGCTTCCTTAATTTTTTACAACAAACTTCAAAGGTCTTTGGCCCTTTTCCAATACTAAATCCTGGCGAAGAAGAATAGTTCCAGTATAAAATCTGTTATTTGTGATTTTAAAAGAATGTCAAAGAAATATAAAAGTTAATTGTTTAAGGTAGTTATGTGTGCCCTGGTAGTATACAAATATTCTACTATACTGGGTGATTCAATTTCGATCCTCACCATGGGGATCTCGCTTATTACTGGAGATAGAGCCTATGTTTAAATTTGGCAAAGTTTCGTATTTTTATGCTAATCAATTATCTGAAAAGAAATTTAAGCTATCATTTTTCATTTTGAAGATATCCACATAAAACTGAAATTTTAACATATCGTTTTTAATTTTTTATTCAAAACCAAATGTAGCTTGACATTTGAAACAAAAACATTCTTTTATCATTCTTTTTTAAAATAATGGTGTAATAATAAAAAAACCTTCAGGTACCCAACTGGAGCTTGGTTACAGACCGCCGGAGTCGTTGCCAAGCAACACCAACAAAATACACTTGGATCAAGCGGCGCCCTCAGCGTTAGGTTTGCCATTTAACCAAATTAACCTTAATTGTGGTTCATTGTGGATGTAAAATGCCGTTTACCAATAACGAAAAGCGTGATATAATTAAGAGTTTAATTGCATATTGTCATTTTCCGATAGTCGTGTCTTTTCTCATTTTCAAAACGTATAACATGTTGGCATTATTTTTTAAAACAATGGTTTAATAATAAAAAAAAACACGTTCTTCTTTCTCTTGTTGTTTGTCGTGCTTATCAAGTAACCAACTGCAGCTTGGTTACAGACCGCCGGCGCCGGACTGACCAAGAGTGCTTTGGATTTAAAACATTCAGATTGTAAAAGAAGCAAGTTTATGCAACATAAAAATTATTTTTATGTAAATGTTCAAATTGACCGCTATTTTCTTGAAGGCATAAAACTGTGCCCGCCTTTCCACATGTTGCTATGCTCTTCTAACTGTTCTTCCCGGAATAGCATTGACCGCATTTGTTATTCGATCCCGCAGATTGTCGATATTTCTGCGAGTATCGTGATAAATTTTGTCGTTCACAGTTCCCCAAAGTAAATAGTGCAGAGGACTTAAACCAGGAGATCCACCACTCCACCATTACCAATCCAGCGATTTGGAAATTGTTGATTTAAATAATTTCGTACAATTGCAAAGTTTGACTTGTGTGGGGTTTCTTTCAATATCTTTGTTCGTGGTATGCAAACACGTGTTTGCGGCAATTACAAATTAAGGGCTAATTCCCGCTTAGAAATCCAAGAATCGTTATTTATGTAAAAACCAGTAGTTGAAACATTGCAAATCAATGTAATTTTACGTTTACCATTTCTAAAATACCTCTTTGATTAGTTTCAACATTTCCATGAGGATTATAAGAATTGCAATTTGCAGGGTTTACTAAACGATCCATTGTCCGCTAAATTTCCGTCCAACATTTTTAAGAGAACAATAATAAACCCTTATTATATCACGCATTTCGTTATTCGTGAACGGCATTTTACATCCACAATCAACCACAATTAAGGTTTATTTGGTTAAATGGCAAACCTAACGCTGAGGGCGCCGCTTGATCCAAGTGCATTTTGCTGGCGTTGCTTGGCAACGACTCCGGCGGTCTGTAACCAAGCTCCAGTTGGGTACCTGAAGGTTTTTTGATTATTACATCATTATTTAAAAAATGAATGGTAACATGTTATACATTGCTGAAATGAGAACAAACACGAGCATCGGAAAATGCCAAAATTCAATATGACGCCCATAAGAAAAACAATAGTTGGCCATGGTTACGCCGCCATCTTTGATGTTATTTCAAATTAAAAAATGACACTGCATTCCTTGTTAAAAAGTACCTCTACAATGTTGTTGTTGCAAATGTCTAGCTACATTTCGTTTTAAATAAAAAATTAAAAACGATATCTTAAAATTTCAGTTTTTTGTGGATATCTTCAAAATGAAAAATGATAGCTTAAACTTCTTTTCAGATGATTGATTAGCACAAAAATACGAAACTAAATAAAGCCAAATATAAACATAGGCTCTATCTCCACTAATAAGCGAGATCCCCATGGTGAGGCTCGAATTTAAATCACCCGGTATTCTATCTATAAATAAAAAACAAATCGGTAAAAATAAAACCATAAAACAAAAAGAATCACGATCGTCATCAAAGTTCTCTCGTCACGTCACTCTATTTCGATATCGGCCTTATTTATAGTATAGCGTATTTTTATTCCAGAGCCTATAGGAATGCCCCAACACGAATTTTATTGCACCTGTAACACATGCGTGACCTTCAAAAATATACATGTCAATTTTCCCACACCGGAATCGATACACGATTCCCACTTTTAGAAGTTACGGCTTCACAGTCGGTCGCAAAATTTCGGGATCACCACCCGGGACCATGATGGTTGTTCCAATAATATCCGCGTGAACAGACTGAAACCGGGCAATATTAGGCGATTTATTAGGCAGGTGACAGTTCTACCGGAATTTATGCAGATATTATACACTCGTTTTCGCACATTTCCACCACAATTCTATTTCCGTTCATTTCCAGAAATAGCCCACTAACCACTTTTCACGAAAAGGACTCCAAGGACTTCATTTTAGCCGACAACGCTCTCCAGTACTCCTGTGAACTCGACGAGTGCCATAAGACCATACATGAGACGACCAATGTTAACCTGAAAAGTACTGAACAAAAATATGGTTAAGTGACTTTACTTAGATGACATCCATGTCATCTCGACTAAATTTTACGATGTTCGGCAAAAGTTAAATTTTATTTCGGCATTTCGCATCGAAAAATTAGTTTTGGCCATGAATAGAAAATTTCGGTTCAATGTTGGAAAAATCCTCAAGTTACATAAGGACGAAGATCCCGACGAAGATGATAAGCTGTTGTTGCTGAAAGAGCGCATCTACGCACCGACTGTGTGGAGAAGGTTCACGTCTGGAATTCGTATACAAGATCTCAAGGATAGATACTACAATATTGCTCTGGATATGATAAAGGTTTTTTAACTGTTCCATTGCTATATTAGGCTATAATTAAGTAGATGGTAGCTTAACTATGTTTGATTTGAATTCGGTATTTTAAATCGTCTCCAAACTACTACTGGTTGTTCATTTCATTATTTTGTTTCATTCATTTCTTGTAATATCGCTTCTCTATATTTTGCACAACGTTTTATTATTTTCTTTTATGACTTTTTTTTATTCTTTATGGTTTTTTTTCCATGTCAATTGTTTTGTTCCTGATTCTGGTTGCTCTTAGATTAGGGTCACTAACTTATTTTATTAATTGTCCAAGTCCAACCAACTGTTAACTTACGTTGAATCGAGTTAGATTCTCAAGTGTTTATTCTCCACAATGATTTTGGAACATATTTTAAGAAGTAGACTGGCAGTCGATTGATCTAATATTATGATTCACAGGAAATTATCAATTTTCAGGAACTTTCAGTGTCGAGTGTTGTCTGTGTGCCTTTTAGGTGCCACATGATCATTTTATTTTGATCTTGTGTGACAATAGTCAGTTCCAATAATGGAATTTCCATTCTAGAACTGTCGAGGATTTTGTTTCATTACTATTTCTACATCTTATATTCCTAATAACAATTATGTATTAAAGTTATCTTTAATTTTTAACCAGTTTTAAAAAATATACATATTAGAAGATAATATCAAAAAATAAGCGAAATAAGAGATCGGAAATTACAATATTCTTTATTTTATTTTGTATTAGTGGCTATTGTGACATATTAATGTCTTAAAACGTTTTTTTTTTAACTTGAATAAAGATTACTGAGAATTAATAATCGAAACGTTGTTATGTATGGAGTTTAAAAATCGTTTGTAAAAGATTAGTTTCTGTTGATTTTTGCTTAGCAGTAACTACACACGTACCTAGTTTGTCGACAACTGACTAAATTCATACGGCAGTAAAAAATAAATCGCTGTAATTACCAGTGAAACGATTAATAACTTACTCGCCCTAGAAATAGATATAATACATTCCATACGTAAATTTCCAGGACCAATAGAAAATTACAATTCCCCAAATATAATTTTACAGTTTGCACTCTAACATTGCATTACATGTGTTACAACATTATGTATATTTACAGTTTAAGCTGTAAATTTATATTTTTTATTTGCAAATTTGCAGAATAAAAGCATAGTTAATTGATATATTTTTAAATTTTATCATATTTTGGTATGTATGTAGGTAATTGGATTTGTTTGGGTATACAGGATGATTTATAACTCGAAGCATAAATGTGAATTATAATTAATTCATTTCCAAATTATAATTATAAAATACGAAATAGTATATAAGTACATAGTATGTATACGGGTTGTCCAAATGTCAACGTTGTTCCTTGGGCTGATAACCCAACTCATGTCTGACAGGAACGTAAAAACATGCATTTTTTATTTTTATTTATTTTATTACTTTTTTCCACAGTTGCGTAACAAAAATTTGATTCTTAGAATATGGAATATTGTAGCTGTAGCACACGAAAAACTGATTTTGGTCAAATATACAGGGTGTTAGTAAATAAGTTGTACAAATTTCAGGGGGTGATTCTGCAAGGCAAAATAATGACAGTTTGCTTTATAAACGTATGTCCGCAAATGGTTCGTTTTCTGAGATACGTTAAGTTTTTATTAAAAACTGACTATTTATTTATTGTTGTGAAACCGGTCGAGATATGCAAATGAAATTTAGTGGGTTTTAAGAGGTAGTCATTGCGCATTTTTTGACATGCAATTAAGAATTTTATGTTCATCATTGGCGCGCATACGGGTAATGATATCAATTTTTTTAAAGAAAAAAATGGTACGCTACTTGCATATTTAAAATTAAAAATCGTTCTGGAATTCCTCGTTCAATTTATGACAAAAAATCTCTCTCTACCTTTTTTCGTAGGGGCACAGTTTTTATGCAAAAAAATTAAACATCTTAATGATCTCAATTTCTTTAAAGAACTGTTTAATAAAATAACATTAAACTAAAACAATAACAGAAAATAACACTAATAAAATTTTAAGCAGGCGCAAAGCTACAGAAACTACTGAAAATGACCTCCCATAGACGTGACCCAACACTTCAATCGTCAGTTTTAAAGAAAAACTTTAACACCCCGTATCTCAGAAAACGAAGCATTTGCGGACATACGTTTATATAGCAAACTATCATTATTTTGTCATGCAGAATCACCCCCTGAAGTTTGTCCAACTTATTTACTAACAGCCTGTATAAGTGCGTTAATGTCTCGAAAACTAAATCATTATTTATTATATTAAAATTACAATTTGGTGACAAAATCTATACTTCAACTTCTTCCTAAAGTTACATAAACCACAATTTATAACTTTTTTGATAGTTTATTTATTCTAAAATGCAGTTTCGTTTAATTTTAGTTTAAAGTTTTGTCTTTTTGCCCTTCATTTTCTGTTATTCTGTTCTGCAATATAATAATTAACAGATTTACGTTATCTTTATTTATTTATTTATTTATGTACCTTTTATTAAAAATATCTCCGAAAATGACTTGTAGAAAGTCTTTAAACTATCCTGAGATAAAAATTACATAACAATTGTCATAATTTTGCAATAACACATAGGGTGCTTTACAATAATATTTAAATATCTTAGGTAGAATCTGTATCTGAATCTGAGAAATTTAATGTGCTTAAATGTCAAGTGGAAATGTCGTACCTCTTATTTTTCGTAATTTTCAATTGTCTTTTGATTATCACGGCTGTTATTTACTTGTAAAACGTAATGATAGTTTACTCTTGGGAAAGTTTAACAATTTATTGATTTGCAACCAGCTTGATTGCAGAGATATGGCTACGGAGATGTTAACGCCACCAAAACTCCCTCTTTAAAGGTTGGTCCATTAAAGCTAATTTTTCAGAGCAGTATATTTTAGTTTAACTTTTGTCTTCACAGGGTTGTACACAGGGGTGTTTATAGAGGCCCGAAAACAGAAAGCAGCTCGTAATTTTTTTAATGAACCACTATGTTTCAGAAATACTACATAAATGAGGATGCGCTGTGTAAAGGATCTGGCATGGCACAGGATCCAGTCAGCATCAAGTCATTTCTGGACATGTGCTCGTTTCAACTAAAGGATACAACATCACTTATTGCCATCGACGAATGTTAGTTGGATAATAATATTATTATACAAGGTTATTCAAAATAGCAGCTGTGATATCAAATTTGTATAGGTCAAACGAACTATAGAAGTTAGCATCACTTTCTGCACAACCAACGAAAACAACAAACAGCGTCGTTGTGTGGCATTGAATGCAGCTTCTAGGTGGTCTTTGTCCCTTCTCTATCCAATACAAATTTGAAAGCAGCTCCTTCATTTTAAATAACCCAGTACATTACTTTTACGTATTGCAATAGTACAAAAAGATACTGCAATTGACTAGGAAAATTTCAGCTAGTGACGGAAGTGATGTCGTGGCTGGAATATGTCTTTTGCGTGTTGTCCACAAAATCGACTTCGGGAGAATATTCAGCAGGACTATATTAAAGCAAGGTGACGCACAGGAGCAGTGCGTCGAACTGAAGACAAGTTTGAACAGGAAAGTTGATATTTATGCGGATTATGATTGCGAAACGTTTTTGCGTATTTACGCAGTCTGCGTTAAGCCTTATTACAGACGACGAGGTGAGAATTCTCAGCTAATACCTCACTTTTTTTATCCAAATCTTAATTTTAAGGAATTGGTTACGAATTGATGAGAACCGCTTTCAATGTTTCGCGGGCGTTGAATATACCAATCATAATGGGCATATTTGATAGTAGCAGTATTCAAAAGTGTGCACAAAAACTAGGTTTTGAAGTCAGTTGCCTGGATCAGTCTTGCAAGTTTATTTGTATTAAAATTGATTGATGTTGTAGGTTGCTTCGGAAATACAATATGCTGATTGGAAGTATAAGAATTCAAATGACGCAATATTTACCGATGTTGGTCCGGGTAATGACAGTTGCGCTTTGATGGTGGCCAGGGTCAAGGCTGAGGAATTACCCGACTTCCTGAAAATTCCACCTCCAGATCCTGATGCCGATAAGAAGAAGGGCAAGAAGGATAAAAAGGGTAAAAAGGGCAAAAAGGATAAAAAAGGCAAAAAGGGAAAAAAGAAATAGCATGCTGATCTTGCAACGCAGATCAAGATAATTTTAAGATCACGCTATAAGAAAATAGAAAAAAATGTTGTGGCTTGTAGCATACTGTGAAGTGGTAATAAAAAACTGAGCATTTTACACGTATTTAGTTTAATGGTTTATAGTTTATTCTGTTGTAGTTAATGTGTGGTGTGTTTAAGTATTCTAGAATGTAGAGAGAATAGATAAGCAACTTCTATTAAAGTAAAAAAGGAATTACAATTTTTCATCGCTTCTATAAACTGTACCTGGCTAAATCGGAAATTATTAAATTTGGTCTAGATTTTTAAATGGTGTAGAGTGTACACTGTAGACTAGTAGAGTGCGGGGTACAAGCATTTACCACATTTCTATTTATAGCATCAAAAATGCTTCTTTGACATTTGGAGCCCATTACATAAACTGTGACGTAATACAACTGTCTTTTATATGAATTTGTATTAAGATTAATTATACTCTTATCAAAGAAATACTATTTGAGAGAAAATTGTATACTCCTTATCTGTAAATTAATGTTAATAGTTAAGATTCTGTTTACAAATGCCTAAAAAAATCTCGGGTATTTTACGGGTTTTTTGTGACTAACACGCAGGAGGTGCCAATTCCAATGAAACTTTCTAATCAATAAAAATTTTAACCATTGTATGTATATACGTATTATCAATGCAATTTTGATTGGGTTTAAAGTTAAATATTTTTGATAGGTGGTAGAGTACATTTTTTGTTTATAGGTATACCTACTTTATTATACCCGCAGTTCTCTTCATAAAACAACAAGATTCGCATATAAATGACACATTGAACAACTAAAATATACACTGCGTTGCTTTGAATGTGAAATGACACAGCTGCATACAGGGTGTCAGACATACAGACTGTGAGCCAAGCGCTTTACCGCTGCGCCACAGTCTGGCTCAATGATGAATTTGAAATTTGTAAATTTATTGTAGCAAAACAAATTAAAAGGCCTTTATTATTTTTCTGTATTATTATATTATTAAATTACACTTTACTGTCCCACTAAAAGCGGGACGTCTGGCTACCTTAATTACATGGTGCTTATTTTTCAAGTTTAGTTTTTCTCCGTAAAACATCCATCAATTCTATGTCGGATTCTGTAACAAATTTTCCAGAAGAAGGAACAACAATATCACAAATCTACACTAGACAGAAAATTATTCACTTTTTACATACATTACACTTTTTAATTTAGTGTGTATTTTATGATTCTGTGAAGAAATAGCTGATAAAATAGCACAAAACTTACGTGTTTTGCAAATAGACAGCCATTTTACTACTTGTCATTTAACCTTTATAATATTTGCAACGAACTGGTTGCGTTGTCTTTCTTAACTCTTTGCTTAGTTCGTAAGGTTACAAAATGATCATTTCATGCGAAATGCTTATATTGGCACCTAGTCTGCTTTCTGATTTTTTTTTAATAGAAACATTACAATGAGTCATAAAACTGCTTATTGAAAATAAACTTTTATGGTGTTGGTTTGCAAATTTCCAGTGCAGATAAACTAAAATCATTAGGTCATTAGGTTATTGTAACAAAAACATTTTAAATACAAATTGGTATCTTGAGGAAATGTCCTTTTAATTTCAGATTCAGTTTTTCTAACAGGATTAGTGCAACTTCTGAAAGTTGAAACAGTGATGGATTTCCTAAGTTCTGCGCAATGACAAACCATTAATTATACATTTAGATATATCAGCTTATGCATTGTTTTTGAATTATGCAAAGCACTTGTGCCATGATTCCATACAAAAGAAATACAATTACGGCAAGCATTTTAGTATGCATTTATTCCGTGCTAGGTTTAATGATAGGCAACTGGTCGTCGGATTGCTCATTCAAAAGTGTTATAAAACCACCGTGGGTGTATAAAAACTTAAAATATGACACAAAAACGTACACATATTTATGTACATCTAGACCTGTCGGTATGCTAATATGGAGATTGTGATGGCGGATAAGATCTATTTAGAAATGTGATGTGAAGGCGTGACTTGATACCACTCTTCACTAGCATTCTCCGTTCAAGACCAACTGATGCAAAACACGAGAAAAACTTGCAAATCTTCATGCTACTGACTAGAAATGGAGTAGATGCAAATCTAGTATTATTGTTGCATTCTGGCATCACTGTTTGTTTGTGTTATAGTTGTAGTTAGTTATTTTATGCTGTATAATGATAATAATTTTAACTTTATGTGTTTTCGGTTTCCTATCCTCCAATTAAACATGAAGAAGTTACGGAGTGTTGAAGAAACTTTGGAACAATTCAAATGGACATTCGGATTGATATGAAGCCCTTACATCAACTTTTTATTTTTGTTAATGGTTGTTGTCGCTAGCTATTCTTCTATTCATTTCGCACTAATTCATTATTTATTTCCAGCAGCAATAGTTAATTATGTTATCTAAATAAAGTGTCATCTCGCACATTTTTTTATCATATCATTGTACCCTTCTTCATCATAGTGTTGTTCATTTTCTGCTGGCCATTGATATCTAATTATATAATATTTCACATTTCTCTTGGCACTAAAATAACACTGGCATTGTGTGTGTATTCAAGAATAAAGCTATAATAATTGTAATGAAATATTTTTGCATATGTTAATGTTCTTCCTTTTCTGAAAATAACATCGTAATTTACTTAGTTTGACTGGCTGTTTGTTTACTTACTGCCAAGTTACATTGAAAACATGAATAATAATGCAGAACATTCCTTGTTTTCGCAAATTCTTCTGAATTATATTATTTACCATATGAGTATGAATTCAAATATGTTTTATCAGCAACTTGTTTTCTACGGAAGGTCCAACATGATAGCTCAGATCAACGTAATTTAGTAGAGTTGCCAAGTTAGCTGCGTAAATATAATAAGTAATCCGAACACTATGTACATATGTGGTAAATTTTCTGTCTGTTTCCTGGATAGTACCGAATTTCTGGCCTGATTGAGAGCATTTCCCTCACAAATTGCCGATTCTATAAAATAAAATATATCAGTGGCCGTCTATTTCCTTTTTTCTTCTAATGTTAGAAGACCCAAAAATCTTCCTTTAATGTTGAAAAATTCACAATTTCGGACCGGGATTGGAACCACGGACCTTACAGTGGAAGATAGACGTCTTGACCAATCGGCCAAGTCTTAAACCTCCCAAACCTAAATATTGAAAAAACATGAAAATAAAAATCATATTCTGACAGACCAGTACAATTAATGAACCTAATACCAATCTATTTTGCTCAACATTCGTGAGTAATACGGTTTGTAATCTTTTGCCGATTTTTTTTATCGCTCTCTCAGATATTTGCTAGATATACGATTTAGTTTGTATCTTTCAGAAATCTACTAATAGTAATTCTACCTGAGATGATTTTTTCGCATAGCAGTAAAACAAAAAATAAATATTAAGATATAGTGAGAAACTCATTTACTTTACATTCTATTAAAAAAGTTAAAAACTAAATATACATATCTTCGCCAAATTGAAAAAAAAAAAAATCAATGAGCCACAATGTGGTTAGCGGCTGAAATATATTCCCTAAAAATACTGTCAGGGTATCAGGCATAAGTAAAATGTTTAATTTGAGTCCATTATTGAAGTTTTTAGGGCGCTGAGTTCAACCGTTATTAATTCACAAAAGTTTCCAAATTCTCAAAGTTTTTACACTTTGACCGCATTTTTTTTTGAAAACCATATGTTGTTAGGAAGTAAGTCAGGATTTGTATTCAGATCAAATAAGTCCATTGAAAACGTCCATACAATTTTAATGCACAACACTCAGATTTAAATTCCACTGATTGATCAATATTTGACAGTTTAAAATTGCCTGGTTTTTAGAAATGTTCTTAGGTGTTATTCTTATGTAAATGATGTAAAATGACTGATAAAGTCAGTGGAAAATACTTCAAGGAGTCTTCTCTCGCCATCTTTTTGAAGCGAAAGCAAAACTTTTTGAATGGAGTGGGGATATCACCAGTTGCCCTCTGGTTTATTACTAGGAGCAAGAACAATCAGACGTATGGGCGTAGCGCGTGTGTTGTTGTTCTTAGCAACAAGCAAACTTGCTCATAGATACGGGCAACCGGTGATGTCCCCACTCCACTCGAAAAGTCTCGCATTCGCTTCAAAAAGATGACGAGAGTAGCCCCCAGTTGTGTGTAAATTTATTGTAATGTACAAAGTTTGTAAGTTTTTTTCCTGGTCATTATTAAAACAAATTTCGACAAGTCGAGAAGCACCCAAAGAGTTTTTCTTTATAAAAAAATATTACAGTAATAAACAGCAATAACTGTAATTTAATATGGGTCTTCTTTTATGCACACGGTATTTATACTCGTATCTTAACTATCTTTGGTTTGATGATGCTTGGCCTCAAGAATTTTTTAATAAACATTTGCATGGATGGACTGAAATGCCCCTCGACGTGTCCGATATCAATAATGTATTTATATTACTGGACATATTTTTATTGATATTTCAATGGTTTGCCCTGAAGCAATTATACAACACTTAACAAATTCAATGACAACCCTGGCTGAGATAATATTTTTAACAAACGCGGAATTCTGTATTATATTTCTAAATCGTTCTCATAGTCCAGCAGCCGCCGCCTGTTTTTTTAGTGATTAATAACAGGCTGAATCTTCGTGAGTAGGTTCGGTTCGACGAGACGCCCAAGTTTTTCCTCTGAAAATTCTCGATAGAGGTAGCTATTGTAGTGCGCAGGTATAAAACATGTTGATTTGGTGGGGTGTCGAAATTGTCTTAATAACAATAAGTTTTTTTGTTGGAATATGTGGCCATTTCAATATACAAATATTTACAAACCTGCATACAAAAAATCAGCTGGTTATTAATAATTTTTATGACCTCGTTATTTGGACACATTCGGAGTGGAGGACGCTCCGGTCAAACCATCCATTTTGTAGGACAATTGTTTTTCCGCGTTTATTAACTAATTATCTCCATATTCAAACAAAAAAACTTATTGTTATTAAGACAATTTCGACACCCCACCAAATCGGCATGTTTTATACCTGCGCACTACAATAGCTACCTCTATCGAGAATTTTCACAGAGGAAAAACTTGGGCGTCTCGTCGAACCGAACCTACTCACGAAGATTCAGCCTGTTATTAATCACTGAAAAAAACAGGCGGCGGCTGCTGGACTATCATTCCTTTTGATTGAAATAAATTATAAAATTTAATAAATATTAAAAACCAAATCTACAATTTATATTTTAATCCATAATATTTCAAAACCGACATTATCGATGTCCATCATTCACGTTACACTATTTATAATACAACAACAACAAAAAAAACATATCTATTTCCCTCATAAATCAACTCAAGCAAACTTGTTGCCAATTAGAGGACCCGAACGAATGATTATTTCATCGAACCGTCAAACGAAATAAATAAATAACGCGAAACCCGGTGTGCGGAGCGCAAATCGACGCGCGCCTGAATAATTTATCAGTCGCAATTCCAAATTTGATGATCAATCGGGAAAGCGCGGCGTCTGCTGCTTCTGGCTGCATTTCCCGCATTTGCCGATGCCCGATTGCATTTCCTGCACACCGCGATCGCGTCCGTATCGTATCGAATATACCCGACGCACGCGTACAGATCACGACGTGCATCGCTCGTGCGCTCACCAAGCAAGCGTACCAAGCGTACGAACGCGGAACATAAACACAACTCCGATCAGTTCGAATCGTGCTAGCGTGGTGGCCGCGTCAGTGTGTAGCGTATTTCTTCTTTCGTTTTACGTGATTCTGTCATTTGGACGTTTAGTGTTCCCCTAGAAGCGGTTTATTTATGTTTCCAGCGGCTAAAACAACGGACATAGACAAGGTTAGTAATGAATGTGGTTATGTGTTTAATTTGCGATTAGGTTTGTTTATAATAAGGCGAATTTTGGATGTTTTTAAGTCGGAAGTTTAAGGTTATGTTGACGCCGGTGGCATAGAATTCTGTATGTCCCAAAAGCTTGTTTGGTTGTTATGGAAATGAATTATAAACCTGATTCGGTAGAATAGAAGATAACCTAAAATCCAAAATCGCCTGTTTCTTTACAAATTTGTTCATTCTACAGTGGCTTATGTGTAAAATTGGATATATATATATATAGTTCAATTTGGATACTTATAACTGATATTTAGATTTTGTGCTAATTATCATATGCAATCGCTTTTATTGCCTCGGCTCTAGTTCGCTAGAATTAGCCAGTTCTCTTTTTATTGTTTAGGTATAGGGGTTCTTTTTTCGTATTTTGGCAGAAGTTTTTACATATATTATATCAGAGCCTTCTCATTATTGGAATTTGCCGTCAATGAACTACAAAGAAATTTTTATCGATTTACTCTTTGTAAGAAATATAGTACGACTTTTCCCAATAGTGAAACCATGGTTCAAATGGTTTTGAAAACAAAGGAAATCATCTGCTTTTGTCATTATCTGGTGAATGATATTTTTATTAGACTTAACAATAATTGTAACAAGTCTGCACTATAAAATTAGAAACTTACTACCTATCTATTAAAAATGGCGGAGGAATCTATGACATGAATGCATTGTACTCTGTAACTTAATATTAATTATAGATCACATAGGTACCTATTTTATCGGTTATATTCAGTTAGATGCAACTTTAATTTAATTTTCAGATCATCATAATTTTTATCAAAATAATAACTGAAAATGCAGATTATACGTCGTCTGGCAATGATTTTTTTAGTGACACGTATTGAAACCTTTAGCAGGCCAAAGTAAACCAAATATGGCCAAACAACCAACAAGTTGCTATTGCAAGAAATAAAAATACTAGTTTTTTTTCTGTAAATATAATTTAAGATTGTCATTATCAGAAGCATGGGGAACTTTATGTCTAGTTGTAATAAAGTACCACAAACACGTACAAATGATCGCAAACACAGTCGGCTTAGTCATAATAATTGCTAGCAACAAAAACTAGAAGAGACACACAAGGCTTAGAAGCCAATGCCAACGAAATGGAATTATTTAAGTATGCTGAAATAAAAGTTGGATGTTGACGTGTTGAGACATTTGTGAGTTCTGCCTCCGATATTGAGAGTAAGGCAATTAGCACTAAGCGAGTTGTAGTACAATGTCTTCAATGGCTTAAAGTTATAGATTATTAGGGATGTTTGATACGAACGATATTTTGTTTACCGGAAATACTGTTATGATCGTATGGTTAAATAAATATGAACTCTTTGACGGTCAGAATCATTTTTGACAAAATATCACTTTTTCCTAACCTCACACAACTGAATACTTCGTGCTGAAGTGCTCCGCAAGCGTTGAAAGTTTTTAAAGGTCAACTCAAAGTTTTGAATCAAAGCTAATTCAAAACAACGGTTGTGGTAGCATACGCAAGGATATATTCTGTTCATTGAAGAAAATCGTTGTTTTGTCCTCACTTTAAGATTGGGCAACTTTGAATTAATATTATAAACGTTTGACTTAAGAAGTTTATATTTTTAAACAAATGATGGCATATTTATAATTTCAGAATTCTATATTCTTATATCAAAAAGTGTGTTGCGTTGAATCAGTTCTGCTAATTTTCTTAATCAATGAGATGTGTCTAGATTCAAAGTAAGCAACGATTAAAATCGAACGGGTATGTCTATTTATTTGAAGATCACCTTATTATTAGCTATTAGGTATTTGAATTAAAACTAAATCATTTCAAATTCAAGTGGTCACTAATACAATCATTTTCTTAAACCAAATATTTAGGTTGGTTTATGGTATTGATGCTTAATAAACTAAGCAAAGCCCTAAAGTTCGTAGTTCATCAAAAAGCCAAATACTTTAAAAAAAAGTTCTATGTGATAGAATTCTGTAAGTAGGTAGACATGAAAGATGTATTGATTTATTTTTAAAAGGATTTTTCCAGAAAAAAAAGCCTTTAAAACGCTGGATACAATGTTATTTGAAACTATTATGCTATTATTTCAGCATACTTAGACAACTTTATTACAATTTTTGAAAAGAAGAATGTCTCAAAAAGTATAAAAGTAAAAGCCTGTTACTTTAGAAGAAGAAGTAGAATTAGTTCAATAATAAAACTTTGGACTAAAATTTGTAAAAAAAAAGGAAAATATTACTGTTTATCATGTCTAGGTACAGGTCGTACGTGTGAATTTTGATCACCTTGGCCTTTAACTTCCTTTTAGAGGTGCTCAAAGTGTTAATCAGTCTATGCACTGATGCTACTGACTGTTGCGTGTGTTTCAAACTAGTTAAAAAAGGTGGGTTTCCTAAATCATTTTAAAGTATATACAAGTTATAATGTTTACTGTTGAAAGAAACAACCATTTTAGTGTTTCTTTTTCACATAATAGTATTATTAGGATAGCTACGAAATATTTGACACAAGAAAATTTTGTTTAAATATTTTTGATATTTTTGTAGTTTTAAAAATTTTATAATACACATTACATTTGCAAAATATTATTTGTAAACATTAATAGTTTTCCTTTGGTAAAAATAATACGTATGCTTGTGCTTATTGTTACTAATCTGATTAAAATCATTTGTAAACTGCAATCAAACACCCACCAACTAGATTCATATGCCTCCACATGCGGGTTAGGGAATTGAACTGCATCGGGTTTAATTCGGTTAATTCAATTCATAACCTGCGCCTGCAGGCGCATAAAAATTTACGGTAATTTATTTTTTATGGGACGCAATTGGTGTAATTGCCCGGGCGTCATTTCTGTCATAAGCAAGAATTATCGTCCTCGATTCGATTCCTTGCCGTTAAGGTCGTGTCGCGAGAAAAGAACGATCTGAAACCTTAACTTACGACTTATGACAGATCGGATATAATCCCGTTGTGCTTCGTTCTTTTTCTTCCGTTGACATGCAATCTTCATGACGAATTGCATTAACACCGTCTGCGTGTCAAGTGTTTTGTTTTTGCTGGTAGGAACGCGTTTATTTCGTTTTTTATTGATGCTCGCTTCGTGATGTATATGTTTTTGTTACCTCGATTTAATTAAGGCTATCACGAGGACTAGAATGCGACACCAGCTGTTTGTACGGTTTATCGTTTGTTGTATGTTGTAATCATTAAATCAGATTAATATAGGTAGATAAAGGCGTATGGAAAAGATATCGTAATCTAGTACAGAGCTGAGTGATTTTTGAGATTTTGACGCATTGCGAAAGAAAATTGTATCACTTAAGTGGGTGTATAATTATCTAATAAAAATGCGTCTAATACAATACATCTTGGACTGTTTATGCGCTTATAGTGTATGTTTTATTGACATTAGCGACTTTAAAGTAACACATAATAGGCTGGCCATATGGTTGAATAAACATTTAGATGATTTTGGCGAAAATTGTTTTGGTGACAATAGAAATTGATAGTTGAATTTGACAAAAAAGCATTACTTACTTCGGAAATAGTATATTATTTGACGATCACATAACTAAGGATATAAATCGCGAGCATGAAGTTTATACGCGAGCCGTAGGCGAGCGTGTAAACATGCTAGCAATTTTTATCAGTTATGTGCGAGTCGACGTTATATCAAATATTTTAAATGTATTTGTCAAAGATGGCGAGGCCAACTGTGACATAACTGTCATTCACGAAGGTTTTGGCAGACTTTGACACTAGCGTTGGATAATGATGACAGTTGGGGATTACCATGATGGGGATTTTTCAAAGAATTCAAAAATATATAACGTTTCCAAGATTTTCAAATGTTATATTAATAGTTGGAGATTAAAATGGCCCAGCCTATATATTATTTTTGTGACAACGCCATTCTGTTGCGTAGATTTATTTTTGGTGTTTCAAAATCACAGCAACTGTCACCAAAAAGCCCACTAATATTCAAATTGCAAGCAAGCGCGGGTAAATCCAAATTAAAATGGTTTGTAGCACGACACTAAAAAACTCAGTTGTTTTGAAATTTAGGGAATTTAGAAATTCTCTGTTTGGAAAGACCAAATTTGATTTGCAAGGTGTTTGTAGAAGAGAATAATTTGCAATTAATTTAGTATTACTTAAAATCATGCTTATTATTTTGTTGCTGGTTAAGCTCGTTCGCAGATTCGATATATAAGCTCTAACACCTTACTATGATATGATCAAAATCCATTAAATTTTCAGGACTACTACTTTGCTTTATTTGCATAATGGTATAATATTGCTTTTTACAATAAACATATTTAATTAGGGTTTATACAAAAACAGCTGTAATCAAATTTCCAGAAATCAGGTTAAAACCAATTAAAAATTAAAAAGTTTTCCTGTGAATGACTACTTAATATTTTTCATATTCTAGATAAAAACATAAATATATAATATATTATTAGAAAGAATCTCTAACTGGTTTTATTGTTCGCGGAGCAATTTCTAGGTTTATTTCGTCTTTTATTGGTTGTCTCAAGTAGGTACTAAATTTTGACATTCAGTGACTTGTTGTAACTTATACTCCTCCAGGTTCTTATAAAGCCCTATGAATTTATTTTTCCATTATTTTTTATTTTCCCATGCGTATTTCCCGACGTTCCTTTTAGATAGTAATTGTCTGAAACTGAGTAAACAATTTCATATCAGCTTTGGACATGTTTTTTTGTCAAGTCCTTGGAAAGTTACAGTCGTTTGAAATATAAACAAAACCGTATTTTAAACGGCTCTGACTTCTTAAGGAATTAAAAAAAAACCAGTATATACTTTTGTTTTTATGATTTTGAATTAATTTCCAAAGCTAGTAAACGTTTGTGCATTGTTTCATATCAATTTTGTTGTCCTTCGCTTTTATTGTCATTTCAAACAGCTGTAACTGTTTGAGAATTTGAAAAGATATATTTGTATGATATATGTTTCCATACAAAAAGAATGAATAAACTACAATATTCTACTTATTTAAAGAGAAGTTGGCAATTTTTAATAAAATACCGCATGTTTTTTACATATCAAATGTTATGAAATTGTAAACTGGTAAACCGGTAAATATCACAAAAAGCGGTTTTTAAAAACCGACATCCTCATTGTGAAGGGTTTTAGACACATTTTTTCAGTCTCCTGGCCCATAGTGTATCTGTACGATTTGAGTTTGCAAATACTGAAATAATTATAATGATTCGATCAAAATAATTTAAAATGTCTGCTCCATAAATATTGTCTTATGTTTCAATTACTATTTATTGCTTAAAGGTTCCTAGCTCTAACCTATTAGAAGTCTACTTTTAAAGGATAAGTTACTCTACTGAACTAAAGTCTTTTACTCAAAAACCTTCCATTAAATATCACTTACTCATAATCCCACATTAATTCCTATTTACCTAAAACGGTCCAAATTAAACCCACCCAACCCACCAATTATCTCAGATTAAATTCCCAATTTAATAATGGATCGGCGGACCAAGAAACCGTTTTCATCCTTAAGTAACCAGACCATAACCACCCGGCGGCTCAGCAAAACTGCGTTCTCCATCAATTAGCCTTATGTACTCTCATCCACAGTACTGAGGCTTTCACTAATTGCATATCTGGCAGAGATGCCCGGAATTCCATACGGGATGCTCAACAATAAACGAAGAGGAAGAAGAAGAAGCAGAACGAGAAGAAGAAGCAAAAGACGGACAACGCGCGCGACTCAAGTGCATCATTATTAATTACACCAGAACCTAATTAGCGTGCGGTCGGGGTTGGTGGCGGGACGCTTTCAATTTGCATTGGCAAATAGGCCTCCGGCCTCTTCAGTTATACAACATAGTTTCGGTCTCGCTCCGAGGCAGCTTCGTCTCGGGCTCCTTGGATCCTTGCCTGGCTGGCGTCGCTCTCTATCTTATCTGCAAAGAGAAATTATCGCCGGGTTGGTGTACAGCGTTTGTGCTGTTTGAATACTGTTTCGCTGATGTGTATGCTTAAGGTAATTTGTGTATATACAAAGAAAGTAGCTCTGGTTTGTTCTTGGAAGTTCGTTTCATCTATTTGCATATTTTGAATTTGTTGGGTTGTTGTTGTTATGTTGAGAGAAAGATGTAAACTTGAAATAAGCGGCGTTTCAAGGAGAATAAATAAGTAAGTTTGGAGTTGGTATTGCAGAGAGTAGTTTGTAGTGTTTTGAATTGATTTCCAAGTCGGTTATAACCGTGTGTTCAACCACACTTATTAAAAAGAAAGAATCATAAACAAACATCTGACTGACGGCTAGTTATTTTAAAAAATTATCGAACACGTCGATTTTTAATAATTAAAATACGCATTTTTGTATTCAATTTTCAATTTTTACTGATTTTGGTAAATAATTTAAACGTCTTAATGGTAGCGGGAATATTTTATGGCCTTACCTAAGAAAATTGTTGAGAAAAAGGTAATTGACAATTGTAAAATGTTGATAACTTTGGGGAAAATGGCCTTTGTAAATAGTCTCATAGTAAACCTTATACCTTGAACTTATACGTGAGATTCTGACATTTTATTCACAAATATATTTGAAGCATTTACAGCGATTCTTTAAATGTTGTGCTCGCACCTCCATGAAAGAACCAACAAAAACGCAGTAACCTGACGTGATACGTAACTTTCTAGCTCAGATTCGTATTCAACGCAAATAAATCAGCCGTAAACTCGTATTCGCTTTTCATAAACAAACAAAAGTTATCAATATTAATCTAATTTTTAACTGTCTTTTTCTCGAAAATTTTCTCTGGTAAGGCTATAATGTGTGTAATTACATTTAACTGATCTATCAATACCAGTAGATACAAAAAATATGGAATTGCCATTTAGAAGGTGTCGATCATCATAATTGGAAAAACAATTGGTCGGAAATTAATTTAGATGTAAATATGGGTTTTTTGATAATTATAAATTTGATAATATTTTCAAACTATTATAAACTGTTATAGAATATAGTTTGAGAGATTCCATTTTTTGAAGTGCGAGTCTCGGGAGGATATGAAACTATGTCAAAATTGTACTTTTAGAATTAAAATTTTATATTGCTTTGGAAAAAAATTGGTGGCCACAGCCCTATCATTATTCTAGAATATGCTCTAGGGAACAGAAAGGTTGAGGACTAGGGCTTCCAATCCCGGGATCTCGACAAATAATGAGCTTTTTCGGGATCCTGGGATTATAAATCTAAACCTCGGTATCCCGAGAAAGATCAATCTAAATTATTTTCTTGTTTTTTGTTTGTTTATTGTTGAAATGTGGGCATTGATCTACAATAAATCAATTAGGGTGCTATTGTTTTCTATGAACTTCAATCTATAACAGTACCCTTTCTGATTAAATTAAGTATCAAGCATAAAATGTTTACACCAACATGCTCCTATAACAGGAGTAACAGATTTAACAATAAGTAGATATAATTCAATATGGAGGCAAACATAAACCTTTTCAGGTTGTTTGTCTTTTTTGTTACCTCAACAAAAAATACAAAATACACTGTCACAGAAACAAAAACGTAAAAAATTAGTTGCTGATTTCTTTACCTGTTTTCAATGATGTACTGCAGAATATAGAATTAGTAAATAGGTATAAAATACAGTGAAAAAAATATTCAAAATAAAAATAAGTGTAAGATGAAGATGTAAATTAATCCCGATATATTTAAACTTATTAAAAATAAAAATTAAAAATAAAACCCAAATTTTACCAAAAATGATTTGCTATTAATCGTTGTTATTAATGTTTCGATGGTTCACTCCAATCGAACGAACGATGTCATTTCTTGTTCCGATTTTCAAGTTTCTTCCAGTTTAAGGCGTTTACCTTAAACTAAAGAACGAAATATTTAGGTACGATGTTCTCGAGATTGTGATGAGTTGTGACAGCGGCAATATGGTCATTTTTGACATTTCTTCATCGCACACTTATCACATTTTTCACTCTTTTAGAGGAAAAGTTTTGTCAGAAAGTGTACTTAGTTTACTTGAAGATGCATTTAGAATGGGTATAAAAGTCTTATACCTATCTGTTTTGTAAACTATAATCGTATTATTTAAAATGCAAACAGTTAGTCTATTCTTGCATAATAATCATCCATGATGTATGAATTCTAAGGTTATCCAATTTTATCTTAAAGAGAAAACAAAAATCATCAAAACGTTTATTGGCATTAATATAAAAATGCAAAATTTGATTTGTACAAAGAATTTCTTTTGCCGTGACTATTCTTGAAACATTTTAAAAAAACGTAAAATGTTTGAACATATTTAATGTGGAAGAGCAAGTTATTATCTAATAAGAGTTAAAATTTTGTTTATTATTGATGTCAATACGCACACTTGTGCATTGTAGGAGGAATTTTCTAGATCCCATTTTAGTGACATTTCAACATTATTATGGAATATCGTCACGTTCTAATGGTAGGTTCTAATTGTTGGTAGTTAATAATTAATATATTATTATTTTGTAAATAAAACTGTTTATCGCCACTTAGGAAAAAAATTGTTTAATTTCCTAATGAGTTTACCATATAATGTTATAAAGACAACAATGCACAATTCCATTGGGATCCGCCCAAAAAATAATAATTACTAGCGGCACGCCCAAGTAAAAAGTTAATAATAGTCCTTGGGTGATACGCAACCTTAATAGAGAACAGCATATTGTCAAGGCCAGCTCCAAATTTAAAACTATAAGTTAACTTCTGCACGATTAAAATGCAATTCCACTAAACATAAGAGACTATTTTCTATTGCAAGTTGGTTTTGTTTGATTTCGCGATAATAGTTAGTAGTATTTCTTTATCAGTAATTATCAGTTAAATATTCTCATGCAGTCACCATAGTATTGTGTCATATATTCACTTACATTAGACATATGGTTAAAATTGCCCAACCCATTTTATTTAAGGTGTTTACTGTTTTAATTCAAATAAGCAACGAGATAAGTGTAGTCAATGCTACTACATAAAACAATTAATAGTATTATTAACTTCATTATTATTACATTTTGAAATATTTCTAGGTAGATTTTGTTTGTACGTGCTATTTTTATCAGTGTCATTATCAAGGTATTGTTAATCTACAGTCTAAATCTTGTTATTGTGTTCTCCATTCATAAATAGCACTCACCTTAATGCATTTCTATTTACAAGTATGACTAACTGATACAATTCTGATGCTCAATTATTGTATCAACTGATGTAGTAAAGTAATTCAAAACAATACGATTCTAGAATTTTCAATGTTGTTAATTTTTTTTCGCAACAGACAACCAACAATGTATAAAATTAAAATAAAGTTATAAAGTAAAGTTACTCATTTTGTGGAAACAGTGCATTATCACCCAGAATTGTTTCTCTTTTCAATTGTATTCAACTATATCTATCCAAATAAGCTCATAGTACAGAAACAGTGGAACATTTGGGACCTCACTTATTTATCGCACCTAAGGCACTTGCCTATGAAATATGCATAAGTCTCAGTTGGTAGGTAAATGCACATCGAAATAATTAACTGGTGTACTTTATCCCGGCTGTATGCTTTAGTATGCTACATTAGTCTGGTATAGTCGCAGTCATTTGCCGGCCATGTTTGTGCATAGTTTAAGTGAATTTCGGCTGCGTCCCTAAATTGATTATGATGGAATAACCCGTAGAGTGCGCGACCGTTCATTTTAATCAAAGCCCCCATTTTAGGTTTGTTTGGTTTGTTGTCGAGTTTATAATATGCAAATTATCGATTTGAGGGTTGAGCAGAATACATCCAGAATTTAGGAAAATGTATGGGGGTAAATATATAAGTAAGTGTAGGACCAATATAATATATAAAAGTGTATTTAAATAATATACATATCTCGAAAAAAGTTATACTTTCTAAAGAGTTTTGGATGTTCTAAAAAACGCCACAGCCACACGCATAGTCAATATTCTAACATACAGGCTCCAAAACAAGAAATTGGCAAATTTGCTCAATAATGAAGTATCAGTTTTTCACAATTAACTGTATAATGTCAACTACATTTTGCAATATATTATAGCTAGCATAAACTGAGTCACATAGTAACAATAGCCAGTGTTTTCAGTAAAAGAAAAATTTGAAAGAACAGCAAACTCTTGTTAGATTATTTTCCACTTTATTTTTTTTAAACGACAATATCAAAACTCCACCAAAAACACTTTCATGGTTTTCAAATATTTGAAACACCTTAGGAGTATAGCAATGGGCGAGGTCGGGCCATAATTTGCAACGTCTGATTGGCTGAAGCGACCTGTGTTTGGCGGAAAGTGCAACAATTTTTAGACAAACTAACGGCGCGTAATTTCAAATACGTTAAATTTGTTTTGGTAAACATGAATATAACTAGAATTCTTAAATGTTTTCTAACTAATCTGAACGCACCATGATCATGCTAACTAACACTTTAAACATATGTATCACTTTTCACGTCTGTCACATACTCGGTCTTTGATATAAATCACCTTGTTTCGTCCTCTTTGGAAACAAACTTTCCAGAATCATTCAAATTATTCACTTCATAAATATATTGTGCCGCATAATCACTCAGAATATCCACATGGACCACCATTTTTATTTCTTGAGAGTTGTTGGAGATTCTTTGAGACTTTTGGCAGCTCTAAAAAGACCATAGCCACACCCAGAATTTTGATTTAATAAGGGTGGTAAAAGAAGAAAAATTGTTAAATTTTACGATGAGTTACCTACCATTTTTTTTACATTTAAATAAAAATTTCCTTAGGGAATACATAGTTGTTTTAAATGTAATGGTATACGTAAATATCAAATTGGAATGTAGTACATATCCCAAATAAAAAATAATATACATATTGACATGTTTGCATTAGGAACTAAATTTAAATTACTGTGTCCCATCTATGTCCTAACAATTATTATTGTAATTTTGGATGCAGCGGCACAATCAACTTGATATTTTAAAGCAGAATTTGATAAATAAGAAACGGAAAATCTTATAACATCTAGAAGAAGATGCAGAAAACTTATTTCGTAAATAAAGACTAAAGCCGTTTTTATTGCATAAAAAGAACTATTTTTTTAGTAAAATCTCATTCAAATAGTCTTAAAACGTAATACAGCAAATTAAAGGTAACATTATGTGTAGGTATCTGCAGCTATCTGAAAAAAAGAATATGCTGATTTTATCATTTTAGTTTTCACCGAAAAACACAGGTTATTGTTGTTATTATGACTCAGTTCATTATCAAATGCAGTTGCTGTAATGTTCTTGTTAATAATTATGTTGACTTAAGATCAAGCGATAGATAGGAACAAATGATAAAAACAAAAGATGATGCATTAAAGTTGATATAAACTATTCAATTTGGCATTAAATTAAATTTACAACAACTTTTCTGTACGACGTTTTGCATTTATTTGTGGTATTTTTAAGCAATTTTTATTTACGTAATTGATCGATATGTTTAGATTAATTTTTTCCTTTTTTTCTGGTATCTCACATTAAATGCAAACATGTAACCAAAAGGGCAAGTGTGAAACAAAATAATTATGAATTTGCAAAACCCTTATATTGTTATGTTATCCTACTAAGTACAATATTTTTTGTCAACGACAAAAAACAGCATAATCTCTGCATGTAAAACAACTTATCAGGTCGGTTTTGCTCTTATCAGTTCTGATTACGGTTAACCAATATTGCAGCAATAAACACACCTTATCGTCATATCAAGTGCCTAATTTCAGCCGGGAAAAAATACTATCTAGGGCAAATCGAATATTCTCGCAATTCCGTTGTTTTTGTGCCAATATTATCGGTGGAAGGGACAATTTTTCGGAATAGATAAATAACTTTCATTCTCATGACAGCATTGTACCATTTTGGTAATTTTGGTTTTTTTTCTCAAAATGCAGTTTATACTGAACAATAGACAGACAAATTTAAATACTTAGCTTGTCAGTTGCTAAATTTTATGATACTAACTCCGGGGAAGACTTTACTTTATGTTTTGTAAATATTTGTCTGTGTTTCAACTTATTTGATATGCAAAATGATGTAATACAAGTAGCAAGATTCTTGGTGCTAGCGTGTATTTACTTAGGACCAAGGGTTTTGGGATTCCTAGAGTTTCCTCAAATTCTATTAGGTTATTAGACTACTAATTACAGTTGGATCGATGGGGAAAGCCTTGGGGAGTAGCAACCACTTGAGCTTTCGAACGAGGTTTCGCTTGTCCTAATCCAATGCATAGATATATGCTAATATTAATTAGTAAATTACTGTCTTGCTTATGTTCAAAACTAGTCTGAATTCATGAATAGTATATTGTGTTGTCAGTTGATACAAAGTTGTGCAGATATTTATACCAAATATTTCTGCAATCATTCAATTAGCAAATGCTATGTATAGTGTTAAATTATTCTTGAAAGTGTTACCTGAAAATATATTTTACTATTCAGTGGTCACTCTATATTATTTTCTTAATATTCTCTTAAATTCCGCTGTGTTTTTATACACAGCTTCGTCGTGGGATGCTTAACCTGACATCCTTTGTTGGCTTGATTTGGAATTCAGGAAGCCCCAAGAGCTTACTTTCAGTATAACAACCCGAAACTTCGTCAAATATAATCCTATTATTAACATTTGGGGCTTTGTTCTGTTGAATAATTCAACCTTCGAACTTGTCTGTTATTATTCAAGGTGCAAAGTCGTCGTAACTGTTATAACAAATTGAAATTAAACGTGAATGTCTCATGGGTGTTCAATAGGGATTCCAATCCCGGGATCCCGACAAATAATCAGTTTTTTCGGGATCCCGGGATTATAAGTCTAAATCCCGCGATCTCGAAAAAGTTAAATATAAATTATTTTAATATTTTTTTTTGTTCATTGGTGGAGTGTGGGCACTGATCTACAATGAATCAATTGAGCTGCTATTTTTTAAGTATGAACTTCAATCTATAACGGCACCATTTCTGATTAAATTAAGTATCAAGCATAAAATGTTCGTTTATACCAACATGTTGCTATAATAGGAGGAACAGATTTTGCAAGAAGTAGAAATAATTCAATATGGAGGCAAACAACATTTTCAACTTGTTTGAGTCTTTTTCTTTACCTCAACAAAAAATACAAGCATTATTTAAAACAGAAACAAAAAATTACACGTACAAATTAGTGGCGGATTTCTTGCGGTATTCTATGATGTACTACAGAATATAAAATTTGCAAATAGGTATAATTTATATACTTATATTTATTTACCTTAATATAAAAAAATGGAAAATTTGGCTCGATCAAATTATGGAAGAGCCAGTTATTATCTTAATCGAGGTTACATTTTGTTTATTTTTGATGTCAATACGCACACTTTGGCGCCTTTTAAACCGACAATTTTGGTTTTCTACTTGTAAAGTAAAATTTGAAAAGCGTTGATCATGTTTCTGGGTGAAAAATTCTGTCCAATCAAGTATATTTTAGGCGTTTCTTACACCGTTTCTTACTGACTAGATTTGGCAACTTTTGGCATCCCAGGCGTTTTGATCCGGCAATTTTTGTTTTTTTCATGGTTTCCAGGATCAATCCCGGGATTACAAAATCTTTAATCCCGAAATCCCGGTATCAGTATTTTGTCCGGGACTGGAAGCCCTAGTGTTCAGCCAGAAATCGTTACGAACTTGTCACATGCTTACTTTAACTTATTTTTAATCCCCCTGTTTACAATACAAATGTTTTTTTTTGGTTATAACTTTTTTGGTTTGAAAATGGTGCATTTTTCTTCAAAATTCAGTAAGTAGATGTTTTTTATTATTACTTTATCATACGCAGTATGGTAAAGTATTGTAATCATGCCGAAAAAAAAAAATTGAGATTTTAGCGGAAATAGGTCTTTTTGGGTCCCCTGAACATTTTTGACCAAGGTACAAAAAAATTTCTGTGTGTGTGTGTGTGTATGTGTGTGTGTGTGTGTGTGTGTGCGTGCGTATGTGTGTACTCGATTTTTGTGGAGACGATTCCGGAAAAACTACTAAAGGTATCGGGACGAAAGTTCATATTTAGAAGTTTTATGACCAAACTTAGAGCTGAAAAGCTTTTGGTTCAAAAGGGTCCAAAGGAACTGGTAGTTTATTCTAAGACATTTTCAAGGATTTTAGAAATGAGCCGCCATTTCTGTAATTTCGTCAAAATAGTTAAATAATAAATTAAAGCAGAGGAAATTTTGAATAATTTATGCCTATGACATGTTTTGGTAAAATTAATAGTTTAGCTGCAAGAGCAAATTCTATTTGATCGAGATCGGTCGCATCTGCATTGATATGCTACATAGTAGCCAGGATTTTGACAAATATTTTTTTGTGCTGTCACCACAGAAATGTCTATGGCTGTCACCACGCTGTCACACTCGGAGAACCCTCGACTATAAATCTGTCAGAATTTGAATTAGCTTTTTAAACTTGACATTTCGTAGAAGTGGTATCAACCTAACATTTTCTATACCGAAATATAACCATTTTTGATTTTTTTTTAAATACGTATTTCTCAAAAAGCAATACAAAAAACGTTGATGTCACTCCTGCCGAAAACTACATAGCGCGACTCGCTCACATGCGACGACGACGCTCCGCCATCGGTGACGCGCCGCATCACCGATCGTTGTGCTATTCCGTACTTTCGGCACTTGTGAGATAAACAACTATTATTCTGATGACAGTAGGTAGTGTCAAATGCTGATGCTTTGACAATACCTTCGATTGATACTATTGACTATCAAAATATCTGTCAAATCCTGGCTAACTAGTTTAATTTTAATGCATACACGATTTATCTCAGTCAAATAGATTCTCATGCAGCTAAACTACTAATTTTGTATTTTGTATGATAAAGTCATGTGCCTGGCCACATCAGATTTTTTTTTTATGGCCGGACGTTTGACCGTAACCGAAAGAAACTTTAAAAACTTGTGAACAAACTTTTATAATTTCAGATAGAATTTCCCTCAAACTTTTGAGTCCGGATTAAAGTTAATTATTAATTATTTTAATTGTATTAAATTAAAGTTTTAAGTACAGTATTACTACATCAATAAAAGCTGCTATTCAACGTTTTAGTTTCATGTCTCTGACAGTTGTTGCATTATTAATTAATATGGTCGAATATCATTGAAATAATGCTGGCACCAAAGTCATGTTAGGACGAGGAAATCGATGATTTATCATATTCCGGCATTCGCAAGGTACAGGTCATTGGAATGTTTTTCTAAAAGCAACTAAGTTTTGTTCGAATGAGCTAAGGTTTCATACTACAAAAATAAACTAGTAAGAAAATTATCTCAGCCGTGCTGAAGTTAAAGTACGCCACACCGTAAAATATTAAAAAAAAAATAAAAAAAGTTTAGCTTATTTTGCCCATTCACGAACGTGTCCTTACTTTTTAACAGATAAGTTTGTATACCAAATTTCAGATCAATTACTTCAAAATTACGGCAGTTATCGTCTACACAGACGGACATGGCGTGGCAAACTCAATATACCCCTACCACAGCAAATGTGGAACATAAAAACGACGGACCACCTGTCTGATGTCTATAAAAGACAAAAGTCCAATTTCTCTAGCAGAATCAAAGATATTATGCTGAAATTAGGCATAGTTAGGCATAGCAAAACCTTAACCTGTGTGTATTTCATTAGTTCATCATAAAAAAGTTTCGTCTTCAAAGTTACAGGACTGAAAGTTTTACACACCGAAAAAATAAGTTTTAAGATTTCTTTAACACATTGTTAGTTCCTCATAGGCGCTGTTTTTATTGTTGTTTTAGATGTATTCAGTTTGCCTTGTGTGTTGTTTATACTGAATTATAGGATATAGAATATCTAACCTCTCAAGTTGTACGTCACATATATTTGTTATTTTATCGCAATGACCATATTTTGACCGCTCCCCATAATAAACATTAGAAAGCACTTTGTGTTTTACTTCCTACATTTCTTTCCTTTTTCTTACGGATTTCAAATATATTTTATGCATCTCTATTTCTAGACCTAGTAACGATTTATTTATTATTATTTGTTTACAAATGTTGAGAAAAGATCATGGAATCTGCTGTTTCTAAAGTTAACAAATAATAATATACAATAATATCACCAACCTCTCGTTCTTCTTAAATCTCTTCAGAATCTTCAAAGATTTTAAAAGAGCTATTCAATGATACCTCACACAATTGGCCAAGATTGTGCCGAATTTAACTGTCGGTTCAATATAACCAACTTCGGTGAGTTAAATAAAAAAAGACAATATTCAAAACTTATGAGGCCTTATAAGATCTAACAACACCAACTACCGGTTTAAACCTGAAGTTGATAATACTACTATTTTTTATCCCTAACAGTCCTTATTTTCAATAATATTCGACCATTTTAATTGGCTCACCCTGTAGACTTAAATGTTGTTTTATGATCTGCTTTATTCTTAAAAACTACTTAAATAATCAACACGATGTAGTAAAGTGTTCAAAAGATTGCATTTTCCTTGCTATAACATATCATAAACAAAATCTGTACGACCACCAGATTATTCACAATTTAAACAGTTAATTATCTTAATAGTATTATTATTAAAGTAATTAAATTATTACTGAAAATTATTAAAACGTCACTAATGAACGCATGTGGATGCAATACAACAATATTGGAATGATGCAGTATTGAAACGTTGGTCTACAACATTAGCTTTCAAGAAATTACAAAATATATGTTCTTTTTATTATTGAAATACAAAATTACAGCAAAATTAATATATCGAAGAAGGAAAGTTGATGTGCTGGAAAGAAAGTGCTCGTGCTTATATTTTCCGCACTTTATTGTTATGGAGAATAACAGATTCATAATGCATTAAGCTTTCCAAAAAATATTCAAATGCCGCTTCATGAATTGCCTAATCCACTGAGTTTTACGAGGACAAATTGTTTCCGTCGAGGGTTTCAGGAAACGGATCGGTCGGTAAAATAGGTACGAATACGATTCGTGACTTGCGATACGTGACACGGGACAAATTGCCATAATTTGGAATTTATACCGAATGGCAAAATATGGGACTCGGAAATATGCCGGATTATTTATACGCTTAACGATGAGCATTTAATATCGCAGCAAGGGCTTATCTTAATACATGCTGAACATGTAACGTGAATAATGAGTCGTACTTAACGGGTCTCCGCGCCATTACAGGGTCCAACAGATAAGATATTTTCGGACTGAAAATAAAAGAGTTCGCTTACACGGATGGCGCTGTATGAACGGTCCGAACGATGCACAGGTGTCTTTTGAATTCCAGTATACTTCTTTTTTTGGTTCATTTGGTAAAGTTTTATGACACTGTAATTGCAAGATGGTTGATAAAATAAATAGAAAAAAACACTTACTTCATCAGGAAAGTAGGTATCTACATAAGAATTATTAAAAAATAGAAAATATTAAACTTTGTCGTGTTTATGATTTAAAAAATTGAATAGTGTAGGCATATTAGTTAGGTATTTCCCCGCTACGGGAGCTTAGATCGTTTATCAAGTCCCCTCCACGGTCTATGCACAGGGCGAATAGCGCCATGGGCCGGGGGGGTACAAAATAGTTTAACCTAGGTAACGACGGGACAAATTTTCAAAATTTTTGTTAATTTTAGAAAGAATTCCAGTCTTTTTTTATTTATTCATGCATTGTCACCAGAAATCTGTCCATATGCAAAATTTCAACTCGATTGCACTCTGGGAAATAGATAAAATGTGGACCTTGACAAATGTCACGGTCCTGAAAACCAGTTTTTTAACCTTTAGTCAAGTCATTCTAGATTTTTGATATACATACATATGTTGTACTTGGAAGATTAATTGCAGTCGATGAAACTGATACCACCTATAGATAGCTTATGGTTTTAGTAGTAGGTAACATATTAAAATATTTAGTATCATAGTTAAGAGGCAAACATGTTATTAATTAAAAACCATTGAAAAATTATGCCTGTCGGATTTTAACGCTTCATTCATCGTTTTCATTATACACTTTATCGCAAAACTAAAAATACCACATTGTAGCGGACAAAAATGACTATCAAAATGGTTATTTAATGATTAATTTTTGACAATTCCACGTCAACCGATCATTTGACATTAGACCGACAATCATCAAGCAATCGTTATCAGAACGGCCATTTCTAATGTCATCTGACCGGTTGACGTAAATTCGCAAAAAATACTTCATAAATATACAAAATTAACCGTTCATTTTATCGTATAGGTCCCCCAAATTCTTTTGATGGTAAATTTTGGCTGTTTCACTTTGGTATTTTTATTTTTGCGATTGAGTGAAATTTGAGGAATGAAGGATTAATGTTTGACAGGCACAATTTTTCAATGTTTTTTTTTTAATTATAAAATTTCTTATTAACTAGGTATTATTCTAATCATTTTAATAAGTTACTACTTGATCCATAAGCTATCGATTGGTATCAGTTTTATCGACTGCATTGAATTTCCGAGTAAAAATCTAGAATGACAGGACCTTCTCTCAAACATACATCTTTCAATATTTTTAAATAATTCTTTGTTTATCCTGTACCGACATTTTTCGTGGTTAATATGGTTTATAATTTGTTTGCTAAGCTTAATACTTTTGGAGATATTAGTGCAAACAAATTTATCTGATAGTTTTTAGTCAATTTCAATAATAATATCATCAAAGATTGAGTAAACATTTCAAGTGTTAAATGTTGAGAAAATTTTTCTGAATCTATCGGTATTATTTTTATAGGTGGGCGTATTCTCTACGATGTTCTATGATTTTGCGTTAAAATGAATAGACTATCAATGGTCCAGGGAACAAATAATATAAAGAAATAAAATAAATAAGAAATAATAGTTTATTTCACTTTTTAAGAAAATTAACTTTATTTAACCTCTTGCGAATACCTAGATTTTTCTCAATTGGTAATTTTTTATATCCCGAAAAAGCTAACTCGTATACAATGGACCTTTATCGGAAAGTTAAAAAATTTACAAATTTCATATTAACCATCAATGTTGTCCATTATGAACTAAGATATTGTCCAAAACGCAATAAAATGTTCCCGTCTTCGACTGTGAATAAAGGAGTATAATATATGCTAGAACGGTATGTAGGTAGGACATTTTATTCTACATGGTTCCTAAAATTAGCTGCAGGCAACTATAATTATAAAACGACAAAAAAACGTTGTTTTCTAATATGGTCTGTTATGTTTAACATGCTATATTGCATTAAATTGTAATAATATCCAATTATTCGCAGCAGGTAGTAATTATTTGGTTGATTGCTGCATGAATCAAGGTTAGGTCTCTTATGCTACTTATAACAATTTGGTAGTTACCAGACACATTTTTAACACAACTTTAGGAGTACATGTTGCTTCTCTGTCTTTTCTTAGTCCGTAGTTTATTCAATAGCACCAAATTTGCAGTAGTATTTCAAAATGCGATTGCAAACATTTTCTTCATTAAATGATATTACAATTATCTCTGTACGTAGGTATATCAATAATATTAAACAACAAAATAACAATATGTTAGTTTTAAAATGTACAATTGAGACACAGCACGCACAGTGTTGAAAATGATTTGTCGTACGCCAATACCTGTGTCATAACCTAATTTATTCCATCGAGAATATGTTACCTCAGTGTCGGTCGGGTACCAACCAACTTAAGTGGCACATAAATAAGACATTTAACCATAAATATGCCCTGTCATGCGAGACAATCGAGGCAATGTTTCTTGTTTCACCAGGGAAGCCGTCACTAACCTCAAGTTATACATTGTAGTGCTTTCGAAAGAACAATAAAATCAACTGTTTAATACAGTCTTCACACTGTTTATCATCGGCCGTCTTGAATCGAGAAGATGTTATAGATGAAGAGATATACGCACTGGCTGACATGTCAGAGAAGTTATATTTTTCAGCAATTATTTTATGCAAATAATAATAAAAATAAATTACTTAAAATTGTTTCTGAAAAGTGAGAACATGCTTTGTAAGTCCTTAATGTCATAGTAAATCATCAACTTAAATCAAAAGATTTAATTATGGTCGAATAATTAAGACAAATTTTGTTTCTCTGTTAAAGCCGATTTATTTTGATTCTTCGTGCCGTGAAGCAACTAAAACTGACAATTATTCTGGTAAAATTTTGTTTTTGTAATGACGGCACAGGTTTAAAGTTTAAAAAAATTACGGTTTTTGGTACTATTTAAGGTTGCCCCAAATATAATGCGAACTGATAGAATTTTCTATTTAGGCTGAAAAAAGAGTTTGGCTGAGTTTGGATTTTAAAATTATCGAGCAAAAGAATCATCTAACCGAACCCGCGCCCGGCCGGCTTTATAAAACTTTTTACTGTTTTTACTGAATCAATCCTTTCATTTTGCGCCTCGAGTTATGAATCACTCGGTGTATTGAAGCGCGGATTCGCACCCTAGTAACTGCAATCGCGAGAGTAATAGATTTTGAAAATTTGTTAAAATGTATGACCGAATATGAAAGAATACAAAGATAAAAGCAACGTAGTGTTCGTACAAATTTCTCATAACAAAGAAACGATAGATTGTGGAAGATCTGCATCATCCAAAATTGAAAAATAAATTTTAATTTTTTCATTTTTTCATAAACAAAACCTTTGTCTTCCCATTGTCTGATCCAATTAAAATTTGGAGGAAATTGGGTTTTCAGTATATAGAATAAACTACAGGTGTCGCACTGTAATAATGCTGGTAAAAATTATTCGTTAAAAGAGTAGGTAAATAAGGTCCGCTCTAATGTACAGTGTGTCCCACTTAAGAGTGTAACACCTTCGTATCTTTTTTACTTTAGGTCCAATTTTAGTAATTTTTTCTTTCAAATATAGAACACATATTGTTCTATATGCAAAGCACCTTCTGATGCCAAAATAAATGGCATAAATCAAGAAATCAGTTTAGGGATTTTTTGTCGAAAAATTTTATAGGTAATAATTGTTCAGAATTACCCAAAACCCCTAAATCGAAAATATAATGAATAATAAAAAATATAGAAATTTTAGATATTGAAAGTCCGTAAATATTATTTGCATAGGCAGCTGCGCTTAAAAAGTGTGCTGTGGAAATTTTGTTCGAAATAATACCTGCACTGTCAAAGTGCTTTGTCGTATTTAATTATTGTCTGATTAATAATGCTTACACTCGCCGAAAAGGTGGAAATAATAAGATTAGTCGGTGATAATGCATGATCAACAAGGGAAAGCAGCTGAAGAGTTTAATAATTGCCATCAGGATCGACTTCCAATAGATTACGTAAGAATTTGGCGAATTAATACTGATATAACGAACAAGAATTATTTTTGAAGAAAATTTCAATATTTTTTAATTTTCATAATTTTCATTTTGTATTTAGGGTTTTGCGGCAATTCGTAACAATTATAACTAGAAAAAATTTTCGATAAATAAATCCCTAAAGTAATTTCTTGTGTTTTGCCATTTATTTTGCCATCACAAGGTGCTTTGCATTTAAAGAAAGCAATTGTTTTTCTGGCAGTACATAGAGCAATATGTGTTATATTTGAAAAAAGAAATTACTAAAACTGGACAAAAAATAAAAAAAAAGATATGAAGGACTTACGCTGTTAAATGCTACACACTGTATATTATAATAAGAACAGCAATAAGTCATACCATGAAGTCTTTAAACATTTCATTAGAAATCGAGCCCGTAATTGTATTTATCGTAAAGGATTATTTAAAAAGAAATAATTACTTAATCACAAAATTGTAAAGATCCCCAGTATTATCAATATTTCCCAATTTTCAATTACCATAAAAGACCATGAAGTGTATACAGCATTATTAAGACATTATTAAAGGATCTATCAAAATCTATAAGAGAGTCAAAACAATTGACAACGGAAGTTGAATGTGATATAAAATGTGTAGGTTGATCAAATAAATTGAATTCCTTGCAATAGCATGAAGTGTCAAACTGAATTAATCAATTCCAAACGTTATATTGCTTATTATTTATAAAAATATGTTAGTGTTAGCTTTTATTTAATAAAATATATATAATTATATGCTTTAAATTTCAACTTGCCTATTTTTAGATGGAAAGTTCGACATTTTTCTAAACGTGGACAATGGACATTTCCAAAATTACCATTAATGTTTCTTAAATATCGGTTTGTGTGTGTTAACAATAGTGGGTTATAATAATACATATTCATACATCAATGTTGTCGATTAACCTAAAAATATGAAATAAAAAATGTAGCGGTTCGAAATTCATTTGAAAGGACATGTTGCAATTTAAATGTAAGCAACCCCTCATATGGTAGTTTAATTTAAATTAAGACATACATACTAATAAACCTTCATATTTTACATATTCATACGTACCTATCCATATTCTTCTAAACAATCTGAACCCACCCAATCTAGATCCACAAAAAACGTGTTAACGCGTCTAGGCATCCCCACCTCTTCCCTAGCCATACCAAATTCCTGTTATTGGCTTCAGTTCGACTGTGCGCGTCGTTGTGCGTTGTAATTTTTGATGGAGAATGTTGCAATCCGATCAAAATTTAATTATCGTCTGCGCGGTATTGTTCAGTAGTGTGATTGTTGGACATTGAACTATCTACAGATCATCATATGTGCCTAACCATGGCTGAAATCGTGATTATAAAGGTTTCACAAGGGCCGATTCGGAATCGTTCCAGGTTGGAAGGCTTCGGAAAATTGACAAGGTAAACTAACATTAATAAATGATACTTCGGTGAAATTTCAATGTGAAAAGCGTTTTTATTCCGATGTCAATCGAAGCCGATGCACTTGAAATTGTAATTGCGCAGTTGAGTATGGTTTTGTACCAACACGAAGTAAGCGCCGGCTGTTCAGGGTATAGTTTTATGTGATGGACCAGTTATGTTACGATAACAACGCGGATGATAAAAACTATCGCTGACATATCTGGTCCAACTGAAGCAGATCTATCCTATAGTGTTATTCGCGTTACTGTCATAAAATCTGAAAATATGGGACAATTTCTAGTTTTCTTTCTTCGAGTTGTCAGTTGTCAGTGAGTTGGTGCCAATACGGCGCCTACTCAAGCCAAGTAGTACATACCTCTAACATAATTATGTTATTTTGCACAATAAGTCGTTGAACTACTACTGGTTACCCCTGCTACTTAATAATTTATAATAAGGTGAGTTATTAAGTCCTAAGAAAAATATCTTTCGGATCTTTAAATTTAAGATAACGGTAGCCATTTGTATGTTCTAGATTGGATGGCGAACCTTTCTGTGACGTGGGTCAAATTTTGTTCATATTTTTTTTAGTAGTAGCTCGTGGGTCACTAATGCCCGTTAAGTTTTAAATTTAATTTAAGTTGTGAAGTTTAAAAATTTTAACCGAGTATTTTTAACACCTTTAAAATTCAGTTGGCTTAAAGGGTAAAAATTGGCGTGGTTTGACTATTTAAAAATTTTTAGTGGGGTTAAAAATTCTTAAGTGTTTGGTGCAAATGGTAGTAAGTGTTTGAATGAACAAGGAGTAACGAAAATTACATACAATATGACACACACGCACACATATATACATGTATAACAAAACTGATTACAAAGTATTTAATGAGAAATCTGTTGCTGTTTATTTTCAGATAGTTTTTTAATATTTGGTTCATATTTTGTATTCATTAGTTTAACGCATTTTGCAGTTAATTCCCTGTCAAGTCTATTTCTATTAGAAGATTTTACAAAGTTCATTGAAGAAAACAATTTTTCACACGAATATGTGGACCCAAACATTGTTAAAAGAGCATTAGCTAGTTTTTTCATTGATATAAAATTATTTGGTAAAGAATCCCATACGTTAATATAATATTTTCAATTTTTACTGTGGGATCAATATTATCTGCACTACTTTCACACAGTTTTCCTTCTACTTCAAAAATCAAGTCTTCAAATTTTGTTTTCCACACTACGCTGCTTCGAAATTCGACTAATTCCATTTCTAAATTATCGATTCCTAGCCACATATAACTTCATTGTTTCAAATTCTGTTTTGTATGGATATAAAACAAAGTGAAATGTATTTTCCAAACTTTTAAATTGATTGAATCTCTCCTCAAAAGCTCGTTTTATTTCCAGCAAAAATTATTGTGTTTTGAAAATGTTTTTGTAATTGAGGAAAATATTTCATGATTTTCATTTCCAAATCCTTAGTAAAGATGTCAAGTTTCGTCACAAATATTTTAATATTTTCAAACATCGTTAAAACAATTAGTCCATGCCCTTGAAGTTTTTTATTCAGTTCATTAAAATGCTGAGTGAGGTCGCATAAAAACATTAAATCATTTAACCAATGTATATTGGATAATTCATCGAAACTATTGTCTTTTTCAATTAAAAAAAGCTTAATTTCTTCTAATAACATTTCAAAGCGATTAAGGACTTGACCGAAACTAAGCCATCGCACGTTGTTGTATGTCAAAACCCCTGAATATTGGCATTCAATTTCCTTTAAGAATTCTGCAAATTGCCGTTTATTAAGAGCTCTTGCGTTTATAAAGTTGATTATTTTTATTACAACTGAAATTACACTGGAAAATGTTTTTAAACCATGCTTTGCACATAAAACTTGCTGGTGTACCGATTGGCGCCTCACAACTTGAAACAGAGAGGGGACGATACAAGTGCTACGGAAGTCTCTTTCAAAAAACATAACTAAAAGTTATAGACAGCATTAAAATTGCTTTTGTGTGAATGCAGTTCTTAAAAAAATACAAATAGAATATAAATTATCCACACAAATTAGAAAATCTCAATAAACCAGCGTTGGTTTATTGGTTGCCTAGCAATCGTGGGTCAGGTAAAAATCTTGCGTGGGTCAGTGTCTGACCCACGGGTCATAGGTTCGCCATCCCTGTTCTAGAATGTATCACTTTTGCTCCGATTCCAATAATGGGTCAATCCATCTGAAGTGGTCCGGAGGTGGTCGCTTGACCATTTCAGAATTTATGGGTGTACAAAACCATTTATTTTTTTAAAAATTATTTTACTCCGTTCAGAAATGGCGCCCAGTTTTGTGTCAGCGAATCCGACATTTTTGACATTGCTATGTGTTTGCATTAAACAAAATATTTTTTTCGGGGTGGTCCTAGAGAGTTGTAATAAAATCCATAATTCCGTCATGAATTTGGAAAGCACAATTATTTAAATTTATTACATTTTATTACAATGTTATTAACTTTATTCAGCTTAAAATAATTATAATAGAATAATTACTTAATTGGTGTTATCCATATTGCAAGGTTTTGTGCTTAAATATAGAAATAAAACGAAATCTCTTCTTACTTGCACGTTTTTTATTTTATCGAGACATGTTTCGATGCCTAGGCATCATCATCAGTCGGGAATGGTCTGGTTTCTTACAGTCTAACAAGATGCATTATGTTGTACCCCCTTCGTTTAAAACTTGTAATTCAACCGTTACGGCTTTCTAATTTAATAGAGTTTATTGAGTCCAAACTCTGTCAAGCATATCAAAACTTATATATTTCTCTGGTGGTGCAACAAGCCAATACAAGAACAAAAAGAACTTTGGAAACTTATCGTATCATAAAAACAAATTTGGGTTAGATGGAGAATGGCATTTTTTTATGTGCACATGGAGAAAACGCATGCGACGGTATAGGGGGGATAACGAAGCGACTAGTGGCTAAAGCCAGTCTAGTCTTCAAAGACCACTTAATAGCCAAATCTTTAATATAGAAGAAGATATGTTCTCCTTTTGTAATGGACACCTACCAGGGGTAAACTACATCTTAGTGGCAAAAGAAGAGGTTTCAGAACACAAAACCACCCTTTATGATAGAGTTCAGAGATTTTCAGAGTTTGATAAGTCTCTTTTGTAAAAAAATGACATAATTGTTATGAATAGTATGCTTTGTTTTGTATCTACTGAGAATTTAGAATTAAATTTATTTACCGTCATGTGATTTTGTTCTCAATTTAAAAGGCTGTTATTCCAAACACAGTGCAATACACAAGAATGTGTTTATTTATTATTAAACCTTATGAAAAGATGAATTAATTTTGAAAGTTTCAGATTTTTTGTCCTGGTCCCTTCAGAGATATTTGACATTAAACATCGTAAAAATAAGAAATTTTGAAATTTCAATAGATTGTCATCAATAGGGAGAAGGAGTAAGAAAGCTATTTTTTATTATAAGCCGTTTGCATACAAGGTTATAACCAAAAACTATTGAATGGACAAATTTTATACCCCTTCAAGTCTAAAAAAATCATGAAAACGCCTCCTAATGGACTATCGTAACTAAACTTTAAGATATTTTTTTAAACAGAAGCGTAAACTCTATGAATTATACACCTAATAGATAGCTTGGGAATGTGCTTAATCGCGTGGTTTTTATTTCAACTCTCCATAACAACTTTAAACAACGTTATTTCGTTTAACGCAAACACATACACCAATGTCAAAAAAGCCGGATTCGCTGACACAAAACTGGTCGTCATTTCTGAACTGAATAAAATAATGACAAAAATAAAATCGTTTTGCACACCCAGAAGATATGCAAATTCAATTTTAAAAAAATGATTGTTTCTAAAATGGCGAAGCGACCACCTTTTTCTGGACCATATCAGATGGATTGACCCTAATATATAACTGAATATATTTTAGGCGATTTTTATTATTATTTATATGCGGGTGGTTAACTAGTTAACCTGGATTTGACATATATTTTCATTTTGTTGACGGTAGGTATGTAACGCCTTTTTTTTTCACAAAAATACCAAAGACCTAAAGTCGCCGAAGAAACACCAAAATACCTCGACTTCTACCAAACCTGTGCTGCTCATGCGTTTCTCCCGGATGCTCCGGCCAACCAGGGAGGTGGTCGTGGGACAGTAACCAAACGGTTCCTTGATACGATGTTCTAGGGCGCCACGTCAGTCTTAATCCGTTGGAGAAACAGCACTCGACTACGAAAGTGCAGCTGAAATAAAGGCAACACAGGGAACAAGCAAAGCAAATGTATCTTCAACCAATTTATTAGCCTCCACACGGTAACGAAGAAATCACCAATAATATAATTTGCATCGGTATACAGGTACACAATAAATCTTGGTACAGCCAAAAGTACCACTCCGAGGATACGCCCACGCCTTGCATACCCGTTAGTATGCACACAAAGCAAAATAACAAAAGAAAGGAATAAATGTCAAACAATTCAACTCGCTCAAGGGCTTCGAGCCCAAACCGCAAATCGTACCAAAAAAAGAAATAATAGCGACCGACACGAAGCTTGGCCAAACCGCGCCGCGACTCGCTGTAGATTTGGGTAAAATCCCCAGAAAATTATTGCACCCGGCGTCGATGTTGAAAAGTTGATAACAAGAATAAAACTAAACTCGGCAAGCGTATATGGGGGCGATCCGTCCCAAAAGAAAATTAAATTCCCATCGGCACTCAACTTGGCTACGCCCAAATGAGAAAATAAAATAAACTCCGAAGCCACTAACGGCTTCCGTTAAAAATTCTTGAACGATCAAAGGAAATTATACCGGTGGATACCAGTTATCCGAATTAAATTCAGAATCCACAAAGATAAATACTGTAACGGGTAATCAAAATTACGAGTACGTAAGGCAAACTCGAAATTAAAGAAAAAGGTAATTAATAACACAGACGGGTTGAGCACCGATGGTCCGAGCGATATCTTCGGATAATTAAACACTTAACAATCAATAACACTGAGCTGAAGGCTCCGGAATGGACAACGATTACTAAATCGTAGCCACACTAATCTACTACTAATCAAATGCGCCACCATAAAAAGGTGTGCGAGCGGAAGGCTCCTCGACGGGTAACGATTACACAATCGTAGCGATACTAACTACTACTCAACAAAAGGCACAACCAAAAAAAAGATATACGAGCTGCCTGCTCCTTCGAGGGACAACGAGCGTCCGCCACAGCTGATCGGAAAAATATAGGACCTCTGACCTTTATCCGGAGCTTCGAGACACTGTTTGCCACCTACAGACGCTCCGACGCTAGCGTTGGATCCTCCACGACGGATAATAATCACCGCACGTGCCGGTCCCGTCACGGTGCCACCAACTCCGACTCGATATACTTCGAAAAGGTCTCGTACTAGATGTCGAAGGACCTACGCAGGGTCTCTTGCCTCGTACCAGGTGACTACTGACTTACGAAGGGTCTCTCGCTTCGTGCTAGGTGACTACGAACGTTCGAGGGGTCTCCGGCCTCGTATTAGGTGACTACTGACTTACGAAGGGTCTCTCGCTTCGTGCTAGGTGACTACGAACGTTCGAGGGGTCTCCGGCCTCGTATTAGGTGCCTAAAAAGAGGAAATAGTCGTAGAATCGACCCACCAATTGCCACCAGACAATCTCATCGAATCTAAAGAGAGCTTACCCAAAAATAGATGGACACTGGGCCTACGTGAACGTGATAGAAGTTCGTTTAAATCCGCACAATGGCGTGGTGGCCAGATTTCCACTAAATCAACAACCTGGACACCTGTTGAAGCCTGGTCGAGATAAATCCGCACTACGGCGATAAGGGGGACCTCCAAACTACCAAAATCCTCTCCTATAATTCTCAACGGGCTTCCAAAAATCTATCACACGTGTACACTCCAAGATGATTGACAAGACAAGACGCCGGAAAAGCACGCTGCAAGCCGCACTACGGCCACGAAAAATAACGGCCGGAAACGCAGAAAAAACGGAAACCTAGAATTTCTGTCGGAATAGGGAAACCAAGGGAAAGTTAAACCAAGTAACAGCGGCGAACTATAGTACAAAGTAAACAACGATTTTGCAAGACAAAATTCCGTGAATCCAAACAGTAAAAACCGTGGGATCTAATTAAATGTAAATGACGGGGGCGTGGCCTCGGCAATTTTGCGCGCGGAAACCCGATGCTAGCAGCGTTTCACACCCTGCCGAGTTCCTGCCGAGCTCCACCAAGTTGCCCTAGACAGCGATAGATGGCGCTACCCATACGGAATATCAAACAAATCACGCAGAACAATTCGCCGCGTTACACTCCCCCTCTCCTCTCACAGAGGAAAATTTCCACGAAAGTTTCCGACCCAGATCCAAAGGAGCGAACCGAACGCATCAAACTGCAAACCCGTGTGTCCAACGATGCCTCCACACCAACAACTCAACTACCAAGCAATAAAAAAGCTTGAGGGGCCAGCACCAGATGCCAAGGCGGTGCAACGACAACAGTAGGGAGGGGAAAAGGTATGGGGAGAGGACAACACAAAAGAAGGAAGGGACGGGCAGTTGCGTAAGATGCGGAAAAGTGCACCAAACCTCGTTCGTACCCATCGACAGCACTGGAAACCAGCAATAACACATAGGGACAGGAACCAAGGAACTCACCACTGCTGCCACCGCACAACCCCAACACCAGGCACCGACGACTCGCGCCCCGAAAACAAAAAATAGAGCTGACCACAGCTCTCAACAAAAAGGGTACCACCCAACAACAAAAAGAAACTACGATAAGCAAGACAAAAACCCAGGGGACACCAGAACAAACCCCTGGGGTGGTGGTACTAACAAACAGAGAAATCCCAAAACTAAGGAAGACGGCCAATCAACCGAAATACCGCCAACCGAAGTATAACGTCAAAATGACGACAAAGCTAACAACCTAGCCGAAATCGTTTTGCAACGATGAGGAGTCCTCACGCATTGTGAGACGCTCCCTTTCCCGATCCCTACAAGAGATGATGGTAGGTGGAAGTCTTCCGTGGCCTTTTACCAGACTCTTACTGGTGGCAGGTTCGCCGTGTCCGTATTCTGTAAGCCCCGGAACACAGAGCGCTGGTGTTTTACCGAGCCTCATCCAACTCATAGGCCGGCTTAAGATCTTGGACATGCCATACGCCTTTCGAAGCACCATCCTCACTCTCCAACTCATACGTCCAGGAACCCAACTTTTTCCTTACGCGAAAAGGTCCAACGAACTTAGCTGCCAACTTAGCATTAACAAAATTTGCCGCACTGGACAGGACCTTATTGCGACGCCAAACCGATTGGCCAACGACGTACTGGACGGGGCGCCTGCGTAAATTGTACACCCGTCGATGTCGCTCCTGCGCCGACGCAAGCTGCTTGCGAACTCGCTGAAACAACTGTTGAAATCCTTCGATGCGCGCAGGAACATCCGGAGGCGCAGCATCTGGAGTGAGAACCTGCTCAAAAGTGCGACCACAACCCACATAATGACGGCCGAAGTTAACATAAAAGGGCGAGTACCCCGTGGTCTCACTTCGCGAGGCTCGAATAGCGCAGCCAATCGGACCCAAATAGTCATCCCATCGTCGCTGGTTGTCTTTGACATAACAACCCAACATAGTCTTGACTACACGATTGACTCGCTCAACAGGGTCGGCCCGAGGGTAATACAGCGGAGTGTAGGATATCCTGGTGCCATACGATGCACACAAAGATCGAAATTCTTTACTCCTCATCTGGACGCCGTTGTCGCATATCAAAAACTGGGGGGCTCCGTAAACCAAAAAAACATGGTCCTCCAGAAGTCGGGTCAAACTCTTAGCCGTAGCGGACCGAAGCGCAAACAGTAATACATACTTACTAAAGTAGTCGCTGACCACCAGGATCGAGGTATTTCCTCGCGAGGATCGGGGCAATGGGCCCACAAAATCGAGGCTCACCATCTGCCAGGGCCGGGACACGTCCGGGCGTGTACCCATCAATCCCGCCGGGGCTCGCTGCTCCGGCTTCTGCGCCGCACATACTCCACAACGCCGGACATACTTGGCAACGTCTACATACATCTTAGGCCACGTGTAGCGCTCTCGAAGTCGCCAATACACCTTATATCTACCAACATGACCTGCTCGAGGGTCATCATGGTAGATATAAGGTGTATTGGCGACTTCGAGAGCGCTACACGTGGCCTAAGATGTATGTAGACGTTGCCAAGTATGTCCGGCGTTGTGGAGTATGTGCGGCGCAGAAGCCGGAGCAGCGAGCCCCGGCGGGATTGATGGGTACACGCCCGGACGTGTCCCGGCCCTGGCAGATGGTGAGCCTCGATTTTGTGGGCCCATTGCCCCGATCCTCGCGAGGAAATACCTCGATCCTGGTGGTCAGCGACTACTTTAGTAAGTATGTATTACTGTTTGCGCTTTTTGGCGGTCGCTATTATTATTTTTTTATCTTTACGAGTTGCGGTTTAGTGTAACGCGGCGAATTGTTCGGCGTGATTTTGTTTGATATTCCGTATGGGTGGCGCCATCTATCGCTGTCTAGGGCAACTTGGTGGAGCTCGGCAGGAACTCGGCAGGGTGTGAAACGCTGCTAGCATCGGGTTTCCGCGCGCAAAATTGCCGAGGCCACGCCCCCGTCATTTACATTTAATTAGATCCCACGGTTTTTACTGTTTGGATTCACGGAATTTTGTCTTGCAAAATCGTTGTTTACTTTGTACTATAGTTCGCCGCTGTTACTTGGTTTAACTTTCCCTTGGTTTCCCTATTCCGACAGAAATTCTAGGTTTCCGTTTTTTCTGCGTTTCCGGCCGTTATTTTTCGTGGCCGTAGTGCGGCTTGCAGCGTGCTTTTCCGGCGTCTTGTCTTGTCAATCATCTTGGAGTGTACACGTGTGATAGATTTTTGGAAGCCCGTTGAGAATTATAGGAGAGGATTTTGGTAGTTTGGAGGTCCCCCTTATCGCCGTAGTGCGGATTTATCTCGACCAGGCTTCAACAGGTGTCCAGGTTGTTGATTTAGTGGAAATCTGGCCACCACGCCATTGTGCGGATTTAAACGAACTTCTATCACGTTCACGTAGGCCCAGTGTCCATCTATTTTTGGGTAAGCTCTCTTTAGATTCGATGAGATTGTCTGGTGGCAATTGGTGGGTCGATTCTACGACTATTTCCTCTTTTTAGGCACCTAATACGAGGCCGGAGACCCCTCGAACGTTCGTAGTCACCTAGCACGAAGCGAGAGACCCTTCGTAAGTCAGTAGTCACCTGGTACGAGGCAAGAGACCCTGCGTAGGTCCTTCGACATCTAGTACGAGACCTTTTCGAAGTATATCGAGTCGGAGTTGGTGGCACCGTGACGGGACCGGCACGTGCGGTGATTATTATCCGTCGTGGAGGATCCAACGCTAGCATCGGAGCGTCTGTAGGTGGCAAACAGTGTCTCGAAGCTCCGGATAAAGGTCAGAGGTCCTATATTTTTCCGATCAGCTGTGGCGGACGCTCGTTGTCCCTCGAAGGAGCAGGCAGCTCGTATATCTTTTTTTTTGGTTGTGCCTTTTGTTGATTAGTAGTTAGTATCGCTACGATTGTGTAATCGTTACCCGTCGAGGAGCCTTCCGCTCGCACACCTTTTTATGGTGGCGCATTTGATTAGTAGTAGATTAGTGTGGCTACGATTTAGTAATCGTTGTCCATTCCGGAGCCTTCAGCTCAGTGTTATTAATTGTTAAGTGTTTAATTATCCGAAGATATCGCTCGGACCATCGGTGCTCAACCCGTATGTGTTATTAATTACCTTTTTCTTTAATTTCGAGTTTGCCTTACGTACTCGTAATTTTGATTACCCGTTACAGTATTTATCTTTGTGGATTCTGAATTTAATTCGGATAAATGGTATCCTCTGGTATAATTTCCTTTGATCGTTCAAGATTTTTTAACGGAAGCCGTTTGTTAGCCAAGTTGAGTGCCGATGGGAATTTAATTTCCTTTTGGGACGGGTTGCCGTCTTGGCTATTGATTGCCTTTTATATTAATGTTGTTTGTTATCAACTTTTCAACATCGACGTCGGGTGCAATAATTTTCTGGGGATTTTACCCAAATCTACAGCGAGTCGCGGCGCGGTTTGGCCAAGCTTCGTGTCGGTCGCTATTATTTCTTTTTTTGGTACGATTTGCGGTTTGGGCTCGAAGCCCTTGAGTGTGTTGAATTGTTTGAGTTTTTATTGTTTTGTTTGTGTGCATTCCCAATTATAAGCAAGCCTTCGGCGTAGCATCTGCGTGGTACTTTTTGGCTGTACCACGAATTATTGTGTACCTGTATACCGATGCAGATTATATTGTCGATATCATCGTTGACTTTTGGAGGCTAATAAATTGGTTGAGGATACATTTACTTTGCTTGTTCCCTGTGTTGCCTTTATTTCAGCTGCACTTTCGTAGTCAAGTGCTGTTTCTCCAACGGATTAAGACTGACGTGGCGCCCTAGAACATCGTATTAAGGAACCGTTTGGTTACTGTCCCACGACCACCTCCCTGGTTGGCCGGAGCATCCGGGAGAAACGCATGAGCAGCACAGGTTTGGTAGAAGTCGACGTATTTTGGTGTTTCTTCGGCAACTTTAGGTCTTTGGTATTTTTGCGAAAAAAAAAAGGCGTTACATTGGCGCCCAACGTGGGGCCATTAATCATTAATTAGGAGGAGATAATTAGGTCTTGGACTTTGCCGGTTGGGTCTAGTTTCTTTTTTTTTGGTCTTGGCTTTGCTTCTTTGATTGAGACTGGCGAACTTATGTTGTCATAGAATTTCGTTCTCGGGTGTTGTGGGTTTTGTTATATCTTTGTTTTGCAGGAGTTCCAGTGGATTCCCGTGTTGGTGCGGGTACCCTTTTCGGATCAGGAGGAGATGATCGGTTTGTCGCTCTGCGGATTTTATGCATGCCTTTTGCCTTCTTCCGTGACGGAACAGGGAGCTCGTGGTTGTTATTTAGTTTGTAGGACCCTTCTTCGTGTCTGGATTGGCGAGGTTGGCGTCTGCCGTGATGGCGTATTTGTGGCATGGTGCCGGATTGTTCGCTCCCTGTTGAGCGTGGCCTTGTGGGTCGTTGTTGATGCGTTTCCCAGCGCTTGGTAATTTTGGGGTTTGCTGTGTTTCGTTTTGTTTTGTAGGTGCTGTTGTTTCAGTGTTGTGCACCAGCGCTCTGTGTTCCGGGGCTTACAGAATACGGACACGGCGAACCTGCCACCAGTAAGAGTCTGGTAAAAGGCCACGGAAGACTTCCACCTACCATCATCTCTTGTAGGGATCGGGAAAGGGAGCGTCTCACAATGCGTGAGGACTCCTCATCGTTGCAAAACGATTTCGGCTAGGTTGTTAGCTTTGTCGTCATTTTGACGTTATACTTCGGTTGGCGGTATTTCGGTTGATTGGCCGTCTTCCTTAGTTTTGGGATTTCTCTGTTTGTTAGTACCACCACCCCAGGGGTTTGTTCTGGTGTCCCCTGGGTTTTTGTCTTGCTTATCGTAGTTTCTTTTTGTTGTTGGGTGGTACCCTTTTTGTTGAGAGCTGTGGTCAGCTCTATTTTTTGTTTTCGGGGCGCGAGTCGTCGGTGCCTGGTGTTGGGGTTGTGCGGTGGCAGCAGTGGTGAGTTCCTTGGTTCCTGTCCCTATGTGTTATTGCTGGTTTCCAGTGCTGTCGATGGGTACGAACGAGGTTTGATGCACTTTTCCGCATCTTACGCAACTGCCCGTCCCTTCCTTCTTTTGTGTTGTCCTCTCCCCATACCTTTTCCCCTCCCTACTGTTGTCGTTGCACCGCCTTGGCATCTGGTGCTGGCCCCTCAAGCTTTTTTATTGCTTGGTAGTTGAGTTGTTGGTGTGGAGGCATCGTTGGACACACGGGTTTGCAGTTTGATGCGTTCGGTTCGCTCCTTTGGATCTGGGTCGGAAACTTTCGTGGAAATTTTCCTCTGTGAGAGGAGAGGGGGAGTGTAACGCGGCGAATTGTTCGGCGTGATTTTGTTTGATATTCCGTATGGGTGGCGCCATCTATCGCTGTCTAGGGCAACTTGGTGGAGCTCGGCAGGAACTCGGCAGGGTGTGAAACGCTGCTAGCATCGGGTTTCCGCGCGCAAAATTGCCGAGGCCACGCCCCCGTCATTTACATTTAATTAGATCCCACGGTTTTTACTGTTTGGATTCACGGAATTTTGTCTTGCAAAATCGTTGTTTACTTTGTACTATAGTTCGCCGCTGTTACTTGGTTTAACTTTCCCTTGGTTTCCCTATTCCGACAGAAATTCTAGGTTTCCGTTTTTTCTGCGTTTCCGGCCGTTATTTTTCGTGGCCGTAGTGCGGCTTGCAGCGTGCTTTTCCGGCGTCTTGTCTTGTCAATCATCTTGGAGTGTACACGTGTGATAGATTTTTGGAAGCCCGTTGAGAATTATAGGAGAGGATTTTGGTAGTTTGGAGGTCCCCCTTATCGCCGTAGTGCGGATTTATCTCGACCAGGCTTCAACAGGTGTCCAGGTTGTTGATTTAGTGGAAATCTGGCCACCACGCCATTGTGCGGATTTAAACGAACTTCTATCACGTTCACGTAGGCCCAGTGTCCATCTATTTTTGGGTAAGCTCTCTTTAGATTCGATGAGATTGTCTGGTGGCAATTGGTGGGTCGATTCTACGACTATTTCCTCTTTTTAGGCACCTAATACGAGGCCGGAGACCCCTCGAACGTTCGTAGTCACCTAGCACGAAGCGAGAGACCCTTCGTAAGTCAGTAGTCACCTGGTACGAGGCAAGAGACCCTGCGTAGGTCCTTCGACATCTAGTACGAGACCTTTTCGAAGTATATCGAGTCGGAGTTGGTGGCACCGTGACGGGACCGGCACGTGCGGTGATTATTATCCGTCGTGGAGGATCCAACGCTAGCATCGGAGCGTCTGTAGGTGGCAAACAGTGTCTCGAAGCTCCGGATAAAGGTCAGAGGTCCTATATTTTTCCGATCAGCTGTGGCGGACGCTCGTTGTCCCTCGAAGGAGCAGGCAGCTCGTATATCTTTTTTTTTGGTTGTGCCTTTTGTTGATTAGTAGTTAGTATCGCTACGATTGTGTAATCGTTACCCGTCGAGGAGCCTTCCGCTCGCACACCTTTTTATGGTGGCGCATTTGATTAGTAGTAGATTAGTGTGGCTACGATTTAGTAATCGTTGTCCATTCCGGAGCCTTCAGCTCAGTGTTATTAATTGTTAAGTGTTTAATTATCCGAAGATATCGCTCGGACCATCGGTGCTCAACCCGTATGTGTTATTAATTACCTTTTTCTTTAATTTCGAGTTTGCCTTACGTACTCGTAATTTTGATTACCCGTTACAGTATTTATCTTTGTGGATTCTGAATTTAATTCGGATAAATGGTATCCTCTGGTATAATTTCCTTTGATCGTTCAAGATTTTTTAACGGAAGCCGTTTGTTAGCCAAGTTGAGTGCCGATGGGAATTTAATTTCCTTTTGGGACGGGTTGCCGTCTTGGCTATTGATTGCCTTTTATATTAATGTTGTTTGTTATCAACTTTTCAACATCGACGTCGGGTGCAATAATTTTCTGGGGATTTTACCCAAATCTACAGCGAGTCGCGGCGCGGTTTGGCCAAGCTTCGTGTCGGTCGCTATTATTTCTTTTTTTGGTACGATTTGCGGTTTGGGCTCGAAGCCCTTGAGTGTGTTGAATTGTTTGAGTTTTTATTGTTTTGTTTGTGTGCATTCCCAATTATAAGCAAGCCTTCGGCGTAGCATCTGCGTGGTACTTTTTGGCTGTACCACGAATTATTGTGTACCTGTATACCGATGCAGATTATATTGTCGATATCATCGTTGACTTTTGGAGGCTAATAAATTGGTTGAGGATACATTTACTTTGCTTGTTCCCTGTGTTGCCTTTATTTCAGCTGCACTTTCGTAGTCAAGTGCTGTTTCTCCAACGGATTAAGACTGACGTGGCGCCCTAGAACATCGTATTAAGGAACCGTTTGGTTACTGTCCCACGACCACCTCCCTGGTTGGCCGGAGCATCCGGGAGAAACGCATGAGCAGCACAGGTTTGGTAGAAGTCGACGTATTTTGGTGTTTCTTCGGCAACTTTAGGTCTTTGGTATTTTTGCGAAAAAAAAAGGCGTTACATTGCAGTCGCGTACCGTCGCGACTGTGGATTCTGAATTTAATTCGGATAACTGTTATCCACAGGTATAATTTCCTTTGATCGTTCAAGATTTTTAACGGAAGCCGTTAGTGGCTTCGGAGTTTATTTTATTTTCTCATTTGGGCGTAGCCAAGTTGAGTGCCGATGGGAATTTAATTTTCTTTTGGGACGGATTGCCCCCATATACGCTTGCCGAGTTTAATTTTACTCTTGTTATCAACTTTTCAACATCGACGCCGGGTGCAATAATTTTCTGGGGATTTTACCCAAATCTACAGCGAGTCGCGGCGCGGTTTGGCCAAGCTTCGTGTCGGTCGCTATTATTTCTTTTTTTTTGGTACGATTTGCGGTTTGGGCTCGAAGCCCTTGAGCGAGTTGAATTGTTTGACATTTATTCCTTTCTTTTGTTATTTTGCGTGGGCGTATCCTCGGAGTGGTACTTTTGGCTGTACCAAGATTTATTGTGTACCTGTATACCGATGCAAATTATATTGGTGATTTTCTCGTTGCCGTTTGGAGGCTAATAAATTGGTTGAAGATACATTTACTTTGCCTGTTCCCTGTGTTGCCTTTATTTCAGCTGCACTTTCGCAGTCGAGTGCTGTTTCTCCAACGGATTAAGACTGACGTGGCGCCCTAGAACATCGTATCAAGGAACCGTTTGGTTACTGTCCCACGACCACCTCCCTGGTTGGCCGGAGCATCCGGGAGAAACGCATGAGCAGCACAGGTTTGGTAGAAGTCGAGGTATTTTGGTGTTTCTTCGGCAACTTTAGGTCTTTGGTATTTTTGCGAAAAAAAAAGGCGTTACATTTGGATTTATCTCGACCAGGCTTCAACAGGTGTCCAGGTTGTTGATTTAGTGGAAATCTGGCCACCACGCCATTGTGCGGATTTAAACGAACTTCTATCACGTTCACGTAGGCCCAGTGTCCATCTATTTTTGGGTAAGCTCTCTTTAGATTCGATGAGATTGTCTGGTGGCAATTGGTGGGTCGATTCTACGACTATTTCCTCTTTTTAGGCACCTAATACGAGGCCGGAGACCCCTCGAACGTTCGTAGTCACCTAGCACGAAGCGAGAGACCCTTCGTAAGTCAGTAGTCACCTAATACGAGGCCGGAGACCCCTCGAACGTTCGTAGTCACCTAGCACGAAGCGAGAGACCCTTCGTAAGTCAGTAGTCACCTGGTACGAGGCAAGAGACCCTGCGTAGGTCCTTCGACATCTAGTACGAGACCTTTTCGAAGTATATCGAGTCGGAGTTGGTGGCACCGTGACGGGACCGGCACGTGCGGTGATTATTATCCGTCGTGGAGGATCCAACGCTAGCATCGGAGCGTCTGTAGGTGGCAAACAGTGTCTCGAAGCTCCGGATAAAGGTCAGAGGTCCTATATTTTTCCGATCAGCTGTGGCGGACGCTCGTTGTCCCTCGAAGGAGCAGGCAGCTCGTATATCTTTTTTTTGGTTGTGCCTTTTGTTGATTAGTAGTTAGTATCGCTACGATTGTGTAATCGTTACCCGTCGAGGAGCCTTCCGCTCGCACACCTTTTTATGGTGGCGCATTTGATTAGTAGTAGATTAGAGTGGCTACGATTTAGTAATCGTTGTCCATTCCGGAGCCTTCAGCTCAGTGTTATTGATTGTTACGTGTTTAATTATCCGAAGATATCGCTCGGACCATCGGTGCTCAACCCGTAGGTGTTATTAATTACCTTTTTCTTTAATTTCGAGTTTGCCTTACGTACTCGTAATTTTGATTACCCGTTACAGTATTTATCTTTGTGGATTCTGAATTTAATTCGGATAACGGGTATCCGCTGGTATAATTTCCTTTGATCGTTCAAGAATTATTAACGGAAGCCGTTAGGGGCTTCGGAGTTTATTGTATTTTCTCATTTGGGCGTAGCCAAGTTGAGTGCCGATGGGAATTTAATTTTCTTGTGGGACGGATTGCCCCCATATATGCTTGCCGAGTTTAGTTTTATTCTTGTTATCAACTTTTCAACATCGACGTCGGGTGCAATAATATTCTGGGGATTTTACCCAAATCTACAGCGAGTCGCGGCGCGGTTTGGCCAAGCTTCGTGTCGGTCGCTATTATTATTTTTTTATCTTTACGATTTGCGGTTTGGGCTCGAAGCCCTTAAGTGTGTTGAATTGTTTGACCTTTTTATTGTTTTGTTTGTGTGCATTCCCAATTATAAGCAAGCCTTCGGCGTAGCATCTGCGTGGTACTTTTTGGCTGTACCACGAATTATTGTGTACCTGTATACCGACGCAGATTATTTTGGCGATTTCATCGTTGACTTTTGGAGGCTAATAAATTGGTTGAAGATACATTTACTTTGCTTGTTCCCTGTGTTGCCTTTATTTCAGCTGCACTTTCGTAGTCAAGTGCTGTTTCTCCAACGGATTAAGACTGACGTGGCGCCCTAGAACATCGTATTAAGGAACCGTTTGGTTACTGTCCCACGACCACCTCCCTGGTTGGCCGGAGCATCCGGGAGAAACGCATGAGCAGCACAGGTTTGGTAGAAGTCGAGGTATTTTGGTGTTTCTTCGGCAACTTTAGGTCTTTGGTATTTTTGCGAAAAAAAAGGCGTTACATTGGCGCCCAACGTGGGGCCATTAATCATTAATTAGGAGGAGCTAATTAGGTCTTGGACTTTGCCGGTTGGGTCTAGTTTCTTTTTTTTTTGGTCTTGGCTTTGCTTCTTTGATTGGGACTGGCGAAATTTTGTTGTTATAGGATTTCGTTCTCGGGTGTTGTAGGTTTTGTTATATCTTTGTTTTGCAGGAGTTCCAGTGGATTCCCGTGTTGGTGCGTGTACCCTTTTCGGATCAGGAGGAGATGATCGGTTTGTCGCTCTGCGGATTTTATGCATGCCTTTTGCCTTCTTCCGTGACGGAACGGGGAGCTCGTGGTTGTTATTTAGTTTGTAGGACCCTTCTTCGTGTCTGGATTGGCGAGGTTGGCGTCTGCCGTGATGGCGTATTTGTGGCATGGTGCCGGATTGTTCGCTCCCTGTTGAGCGTGGCCTTGTGGGTCGTTGTTGATGCGTTTCCCAGCGCTTGGTAATTTTGGGGTTTGCTGTGTTTCGTTTTGTTTTGTAGGTGCTGTTGTTTCAGTGTTGTGCACCGGCGCTCTGTGTTCCGGGGCTTACAGAATACGGACACGGCGAACCTGCCACCAGTAAGAGTCTGGTAAAAGGCCACGGAAGACTTCCACCTACCATCATCTCTTGTAGGGATCGGGAAAGGGAGCGTCTCACAATGCGTGAGGACTCCTCATCGTTGCAAAACGATTTCGGCTAGGTTGTTAGCTTTGTCGTCATTTTGACGTTATACTTCGGTTGGCGGTATTTCGGTTGATTGGCCGTCTTCCTTAGTTTTGGGATTTCTCTGTTTGTTAGTACCACCACCCCAGGGGTTTGTTCTGGTGTCCCCTGGGTTTTTGTCTTGCTTATCGTAGTTTCTTTTTGTTGTTGGGTGGTACCCTTTTTGTTGAGAGCTGTGGTCAGCTCTATTTTTTGTTTTCGGGGCGCGAGTCGTCGGTGCCTGGTGTTGGGGTTGTGCGGTGGCAGCAGTGGTGAGTTCCTTGGTTCCTGTCCCTATGTGTTATTGCTGGTTTCCAGTGCTGTCGATGGGTACGAACGAGGTTTGATGCACTTTTCCGCATCTTACGCAACTGCCCGTCCCTTCCTTCTTTTGTGTTGTCCTCTCCCCATACCTTTTCCCCTCCCTACTGTTGTCGTTGCACCGCCTTGGCATCTGGTGCTGGCCCCTCGAGCTTTTTTATTGCTTGGTAGTTGAGTTGTTGGTGTGGAGGCATCGTTGGACACACGGGTTTGCAGTTTGATGCGTTCGGTTCGCTCCTTTGGATCTGGGTCGGAAACTTTCGTGGAAATTTTCCTCTGTGAGAGGAGAGGGGGAGTGTAACGCGGCGAATTGTTCTGCGTGATTTGTTTGATATTCCGTATGGGTGGCGCCATCTATCGCTGTCTAGGGCAACTTGGTGGAGCTCGGCAGGAACTCGGCAGGGTGTGAAACGCTGCTAGCATCGGGTTTCCGCGCGCAAAATTGCCGAGGCCACGCCCCCGTCATTTACATTTAATTAGATCCCACGGTTTTTACTGTTTGGATTCACGGAATTTTGTCTTGCAAAATCGTTGTTTACTTTGTACTATAGTTCGCCGCTGTTACTTGGTTTAACTTTCCCTTGGTTTCCCTATTCCGACAGAAATTCTAGGTTTCCGTTTTTTCTGCGTTTCCGGCCGTTATTTTTCGTGGCCGTAGTGCGGCTTGCAGCGTGCTTTTCCGGCGTCTTGTCTTGTCAATCATCTTGGAGTGTACACGTGTGATAGATTTTTGGAAGCCCGTTGAGAATTATAGGAGAGGATTTTGGTAGTTTGGAGGTCCCCCTTATCGCCGTAGTGCGGATTTATCTCGACCAGGCTTCAACAGGTGTCCAGGTTGTTGATTTAGTGGAAATCTGGCCACCACGCCATTGTGCGGATTTAAACGAACTTCTATCACGTTCACGTAGGCCCAGTGTCCATCTATTTTTGGGTAAGCTCTCTTTAGATTCGATGAGATTGTCTGGTGGCAATTGGTGGGTCGATTCTACGACTATTTCCTCTTTTTAGGCACCTAATACGAGGCCGGAGACCCCTCGAACGTTCGTAGTCACCTAGCACGAAGCGAGAGACCCTTCGTAAGTCAGTAGTCACCTAATACGAGGCCGGAGACCCCTCGAACGTTCGTAGTCACCTAGCACGAAGCGAGAGACCCTTCGTAAGTCAGTAGTCACCTGGTACGAGGCAAGAGACCCTGCGTAGGTCCTTCGACATCTAGTACGAGACCTTTTCGAAGTATATCGAGTCGGAGTTGGTGGCACCGTGACGGGACCGGCACGTGCGGTGATTATTATCCGTCGTGGAGGATCCAACGCTAGCATCGGAGCGTCTGTAGGTGGCAAACAGTGTCTCGAAGCTCCGGATAAAGGTCAGAGGTCCTATATTTTTCCGATCAGCTGTGGCGGACGCTCGTTGTCCCTCGAAGGAGCAGGCAGCTCGTATATCTTTTTTTTGGTTGTGCCTTTTGTTGATTAGTAGTTAGTATCGCTACGATTGTGTAATCGTTACCCGTCGAGGAGCCTTCCGCTCGCACACCTTTTTATGGTGGCGCATTTGATTAGTAGTAGATTAGAGTGGCTACGATTTAGTAATCGTTGTCCATTCCGGAGCCTTCAGCTCAGTGTTATTGATTGTTACGTGTTTAATTATCCGAAGATATCGCTCGGACCATCGGTGCTCAACCCGTAGGTGTTATTAATTACCTTTTTCTTTAATTTCGAGTTTGCCTTACGTACTCGTAATTTTGATTACCCGTTACAGTATTTATCTTTGTGGATTCTGAATTTAATTCGGATAACGGGTATCCGCTGGTATAATTTCCTTTGATCGTTCAAGAATTATTAACGGAAGCCGTTAGGGGCTTCGGAGTTTATTGTATTTTCTCATTTGGGCGTAGCCAAGTTGAGTGCCGATGGGAATTTAATTTTCTTGTGGGACGGATTGCCCCCATATATGCTTGCCGAGTTTAGTTTTATTCTTGTTATCAACTTTTCAACATCGACGTCGGGTGCAATAATATTCTGGGGATTTTACCCAAATCTACAGCGAGTCGCGGCGCGGTTTGGCCAAGCTTCGTGTCGGTCGCTATTATTATTTTTTTATCTTTACGATTTGCGGTTTGGGCTCGAAGCCCTTAAGTGTGTTGAATTGTTTGACCTTTTTATTGTTTTGTTTGTGTGCATTCCCAATTATAAGCAAGCCTTCGGCGTAGCATCTGCGTGGTACTTTTTGGCTGTACCACGAATTATTGTGTACCTGTATACCGACGCAGATTATTTTGGCGATTTCATCGTTGACTTTTGGAGGCTAATAAATTGGTTGAAGATACATTTACTTTGCTTGTTCCCTGTGTTGCCTTTATTTCAGCTGCACTTTCGTAGTCAAGTGCTGTTTCTCCAACGGATTAAGACTGACGTGGCGCCCTAGAACATCGTATTAAGGAACCGTTTGGTTACTGTCCCACGACCACCTCCCTGGTTGGCCGGAGCATCCGGGAGAAACGCATGAGCAGCACAGGTTTGGTAGAAGTCGAGGTATTTTGGTGTTTCTTCGGCAACTTTAGGTCTTTGGTATTTTTGCGAAAAAAAAGGCGTTACAAAAGACGTTATTGTAAAAATATCAGCGTTTGAGACTACCTACTGTCATTAGACCTACTGTCATACTTAAATTAGGGTGACCAACTTTTTCAATTGCCAAATCGGGACGCTTGGGGAACGGAGTTGGGTTGGGTTGGGTTAGTGGAAAACGTTAAACAAAACGTGCTGAACTATAAACAAATTGTACCATTGGGTAAATTGACAACAGCAAATGTTTACTATGACCTATAATATACGTTTTCACTTTCAATAAAAGAAAAGAAGCTTAAGAAATAACAATATAAATAAAACAAACATTCTTTAACTTTCACTAGTTAAAACAAAAAAGAAACATAACACAACTTAAATCAAACACAATTCTATAATTTTTACAAATTGTACCACAAGAACCTAACTTAAAACAACATTTTTATTATGATAGTATTTTTTAACTAAAAATAATCATTAAATAAACTGTATGCAAATATTGAAACACACCTATATCAGAATAAATATAAAATAAAACAAAATATAATAAAATTGAATATAATAAAGTTTCTTTAACTTACAAATTGCACTATTACTTTATTCTTCCCGTCTAGACGATCCTTATTTTTTTAAAACATTGCTCTCTCCTCTTCGTTCTGTACCGCCAAAATTGGTATTTGTACTGCCTGCTGCAATGAATCTATAATTTTATTGGACAATTCTTCAGCCGCCTCGCGAATATTTTCGTGAACATTTAAAATATTTATTTGAATACATTTTTGGACATCAAAGGATCTAACCAGGAGAGGGAGTATTTTTATGTCTCTGGCTAGATGTGCCAGGAAATATTGTCACGAAATTGCATTTCCTCATATTTCTTCTCATGTCTTTCTTTACTAGAGGATAAACCACATTTGTTATACTTGGTTCTGTGTTAGTTCGTACGAGACACATCTTCATTTCAAACATTTACATTAGAAGTTTTGATGTGCAGTCTACTAATCGAAAATTGTGGTTGTGATACAGGACAGTGGTATGCATATGTGCCATGTTTGCAAGCCAAAATCTTTTCTGGTTCCCCAATTGTTACGGATCTAAAACAAGTACTTAATTTCGATGTACTTGCTACATCATGCATTGCTTCTGTTTATTCGATGTATGTTTTGTAATATCGTTTCGGCGACCTCCGCCGATGTAAAACTGCATTTTAGTACTAATTGGGAATTAGGCCTAGTAATTTTCAAAAAAACGAAATTGTTTTTGTAAGTTGTCATTGAACGTGCATTTGCGTTTTCTGTCTTTGTGTTCCATATTTTTGGAAGAAATGAATCTAGATAGAAGAAATCCCAAGAACAGAATAAAGTAAATCGGTAACATATATTTTTCTCTTTCCAAATTATTAGGATCAATATATCTGTGATTTTCTATGGCGCATTTTATGAATACCAACAAATGTGTAAAATAGAAATCTGATAATAACAAAAATATGTTTTGTATTGTGTTGACTGATTCAATTTGAAAATCAAAAAATAAATGATCAAACGCGACCTGGCCATTAAATCTTACCCCGCCCAAACGATTCCACAAAAGACTAACATGCATTTTTATTTAAGTCAGATTAGTTTTTTACTATAAGCAATATGCACCGTTTGTACACCGTCCCAAGGACTAGATTATCACCCACCAACCGGCTATTCACTACGCGTGTTCACAGAATTATTGTGGTCGCTAAGGTTGCGCTTAAAATTCGTTATAGATAGACAACCCTTCTTTCAGATAATAATTGGGAATCTAATTTATCTAATTTATGTTCATGGATATCGAATTGTATTACAAAATCCTGGACATAAGATAAAATTTTCAAAAATTGGGACAAAATTCGGGACGCTTTACAAGTCGGGACAATTCGGGACTGTCCCGACCAAATCGGGACGGTTGGTCACCCTAACTTAAATTCAGTTCATATCGAGAGAAATACGGAATCTTTAAATCCGAAGCGATGGAGATTTTCAAGAGATAAATGGATTTTGAACAAACTTATGGGCGCCTTTTTGACATGGTAATTTCCTTTTCATTTTTTGTTCCTTGTATTTTATTTTATAATAGTAACTGAGGAGTGAAAACTGAGAAAAAAATACTTTAATACTGAAAACAAGTCTTGTCAGCGCTCCGATGAATGAAGGCGTAATAATTTGCGATGTTAAGAACACGTGAATGCATACAGTCATCAATCAATAAGCAATAACAAGTCATACTGAATCATAGATCACTGCATTCCACAGATATCCAAGCATTGTTGCCATGAAGTTAGTACTAATTTGGTTGCCTAACAAAATTCCATTCGAGCCAATACGTGATTAGTGCATTCACCGCACTGTTATTGTTCAGCTGTTCTGAATAGAGGCGGAGGTGGCGCCTACGGCTTCATCTCGTACCCAGCTTCTGCTATGAGAGATGCGAGTAGAAGGCTCACCACAATCCATCATCGAACAATTTCTGCTCGTAACTTACAAATAGTTCAGCGGCAGCAGCGCATTCTTGCGCCATCTGGATGCACGCCTAACACCACTTTTACCGCATTTCGTCGGCAATAATCATGGCCCCAGTGATGTGTGAAGACTGTAAAGCACTCGCTGACGGATATAGCGCAACGCTATCTCGAATAATTAAGTTCGGCATAAATCTGACGTTTAATGTAGTGAAGACTATTTGTAATCTGCTTTGTTTCAATTGTTTTAATGTCGTATGGTAAATTATTTAGTCAGAGATGCAAAATTAATTGAAATACCAAACTGAAAAAAGTTATTGGAGCAGTTTCCAGTTGAGACAGATGAGTAACAATACATATAATGTTGGTATATGAGTGATCTGTTACATCTCTTTTAAATCATAACAAATCCAGAGAGGTGAATTTGAGTAAAAAACTGTATATCAACTCATATTCACATCTACCCAGATAGAAATGATTTTTTGTTTTTTTTTTTTGAGTCTGACTACAATATTTAGTTCGTTGAATAGTTCAGCTTATTTACATGGAAAGGTTAATTTATTCGGGATATTTATTTAATTGAAATACCCATATTTTGATACAAACAAAAATTACATTTTGGAATTTAAGTAAAAAAAAGTTTTCTTTCGCCATATAAACATATTTGTGTACAAGAACTTCCGTTGTTTCGTTAATTCAAAAAATCATAATTGTCTCAATAATTATTTGAACTGAATAAATCTCGTTCCTTATAATATACAGAAAAATTTTTATTTGTAAAAAAATTCCTCTATTGGATTTTCTTTGAGTCTTTATTTGAATTAAACAAAATTTTCGATCTGTGAATGCATCCTCATCAAACTTTTTTTCTATGATATTTCACCCTTCCTGATTCCAAATCTCATGTCAGATTGTTTAAATTGGAAATGGCGTATGCAATATGGCGACCCAAAACCTTTCAAATTCATATAAAACCAAATTATTTTCTGTAACAATGGTATAGGAGGAATAAGTCCAAATCTGTTTTCAGATTTTCAAAATACACACGGATAGAAATTTTTGTGTAATTCAAATAAATATGCATTAACTCAAACAAATCGGTGTTTCAATAGAGGCAAAGAAACATTTATTTGCGGATAAAAATGCATTTGTTTGAAATATTTGTTTGGTAAAATCTACAATTTCTATTTTATAAGGAACGAGATTTATTTACTTCAAATAATAATGATTGTGTGTGAAAGAATTAAGAATTTAAATTTGCTGTAGAAATATTTCTAATTGCTCTTATTTCCAAAGATATGAATTACATTCAAGCATTTCTTTGATAAACTAATTGCTTATATTGTGAAGATTGAAAACATACCATATTTCCAGTAATTGAATGTTTTAATTCAATGTAATGTTCCTTTATGTATATGCAACATTTTTGATAATACCGGATCAATTTAATGTGAAATGAAACGTGTAATGAAATTACTAGGTAATGACATCTGTTTTCTTTTGGTCAAAAGGAACAGTAGAGATTTTATAGCATCATATACAGGGTGATTTTTTTTTACTTTATCATACGAAGTATGCTAAAGTATTGTAATCATGCCGAAAAAAAAAGTGAGATTTTAGCGGAAATAGGTCTTTTTGGGTCCCCTGAACATTTTTGACCAAGGTACAAAAAAATGTCTGTGTGTGTGTGTGTGTGTGTGTGTGTGTGTGTGTGTGTGTGTGTGTGTGTGTGTGTGTGTGTGTGAGTGCGTGCGTGCGTGTGTGTGTAAACGATTTTTGTGGCGATGATTCCGGAAAAACTACTAAAGGTATCGGGACGAAAGTTCATAATTAGAAGTTTCATGACCTAACTTAGAGCTGAAAAGCTTTTGGTTAAAAAGGGTCCAAAGGAACTGGTAGTTTATTCTAAGCCTTTTTCAAGGATTTTGCAAATGAGCCGCTATTTCTCTAATTTCGTCAAAATAGTTAAATAATAAATTAAAGTAGAGGAAATTCTGAATAATTTATGCCTATGTAATATTTTGGTAAAATTAATAGTTTAGCTTTTTAGGTTATTCTAAGCCTTTTTGAAGGATTTTGGAAATGAGCCGCCATTTCTGTAATTTCGACAAAATAGTTCATTAATAAATTAAAGTAGAGGAAATTTCGAATAATTTATGCCTATGAAATTTTTTGGTAAAATTAATAGTTTAGCTTCAAGAGCAAATTCTATTTGATCGAGATCGGTCGCATCTGCATTGATATGAAATTACATAGTAGCCAGGATTTTGACAAATATTTTTTTGTGTTGTCACATTCGAAAACAGCTGATCTCATCAGAGGCTGGAGAACCACTATGGAACGTTGCCGCTATAGTGCGGCAAATTTTCAAAGACAAATTTCAAATAAAGTAAGGTCACCAATTTGATAATTTGTTGATAAGAAATATCAACCCGTCTTTATATCTAATTCCAAAAACGATACATTGTGAACATTATAAATAAAGTATAGCGATGAGTGTAGTTTTATTTTAGTATTTTGGTAGGGATGTGTCATGAACAAATATAAATCTGTCAGAATTTTAATTACCTTTTTAAGGTGCGTTTTCATTAGTGATAATGGCAGTGGTAGCAGACGCCGTTATAGTATTTCCAATAGAAAATTGATAGTGACTCATGTTTATGCACATGCAAACTAATATGTGTCATTATCACGATATGTAAGAAACACTATAATTTCGTATTCTACCACCGCCATTAGCTACCATTACCTACTAATCGGAACGCACCTTTAAACTTGACGTTTCGTCAAAGTGGTACCAACCTAGCATTTACTATACAGAAATCATTTATTTTTTTTTAAATACGTATTTCTTAAAAAGCAACACAATAAACGTTGATGTCGCTCCTGCCAAAAACTAGATAGCCGACTCGCTCATATGCGACGGCGACACTCCGCCTTCGGTGACGCGCCGCATCACCGCTCGTCGCGCAATTCCGTACTTTCGGAATTTGTGACATAAATAACTATTATTCTAATGACGTAGTGTAGGTAGTGTCAAATGCTGATGATTTGACAATACGTACGATTTATCTCAATAGAATAGATTCTCATGCAGCTAAACTATTAATTTTATATATTGTATGATAAAGTCATGTGCCTGGCCACATCAGATTTTTTAGTATACAAGGTGAAATTTTGGAACGTTTCTTTGCTGTTTTTACACAAAAAGCAGTTGAATTGGACGTTTGCATAGATGAAAAAAAGCGATTCCGTTGCATAGGCACAAAAAGTCCAATTGCGAACTTGAGTTCTCTTAAAGTTGGTGGAGAAACTATGGCCAACGTTTAGTTTTATTATGAGCGCCATGTTTTATTTTGAAATTTTTGAAGGTTTTTTCTTACCTGATTTTCATATTGTACTACAAGTATTGAGCTATCGATTTTATGCAAATTTTTATGTTTTTGCAATAAAAACATAAAATTTTGCTTTTACTGTGATGTGGAACTAAAATCAACATCGTTTTTTATTGAACTAAAATTATGGCAGTTTGCTTTTCGTTGTCGGAGGGCCAGGTCTTTGCTGTTCGTTTTTCACGTAAAAATTACATCTTCAAATAAAAAATACCTAAAAAAGAAAGAACACAATGTATTCAGGCTGGCTTCAGGCTGATGTTGAAAGTGCTTTTTATTTAAACACGACATCAAAATAAAAATAAGAAGAGTTGGTTTAAAGTGATGTGACAAACTCAAAAAGCGTTGATTCCAGCTCCGATTCAATCTACGGAAAAACAAACAAAAGAACAAGTAACATACGTCTAAAATTTACAGCTAAACAACAATTGTAATATATCATAATTGAAACTGACGAAAAGACCACCTAAAATGATTAATTCATAAACACCCGTAACCCAACACCCATAAAAGCAGCAATGGTTTCTCCACCATCTTTAAAGATAACTCAAGTACACTGTTAGATTTCTCTTGCTGTTGCAATGTTTTTGTAACAAACGTCATATTCCGCTGGTTTTTACTAAAACAATGCAAAACATTGTTTAAATATTTAACCCAGTATAAGAAAAAAATCAGCCTGGATTGAAACGTTCTGTTATTGCGAATATGGTATGGTTTCAATCTTCACACTACAAGCAATTCGTTTTTTAAAGAAATATATGAATTGACTAAATATTATAAATATTTCAAATAAATGAATCTCTAAAAGCAAATCAACGACACTATTCAACGAAGTAAATTTGTTATCGTCATAGAAATATGTTTTCACCTAAACGAATATATTCAAACGAATATATTTATTAAAAACTAGTGGACCTATAGACCGCCTATTGGGTAGATCAGTGAATCGGTACATCGCAGGAATCGATAGACCGCATATACACTACGACTACAGTCTTTAAAAAATACTTTTTTCCAAAACCAAACTTTTAAGTTGTTACCTATAAAGTTGTTTCTATGGACTCATATATAAAACAAGAACGGTTCAATTAAAAAAAAATTAGTCTCCTGCAATTGAAAACAAAAATATAATTTGTCGCAATAAATTTGATTTTTTTTGTTGCTTGTTCTTTTCAAGTTGAATAATTTTAACAATACGTATGGTGTGAAACAAAAGTATAAAAATATAGTATTCTAATGCAACGTACTTAAATTGCATAAAATTTAGTAATTTTAACAAATTTAGCTTACTTTCATAATTATTTGATTATATAATCAATGCAAATTACGATGACAAATCTAACAATTGTTTTTTTTTTCAAGTGGCAAACATGATCTTAATAAAAATATAAAAATATTTTAGACCACTTGTGGAAGACTCAGATTGCTTTCAATTGGGCAAAATTTGTTGGTGGTATACGTGGGTCCGCAGAGACACCTTTTTATCAACTTATATAATGTATTTTTGTATAATTGTCTATTTGTCAAATTAAACACTAAATTATTTTTCATATAATGGCATGTTGTTGGCCCAGCAACTACAATCTACTCTTATATAGAAGGCTTTAAAAGAAAAGATTTTTCTGTTTTTTTTTTTTATTTTAGATTTTATTAACGATGTTTGTCACTTGAAAAAAAAAACAATTGTTATATTTTGTTCCCAGTTATTCCATTACGTGGAATACAAAAAAGGTTCAATTGTTAAATTTACTCAATTTTATGCCAAGCGCAGGAAATCTAAATCTTGCAGTAAAGTAATATTTATAATATACTATTATTTCAACTATAGTTGAAAATTTTCAACTTAAAAAAACTTTAACCTAACTACAACAAACAATTGAAAAAAATTAAAATATCAGGCCTCTTGTGGGAGACCTATTTTTTCTTAATTGGGTTAATCTTGTTGATGTTATATGTGGGTCCATAGAGATAACATAAATCAACTTAAAATTTTTATTTTCCAAAAAGTTCATTTTATACACTCTACTGCTTGGTTGGTCACTACTTATACAGATTGGTATTGTAGATTAATAACATTGTACATATATTGCAGAATATGCAATACATGTATAATAACATTAGTATTTTTAAATAACAAATAAGCAATGATAATTAAGAAACTAAAACATAATTGAGGCTAAAAATTAAATTAGTTCCTTTACAGAGACTGTGCAATTGCACATCATTGTTGTATACATGTGTATATATTACAGAAAACAATAAGTAAAAAATGGATTATTTACAAATTTAAATATTTCTTCGTAACATGTAACTGTTAATTTGAATAGAATCTTTTTCCATAATCGCCCCGGAGAAAACGTTTTGTCAATTTACACATACGTAGAACCCCACCTTTTAGCCGTAGAAAATGCCACATTTAGCTGTGCAAAAACGTGTTGAAATAAATAGATTTTAACTAAATCCAAAATTTGTCCTCATTTATGGTTATAGCAATACAGACCTTGATTCGAAATTGTATTCTTTGTAATATGATTGATGCGCGTATGTATATGAAATTGACAATAACATTACAGGTGACCGAGAGTTACGATAGACCAATGCGATATTGCGATAAGTCCACTTCAATAACCCTTCCGAATCACCAATGTTGATATTCGTCCCATATGTTCTGATATATACAAATCTGTTTTGTTCGAAGTAACAGATAACTTTCTTTAACCCAAAATTTGATTCCTCAGGCTATTTATCACATCGTATATGTTACCTGTGCAAAAATCGAATTAAAAGAAATTCAACTAAAAATATAATAATTAATGCAACTTTAAAATAACGATAAATAGTTCCATTCCTTCTAATTCTTGTACTAAATGTTTGATTAGAGGAAAAATTCTTGTTTATTTTCTTTCGAGTCATCCCCATTTCTGGCATAATGAGCTGATGTTCACGTTCTAGGCTTCTCTCTTGCGCTCTGTCAATTCGCACACTACTTTAACTTCGGCTTTCTTGTAGTTGTAGGGGCTCTGGTATGGTAGTCTGAGTTATATGGCATCTATGTCTTTCGATATACTTTGACCTGGAAGATCTATTGTATGTGGGGCTAAATACGTACAAATTACGTACGACAGTTTGTTTACATCCTGAAATTATTAATAAATAAGTAAATGTGTTTTACAAATAATCTGAAATAAATTCACCTTATGCTATGGGTGCGGTTGTTTGGGAAATCTCACCATCAAAATATCAGATTAGGTTAGGACGTTAGGTTAGGTGATGGTTCTTGACATTGGCGTTGTGCGCAGACCCGACCCGACTGGTCGACTGGTGTACATTCGTGCCATCTAAGAGCTACCTCTCAAACTGTAATCAATTAGAGGGTAAGTAAGGGGCCCTACTAAACGAAAGTCGAAACGCTAATCATCTCTATTAATTTACTTACTGTGTTTTCGTAGTAACTTAACTGCGCGGTAATAATCGCAGTTTGTCAAATTTTACATATCTTTCCAATTATGCGTAGGTATAGGTATTAAGTACGCATTCGTACGTAACAAAAACTAACGCAAATTAATACATATTTTTATACGATCAACATGGTTATAGGTTTTTCACATCATACTTGTGGGGACGTAACAAATCGCTTAGCTCTGTAGACCTACTGCAATGTAAATAGGTTTGAGGTTATGATAAGGTTATGTTTGCGCTTTTGACGTTTCTAGCTGGCAAGTGGCAACTGGCAACCATGACGACGCGTAATAAACAGCTGTAGGAATGTTGAGGCGCGTTCACCAAAATCGCTCGCTTTTTGGAAAATTTTGAAGCAAAAACGCCCTAGAGGCCGTTTTGCGTCGATTTCAAAAACTCACGCAACGTAGAATTGCCCATATAGCAGATCGGACGCGCTCCGCGCACCCGAAAAGGCCTCTCCAAATTTTCCATAAAGAATTAAGAAGCCACTTTTTCGCATGTGAAATGGTGAGAAAAAACACGCCAAATCAAAATACATAATATAGACAAGAAATCTTTTCGGTCTGTGCATAATGGCGGTTTTAATATATTGACCCAAACTTAAAAAACTGTTGAATGCACTTGAAACTCATTTCCTGTGGTATTTTAAGCTGTCGTTTCCAAATCTGATGTCAGATTTTCAGCCAAATTCATAAGCGAAAACTCGAAAAGGATCTATTGAAAATACCTTCAAATACAATGGAGCAATACTATAATTTTACAAACAAAATCATTCAAATAGGTTCAGCGGTTCCTACTGATAAGCTGTCGCAGTTCTGATATTCTTGCAACTCATTTAATAAGACGTAATGACGTGAATCAAAAAGCAACATTGTCAGAAATCATTAGGATATTGTTTCATTTTAATTAAAACCACTAATTGTAGCTGGTACATCCCATAGAATGTTCTAAGTGTTGGCAAAACACACGTCATTCTAGCAATTCTAACAACTTTACTGCAATTTAATCATTAAAAACGGTTAAGTGGTTCCAGATTAAATCATCTTTGAAATTGTGTAATTTGTTTCGTTTTCTTTTAATTTTTTCAGCATTGTAGTGATTGTTGGTGTTGGCAAATAGCGTACCAACTGTGTCTCGATACACAAAATATTTGTTTAACAAATTACAGATGTTATAACTTCAGTTTTTTCTCAAAAGAGATTATCTTGAAATAAATTACGTAACCAATTAATTCAATTAAAACAATTGTACTGTTAATGTTCACTTGATGACCTAAGGAACAAACTAAATAATCTTTTCTTCTCATCGCTAATTGTATTTTATTATCAGTGTGTTGTACTTCGTGCCCCTTTTCGCAAAGCAACTTAACTTTAATTGGCAATTAAACTATCGAAATTGTTTTGTGTTCACCAGAACTGAGCGTATATCCCCAAATGAATTGTGTTCACTGCGCCCTCTATAATTATTACAGGTAACCGTTGCCGCCTACGATGTTATCAGGCCTGGCGTGGTAACTTCGTTATAAAGTACGAAAACAATGATTGTACGACGTAAATGCCGGCATTTTAATTCATTTACCACATGAACTGTTCAAACAACAACCATAACTTGTACATAATAGTTTGTAGTATGAAAAAAAAAACCTTTATGAAACTAATTTTGTTACAGATGTTGTTTTTGAGTAGCTGACATTAATTGAATTAACTGAATCCATTGTTCGTTTGTTTGAATATGCAGTTATATACATCTATTATAATAAAGTATGTCTTCCGTCGATCGTTTATTTATGAGTCAGTTTAGTGAATAGGAAATCGTTTATTAAACAACTCTATTAATGCACGATTTCTATTAATGCATGATTTGTTATAGCCAATCACAAGACGCAATGACATCGTTTGATTGGCCAATCGAACATATGTGAAATGAAACCTTCCAATCAAAACATATCGCTCTCTAGAAGTGTCAGTGTCAAATTACATAAATTGTCATATAACCTAAAAAGACCTCGGCGAAGAAAATCTACGTAGATGACGCTAGAAGAATACGATCGACGGAAAAATTTTGTAACCAACTCGAATATTAAACAGCGATTAATGATCTCGACAATTTCGCTCGCGCGTTAAACAGTCTCGAATCTCGATCATTAATCGCTCTTTGTAGAATACTTGTTGGTTAAATAACTATTTTTAGATCACTTAGCATAGACAAATGCGTAGATTATGTAGTATTGCACACATAAAGATTTTTGGTTTTTAAGAAACATTTTCTTTTTCATTTATTTTTTTTTAACTTAAAATATTTCGTTTGCACAGTAAAAATATTATTGCAAATAAGCTACCTATATTTGCTTGTTTAGAGATTAATTTATTTGCAATATTTATTTAAGTGAAATACGTTGAAATTTGTATATGAGAAGAAATTTCTTCCCTTCAAAATAATTAAACCAGATTATAGTCCGATACCAAAAGTATCCCAAAACCAAAAATATTATACATGGTTGCTAAGATTAAAATTGGTGTGGTGATGTTATTACAGTACCAAAAGATCGGTTTTTGATTTGAGCCGAATTTTGAGTTGTGCTACTTTTAATGAAAGTTCTGTCAATGTTTTATTATTAATGAAAAAGTACGTAAGAAAAACAATCAGCAATGATAAACAAATAATATAGATGTGGGTTTATTATTCTTATTATTAAAAACGAATTATACCGTACCGGATAATTTGAATTATAAATGATTTTTTTCCATATAGTTTTTGGAGTCTGCCTTTCTATGCGTGTTTCGTAGCTATACATAAAACTAGATTCTGACATGTGAGCTAAATGCGCATAATTTGTTTCATGTTACATCAAGTTGCAACACTGAATCTTATGTTTTTCATTGAGAAGTTAAATATTTATGGACTGGCTTTCACCAAGATTTTTGGAGGATTTGTTCATACTAAACATGGACAGATAGATTGAAAAACCTGGCTGGCTGCCTACCAAAATTATCCTACAACAATTTCAAAGATAGATAACTGAACTGATATTGGTACCATTTGGATTGGAAATAGCATACCTAAGAGAAAGCAGTCGTTGCCAGACGTTGCCCTTGTAAATAATAGTGCTTAAAAAGGGCAGTACACCGTATTATTATGAAAATATAAAGCATTTTTAGTCAGCCTAAATAAATATTATTAGAATTTTCTCAATTACTGTTATCCTGTAGCGAAGTCAAAAGAAGTCGAATTATAGTTACCTTATAAGGAAAGAATCAACTTTTAGCGTAACACTCAATTATCAAGAAACGATTGTGGGTTGATAAGTGTAATGTCAAATCAACAAACCGGATGGCCTGAAATAAAGTTCAATGTTGTAGATTTTTTAATTTTTCCAACTAAACAGAAATATGTGGAATTTAGGATATTGTCTGAATTTGGGACGTTTACCTTATATATTCTTCGTAATTATCTTTTATTTTTAATTTTACAGAAAACTTTATTCTTCATAAAAGCTAAGAGCATTTCAAAATATTAAACGAACGAAATTATAATTTCTTTTGTCGTTGTATGTACCAGGTGTTCCCAAAAAGATGAAAATGACTTAAAATTAATGTTCCTTTGTTTTGAAAGCTACGTAAAAATGTCATGTGGAAGAGGTATTTAGAAATATAAGAATCTATTAAATATGAAATTACAATTACTGTCGTCGTTGCATATACCGGGTGTTATCAACATTAAGAACATGACCATCGAGTAAAAAGGTAAGAAGGTAACTTTTATTTTGTAAACTTGTCAATATGTTTATCTAAGGTGGATGTTCTGAAATATTAGAGGGTTTGAAGTACGAAAGTAGATTTTTGTTTCTTTGTTTGACTGCTTTTTCTTAAATATTAACAACGCATCTACCAGTTAACAATTAACAGAAATAAACATTAATTATTATTAACAAGACTACACAAGTTAAGAATTAATTAAACGTGGTCTCCTAAATTTTCTATGTTTAATATTGTTCACCTTTTCATCTCCATGTGCAGTGCACCGCTGCCGACCTCACAAGTCACAGGTTACTAGAATGCTTCATCCAGCCACCCTCTGACTAGGGCTGTTGTGCAAATGAGTGCGCCGCTTGTTGGAACAACATAGCCTAGAACGTTTATGGATTAGGTTGATTTTTAATTAATATTACACAATATATTGTGGGTCTTTCTAATATTTTCTTTTTCAAATAAAAATTTGAAGGTGTCTATAATTTCATATTCAATGACTTCTTAATTTCGAAGTAATTTTTACAGATGACAATTTTGCATAGCTATGTAAATGAAGGAACTTTTAACCGGTATATGCAACGTTGAATATAAACGCAACAAATGAAAACAATAAATCCATCACCACACCGAAATCCCCGCCGAAACGTCAATTAATTTTCACGCAATTTCCCTTTACGTCGACCGAGAATGTCCATCATTACGCCACCCAATATAATTGACGTTTCATTATGCCATTTTCCTGTAAATGGTCATTACCCTGCGGACGAGCATCTGGACATTCTGGACCATTGTCATGGTCAACGGATTATTTTTAATGGTATCGTGGGGAGTTCGTGTCACCAGTCCGAAACCTCGATTACCAACAAGCAACATCCCATACCTCCTTCCCTTCCCGCGTCCATTTCGGCTCGCTGTTAACAATGTTAATACTTAATAAGCCTGTTTGCTGAACGCTACGGGACTAATAGAGTAGCATTAGAGGGTCGATTTGTGAAGCAGTTCAAATGTCCGCTCGTGAAATTCTAATTAGAGTCGATCGTCTTTGCGGTACTCGAAATGTCAGCCGGCCAACTGATTTACAACAGCGACGAACACAAAGACCTACTCGGGTCGAACGTGTTGCTGCTATGGTGAGAATTGTCCGCGAAGTACTGTCTTCATTGCCTTGTTAATAGAGTTCAGGTTGATTTATGCGATTTATGCATATATAGGTAGTCAATTCATAAGGTCAGCTTGACGATTTGAATGGGTAAGTACCTACTAAGTTGAGTGACCCACGGATTACAGTCACTTTTGCTGTAATGCAGTGTCGGGTTATCAAAACCACGTTTTGAAACCGTTATTTTGCGTTGTTTGCAAATCGGTTTTTATATTTTAATAAGTTTTAAAATTGAAGTCGTCACTAATGTTGACCTAAAATCGATATTAGATATTAGTTTGCAAACTCACTTTCCGGTATGGAAACAGATTGTAACAAATATATTATGGCACATATGTGTTGACTTGCACTGTGTTGACATATTATTCAATAGTTTGTCCTCTGAAATGTTCCTACTTTTGACTCAGAGTTTGAAGAACCCGTTTTTTTAACCCAACCCCCTGGGCCCAAGTTGGTTTTTCGGGCTTTTCGGGGTATTTTGGGCTTTTTCGGGTAAAGGTGGGCAATAGTAAATATTAATTAAACCCATACCGTAACCGATTTTTTTATGATGTAAAACCCGTAACCGAACCAAAACATGTATAAAATACTGAAGCTGAACTCTCAACCTTTGGTAAAACTTTCTAAACCTTGGTAAAACCGATGCGGTTCTATTGAAAATTCGAGAGTTGGTACTTATTTTATGTTATACGTAAATGGGAAAAATTAATGTGTTTGAGATCAATGTCAAAACCGGAACTGAAATCGTTTAAATTTTGTTGTGAATTGTTAACTGAAAGTGTCTATATTTTGCGTTATAAAAGAGTGAAATAAAAACTGTATTACTCTTTGAAATTTACTTTTGCCCATAACGAGTTTTCAATAAACACCTTTGTTTATTTCAAGCCAGTCCAACTCAAAAATCTCCTAAAATTTCAAAATGGTGCGCTTTGAAAAAGACCAGTGGGTTTCTTCAAGTGGGCCCAACCCGGAAAAACCCACTGGATTTTTTCGGGTCGGGCCCATTCAGGCGAAAGCTGTTTTGACTGTGCCATTATACATACAGCAAATAGTGGTATACATAGATAAAACTATAATTATCAAAGTAATGCTTGTGGATAAATCAATTCATTAATTTAATTAAGGACGCTGAGGAAATAATAGATAGATGCCACTGAATGACAATTTCATTTTCAATTTTAATATTTGCGACAACCAATAAACTACCAACGAACTTAGATTTTGAACTTAGATTACCAACGATTTTGAGTTGACGATTTCTTGGGTATATGGGCGGCGAAGTTGATAATGTGTATACAACTGGTGTTAAAAATGGATTATGTAATCCGAATGCTACCTAGTTTACAGGACATTTTATGTTTTATCGTTTTTAAATTATATTCCTTATTTAACTATTTTTTATTGAAGTATGTACATTGTTTTATTGTTTTATATGAAGTAGGTACAATCATATGTGTATTGTTGTATTTCTGTTCTGCTTTTATCTGCAAAAATCGAAAACTGGTCTTAACAGTTCTTCTTTTGCGAATTTGGAATTAAAAAACTAAATTCTGGGGATAGTTACAAGAGCTCCATTTTTTTTAAATATGTCGGTTAAGCTAAACCGTTATGTCATGATTTTTCTCTTCTGTAATCTGTATCGCGGCATAAATACCTTTATGGTTATAAATTTATCAAAATATAATATATAATAGGTCCAGTACCTAAAAGTTGCTAATATAGTATCTAAAATGCCAATTGTTGCAATTGTTAATACTTTTTGGAGCCTGTATACAGGGTCTCCCACTACAAGCTGCCATTACAAGTATATGAAGAATCAAATGAAATGAGAGACTGTAAATTTGTGGACTTATATTGTTGGACACGATCGTATCACCTAAAATATTTTCAGTTTTAGGTTACTTCCGGTTACACCGGAAATGATGTCAATATGTCCAATGGACCGCCCTGTATTTTATAGCATTTTTGAAATCTTCATAAAATTTTAGATCAATTTTATGTTACATTCCCTATACCTAACACGCGTCATTTTTGAGATATTCATATTTGTCATTAAAAAATAACAGCTGCACGGTTACTATCAATCACTTATAAATTATCCCCTGTGACCGTTGGAAAAAAGTTGTCCGGCAAAATTGTTGTGAAGGTAACGTATTATCGACACATCGGTAGAACCCTTCTAAACCCTTTCAAAGTTGAATTCGAGAAAAGTACTAAAAGTCGATTTTTCAAATGGGAGCCCTAACATATGAATACATTTCTCACTTCTATGGAAAATTTTAGATCAAATTTGTGTACAATGTCCTATACCAAAAATGTATCTGTAGAAATTGCAAACATTGTTAAATCTAGGTTGCTTTTGACAACAACTGAACAATTTCAAATAAACAGAACAAGTTTATTAAAGAATTTTTGTTATCTCATTTTCATTATAATTAATTTAGTATTTATAAAATTATAAGCCTACAATAAAACACAATATTAAAAATAAAACAGAATCGTAAAGTAAATTAAAAAAACCTTTCAGTAACTGTTCACAAACGTTACCGTTTTCCCCTAAACATGCTTCTTCAATTCTGTTTAACATATTATTGCTGGTGGCGTCCCTGATTGAGTTACCACATAACCCATTGAAATTTGCTCGAACTCTATGTTTCATCAAACTAAAGAAGCGAATGATAATTAACCCAGGTGAGGATACTTTTTGGAAAAAACACCTCCGCCTGGATTTGAACCAGGTTCCCATTTTCCCTTGAATTTATTCATCTATATGAGCTGTTTAGCAATAAACATTAGCGATTCCTAGTTACCAAACTTCCATCTAGCCCCAATAGGTGTCACGACGGGTTTGTTTAATTCGAAAATTCGGATTGCAAGTCCTGAAGTGACAAATAAACCTATAAATTTCCATCGCCTCTGTAGCTCAACTGGGAGAGCTTTCAACCGGCAATTGGAGGGTTCCTGGTTCAAATCCAGGCGGAGGTGTTTTTTCCAAAAATTATCCTCACCTGGGTTAATTATCATTCGCTTCTTTAGTTTGATTCTATATTACTGACGAGTTTACGTAATAACCATTTTCCCTTGAATCTATCTTTCATGTTCTCCTTATCAATTATTTTGTCGTCATAAACTACTTCTTTAATAGCTCCCCAAACGCAGAAATCCATTGGCGTCAAGTAGGGGGAACGCGGTGGATATTTGTATGACCCATTAAGCGCAATGCACCGATCGTCGAACATCTCGTTAAGCAAGCTTCTTACTGCATTAGTTACGTAGGCTGGAGCACCGTCCATTTGAAATCACCCAATTATTGTTTGTTTTATTATTTTGTATTAGTGTTTTACTGTAGGCATATAATTTTATAAATAATAAATTAATTATAATAAAGAAATACCTAAAAAACTTGTTAATAACGTTCTGATTATTCCAAATTGTTCAGTTGTTTTCAAAAGCAATCTAGATTTGGCAATGTTTGTAATTTCTACTGTGATGTTTAAAAATCGATTTCAGTAGGTACAAGTACATTTTAGGTATAGGACATTGTACACAAAGTTGATCTAAAATATTCCATAGAATTGAGAAATGTATTCATATGTTAGGGTTGCCATTTGAACAAATATACACCGGGATTCCCGTATAAGTTTTAGAAGAGTACTATCGATGTGTCGACAATACTTTACCTTCACAACAATTTTGCCGGACAGCTTTTTTCCAACGGTCACAAGGGATAATTTATCAGTAATTGAAAGTAACCGTGCACTCCGTGCAGTTGTCATTTTTTAATGAAAAATCGAATATCTCAAAAATGACGCATGTTACTCATTTCATTTGGTTCTCCATATACATCTAATGGCAGCTCGTCGTGGGAAAGTCTGTATAACATACAGTGTCTTTAAAAATACGTATCCCCGAATTGAGTTATAGTTTTTGCAACTACCAATTTCACCTTGGTTTAACATGGACTCACTCCAAATAATAATACTTTGTTTTCTTTATTTTCAGGTAAGTTTCACGTGAAACGACTCTCCCCTTTAGTCACCGCCAAATATTTGCCATCAAACATTTGCCATCGAGTATCGGTTATCGGTAAGTAGCACCGACCAGGTCATCGATCGCAAAATTGCACCAGTTTAGCTACCCGAAAACATGCCGTAACGTAACACCGACGGGAAATATCGGATAATCCCTTAGGTCATTGGGTTTTCGATTTTGTTCCGCGTTTTTATTTTACATTTTTGCCCGCTCGACACATGGCGATAACATTATCGGCTGGCTCTACTATCCGGCTCGACGACGGTTCCAGTTTTGTTAGCATCCGGTCAACGCCGACTCGCGTTCGATACTAGATTGTGGTGGAGGCTCTCCACGCTCATTCGATAATAAGACCTAAACAACTTTACTACCCTTAGTGGAGAGATGCACCTGTGCAAGAGTTCCAGTTTGCACGCGAGTTAATGGCTTCGAACGAGGATGTTCGCCCGGTTGCGATCGTAAAATTTTGAATCTGCGAGAATGTGGTAAAATGTACGATGGCTGAACATTGTATTGTAGTGCAAGTTTATTCGGCGGCTGTGTGTGGTAGTTTATCAATATTGAGAGAGGGTAATACTAATGTTGTGATGTTTATAGTTGCTGACGAATCACTGCTGGTGACTGCTTTTATTGTAGATTGCTGGGGACATCTGGAGCTATGTTTGTGCGATGCTATCATAATAGTCATAAAAGTTTTATAACAACCACAAAATATAACGTAGAACTAAAATTTATTTGTGCACATTCGTACATGGTAATCATTGTAATTGTTATAAGGAATACAAATTTGGTGCAAATGCAAGAAATAAGAAAACTACTGACAATTTGAAATTGGTGTAATAATTACTTTATAGGTAATAAAAAAATTAATTAGTGTTCGGATTATCATGATATGATATTTTGAATGTTCTGCAATGTAAATAATAATGATTATTGCAAATAAATAAGTTTTCTCAAATTCGAAGGCCGATTGGAATAAAAGTACTTCTCAGTTTTTGTTTAATCGTTTTCGAGTAACAGGATTTATTTTCCATTTGGGAAAAATCGAACCGGACAAAATCTTAATATGCCCGGTTCGATTGATTTGGCAAAATAAAAAGCAGGTAGGCAGATGTGGGGTGAATGTAAAATCGTTATTTGAAAAAATAATAGTTTTACGTGGCATCTTTTAAACATTTGATCAGAACCATCAGTTACATTATAGTTTTTACAGGTAATAACAAATATTTATGGGTTATCGCCTGTCAAAACTAACCTGTTATCCGGGGAATTCCCTTTTTAATTACGCAGCATATAACGGGGACGAACTCTTTCACTAGGCTAGGACGAGTTCTTTTATTTTTTATTGATTACGTTTTACGTATTTATACGTCCCGCCCGGTTACTTTACAACTTGGTAACTACAATAAACTTGCTGTCCAAAATTATCAACTTAATTTAAAAAATCAGTAGACTTTTAAATGTAGATTCAAAAAATTCATATTTCCAATTACTTAATGAAAACCAACCTAAATGAATACCCTGTAAAAAAAATCTGTAAACTGGTGAAAAGCAGCAATTCTGAAAGGCAAAAATTGTGAAATATTCGTGTGATGCAAATTCATGTGAATGCAAAACATGTGTATGCAAAACTAGTAAGAAAATTACCTTCAGCCGGACCGAAGTTAAAATATAGTAAAATATTTTTGGTATGGAAACAAAAATGGAGTTAACCGATTTTCCCCATTCACGAACTTGTCCTTACTTTTTAAGATATAACCTTGTATACAAAATTTCAGAACAACTGCTCTAAAATTGCGGCAGTTATCGTGTGTACATTACAGATACACAGACAAACGGACAGACAGATCTCCATCTCATTTCCCCCTTTAGGTCCTACAACTTTATTTAAGACACGTTTGTCGTACCATGCATATTTCTCGAGATATTTAGGAGTCTCAAGTTAAAGCGACCACCCGGTATACATACCTATAGTCTATATCTGCCACGCCTCCTTAAGGGTGTTACAAATGTTGTCGCAAACTGAATATACTCTACACCAGTAAATGTGGGGGGTGTAAATACGCAGAACAAAAACAAAACCATTTTTTTCAAACTAGTCTCAATGCACAATCTTTGCCTCAGGTTCAGAGTTTACGGAACAAAGAATACCAAAATCAGCCGTAACTTGTTTGTTTTGTTTCTGTTTTGTTGGCTAGAGTACAGTAACCCCATTTAACAGTTTAAAAAGCAAAAATTGAAAAAAAATAATATTAAAAAAAAATAATAATTACCTAATACAGGATGTTAAACAACAAACAGTAGTACCACATGCACTATTTTCTCCAATTATAAAACACCGCCACCGAGTACTTTTTAAATTTTAGAAAGGTATCTGAAATTTGGATATTTTATTGTAATCGGGTACATCATATGACGGACATTGTAAAGATATTCTTTAAGAATATAATATGTTATATTAAAACAAAAATTTTACACCTCATTATACCTGGAAAATGAAGATGGTGTTTTTGGTCTACATTTGAGACACGCTATGGAATAGCTAAGAAATTCGGAGAAATTCTCAAGAACTCTGTTATAAAGCCATATCAATTCTCAACATTGCTTTGGTTTATTTCAATAACTGAATTTCTGTAGAATATAAAGAATTTAAGGGAAACCTTGGAATTTGAACTGCAGCCAATGTTACTTAATTAAGAATATTTATACCTTCCACATTTACTGTGGTAGGGTATATTGAGTTTGTCAAAACATTTGTAACACCCTTAAGAAAACGTGGTAGGTATGGACTTGTATATCTTATATTTTTGATCAACATTGAAAACTAAATCGATTTAGCTATGTCCGTATATCTGTGTACACGATAAACTGCCTTCATTTTGAAGTATTTGACTTTAAATTTGGTATACATGCTTATCTCTTAAAAGTAAGGACAAGTTTGTGAATAAGCAAAATCGGTTAACATTTTTTATATGAATATTTTACGGTCGTATTCTACCTTCAGCCCAGATGAAGATAATTTGAAGATAAGTAAAAAGCAACAGCATGCAGACAACATCGCATGGACACTTCTTTTCAGATAATTCGATTCTGTGGAGTTGCAATATATTCAGCCTACATCTCAAAATATTTTTCGGTTCAGTCTTTCTGCATACCTTCTACAAAAACTATTGTTATTGGGATATTAAAATCAGAATGCTGGAAATGTATGTAGTTTTGTAACAGAGTACTTAGTTACTACATGAGAAGTCTCGAACCGAAACTATTTTGGTTCTTCGTCATAATCTTGATGTATTTCGTGTTTTTGTAACAATAACTTTTTAGGCTCTACTATTTTGTTTCGATTTATAAAGAAAACATTTTAAAATCGATACTTCATAATATTCGTCTACGGATATGGCATTTTTTATAATTTTACATAGAAAACACCAAAAACCAACAGAATGGAACATAAAACTTACCATGCGTTATAAAGTTCCGTTTTTTATATTCCGTACCTGAACTTTTCGATATGTTCCCCTAATATATCGTTTTTAGTATGCCGTAACTCGTCGGTATCGATTTTTCAGCGGCTCGTAATGTAGCTCTCCTGTCGAGCTTTAAAGCTCTCTCGGCCTATCGTCACGTTGCACCTGCCGCCAGTTTACCAGTCAAATTTTGCGCGGCTTATTCACTCATATTCCCACCTCCAGCCACAAACATTTCATCAATTCCTAAACTGCTTGCCCCACTGTAAATTAAACACACAGTTTTGACCTGCGTCATATTGTTTGGCGAGCTTTACCAATATTTCAACTTGCGCGTTAATAGTTCAAAGGACTGAATAAATGCTAACAATAACAACATCGACGCCACGCAAAAAAAAGACAAAAAAGTGCTGCTGAATATAGGCTGAAAACTCGTTGGTTTCAGATCAACAAACAGTCAGAATAGTGAATTGAAAGGCAAAATTGAACACATTCGGAAAAGCTTTGCCCTATAGTCGTAAAGTTCTTTAATTTTCATGGTAATGAATTTTGGAATAATTTGTTCGTACTTTCGTATGTGTAAAAATTGGTTAACTGGGATCGTTTTAATTGGTTTTGGAAATGAGATTTATAACTGATCCGCTAGCAGCGCGCGTCGGTCGCGACTGGACTGCAAAGTAATGATTTGTGGACGCTTATCAGACTAATGAATGGAGATTTAATTTGCTATTTCCGCTGCGCATTATTTTTAGAGTTATGAATGTGATGGCTGTGCGGCCCGACCTGTGATGGTGACGAAGGTTCGTATCGGAATTTTGCTATTTTGCTATGGATTTTATTGTAACACCGACTTTGGAATTTGTAAGAATATAAAGAATATATGAAAATATGAAAAAAAAAAAATTACAGTGTCTTTCACGGAGTGGTGGAGTGGACAAAGTTGTGCAGATTTGTGTGCTCTCTATTATCCGTTGATAAAACAGTCGAATTGCAAATGGTTTGAGAGATTCTAAAAAATAAACTTTTTTAAATATGGTCGGTCGTCTTACATGTTTTTTATTTACCATTAGACTATTTACATTAAGATTCAGTTTGATCTTTTGTCGCCAACAAGTATGCTAGAAACAAATAAAGCTTTCGGTTTCGCTATGTAATATGTAATTTGATATAGCACTAGCCATTTGTTTAATACAATCAGATGGCTAAATTGCCTAAAAATAGTATTTTATAAACTAAAGTGAACGATGGATAACTGAATTAACCCGATGTTGGTTTGTTTGTGACACATTCCTTTTGTGCTTATTGCACAGCCAGACTACGAATAAATAATAATTAATTAAACGATTGGTGATGTTTGCATATAAGTTAAGCATAGATAGGTTCAGAGCCGGATTTAGCACTGTAGGGACCCTGTGCAAAAAAGCTGTTCGGGCGGGCCCCTGGGCAGAAAAGCTAATGGGGCTGAATGGAGGGCTGAAAACCGCAGCAAAGACCCTTAAATAAATAAGCACATTACTTGATGACATTATTTTGCATTGTAAACACGTAAAATAATAGCAAATATACTGCGCCACTTTACATTAGGGTGACAAGTTTTTAAAACACATATATGATATAACATGTCATAGGCGCCAATAGTGTAGTTAGTTGTGCATTGTGCTAGATACAGAAATAAGAAAGAAAATATACCTGAACTATATTTTATTGTAAAAACTAACCAAAATAACTGTTCTATCCGACCGACCGTTATTTTTCCACTGATTTCCAATAATAATAATAATAATAATAATAATAATAATAATCCATGCCTTAACATCCCCCAACAGCTTTCGCCACTACGGGGGCATCGGCAGGCCCGAATTATCATTATTATGGCCCGCGTCTGTGGTACGTCTTAAGTTGTTAGGCTTTCAGCATTCGCCGTGGAGTAAAGGAAAACCACAGAAAAACCTTTATTCTAAAAGCAGGGCGTGGGATTCGAACCCACGTCCCCCAGACTGATAGCCAAGCGCGCTACCACTCGGCCACAGTCCGGCTAATACTTGGATTTTTTTCTTAAATTGTCATTGCAGTTTCGTTTGTTTAGTATTTATTCATAGTGCAAGACTTTTTATAGATATAAGAAGAAAGTCTAACAATATGAGTTAAATATGAGTTTTTAGTAACAATAAAGTTAATATTTAAAAAAAAAAGTAAAAAAGTAAGTATGGTGTCCTTTTCTCCGATAAGAAATATTATGTTTATTGCTGGTATCTGAAATTCTGGACATATAAATACCATTTTCAAAAGTCGGGACGAAATTCGGGAAGCTTTGTCGGTCGGGACAAGTGGTTATAATTCGGGACTGCCCGCTCAAATAGGGGCAGTTGGTCACCCTACTTTATACGCATGATTTCAATAAAAGTGTTAAACTGCGGTGCTGGTTTTATTTTTGGTCACCTGTACAGCATTATTTTAAATATAATTTTTTATTTTTGTTTGTTTTGTTTCATTTTGGTGGGGGCCCCTGGGCTGCAGCCCAGTCAGCCCTCCCTTAAATCCGGCACTGGATAGGTTAGGTTAGCAAGAGGTGTCATCTCGTGTTGACATTTCTCAAAACTTCAAAACTTCGAAACTTCATGACTTTTCCATAAAACATTTGACAAGAACTTGCCAAAGAAAGTTGTCAAAACTGTTATAGTGGAAATCAGGCATTTCACAAATTTTGGAGTCCAAGAAATATCAATCACAAACAGTAATAAAAATAATATATTGCGTGAGCTATTTGAATCTATCATTATTGGTATGTATTCATGACATTTAGGTATGTACATTTTTGAATTATGGAAAATGTTTGTGCATAAAATACTTTTAGTCCTATTATCTAAAAAATCTGATGTGGCCAGGCACATGACTTTATCATACAAAATATAAAATTAATAGTTTAGCTGCATGAGAATCTATTTGATTCAGATAAATCGTGTCTACATTAAAGTACGGAATAGCGCGACGAGCGGTGATGCGGCGCGTCACCGATGACGGAGCGTCGCCGTCGCATGTGAGCGAGTCGCGCTATGTAGTTTTCGGCAGGAGTGACATCAACGTTTTTTGTGTTGCCTTTTGAGAAGTACGTATTTAAAAAAATTTAAAAATGGTTATATTTCTGGATAGGAAATGTTAGGTTGATACCACTTCTACGAAACCTCAAGTTTAAAAAGCTAATTCAAATTCTGACAGATTTATATTCGTTCATGACACTGTAGATGTCACATCCGTACCAACATACTAAAACGTAACTATACTCATCGCTATACTTTATTTACAATTTTCTCAATTTATTGTTTTTACAATTAGATAACAACGGGTTGATATTTCTTACCAACAAACAATCAAATTGGCGATCTTATTTTATTTGAATTTTGTATTTTCTACTTTGCCGCACTAGAGCGGCAACGTTCCATAGCGGTTCTCCAACCTCTGATGAAATCAGCTGTTTTCAAGTGTGACAGCCATAGACATTTCTGTGGTGACAGCACAAAAAAATATTTGTCAAATCCAGGCTACTTTGAAGTTTCATATCAACGCAGATGCGACCGATCTCGATCAAATAGAATTTGCTCTTAAAGCTAAACTACTAATTTTACCAAAAAATATCATAGGCATAAGTTATTCAAAATTTCCTCTACTTTAATTTATTATTGAACTATTTTGACGAAATTACAGAAATAGCAGAACATTTGCAAAATCCTTGAAAAATGCTTAGAGGAAACTGCCAGTTCCTTTGGACCCTTTTGAACCAAAAGCTTTTCAGCTCTAAGTTTAGTCATGAAACTTCTAAATATGAAGTTTCGTCCCGATACCTTTAGTAGTTTCTCCGGAATCGTCTCAACAAAAATCGGGTACACACACACATACACACACACATACACACACACACACAGACATTTTTTTGTACCTTGGTCAAAAATGTTCAGGGGGCCCAAAAAGACCTATTTCCGCTAAAATCTCAATTTTTTTTTTCGGCACGATTACAATACTTTATTATACTGCGTATGATAAAGTAAAAACATCATTTTAAGGGGATATATCAAGCCTGTTTTGTTTTTCATGTTGTATGGCTTAAATGGCATGAAAACATGTTAAGACTAAAGCCTGTCATCTAGGGATGTTCGATACGATACGATATTTTAAGTACCGGTACTTTACATTCCGATACCCGATATTTTGTACCGGTACTATAGCATCCAATACGGTACGATACGATACGTTTTTGGACGATATGTATCGCGATATTTGTTGTTGCCAACAACTACCGTACTCTAGCGGCAAACCAATATTTTATTTTACAAGTGATACTGATTACCACGAAGGAATTTGTGTTTATGTTACTTTACAGTGTCAGTTAACGATCAGGGTAATTCCGACGAAAATTTAACCTAACTTTGGTATGCAAATCTTTGAGTGCGAAAGTCATTAAATCCATTAGCCATAGTGCTTTTTACTTGGAAAATACATACAAACATGCCACGTTTGTCGAGTAGAGTATAGAAAGTGTTTATTAAAACAAGTTGGGTGGAAAATGCGAACTTTGAAAAATTGCGGAATTTAAGACAACTCCAGTGTTATTTTGACAATTGTTAAATCTTTGCGGTTTTTTGACGTACTTCAAAATGGCATCTATCAGTTGGCATGTATTATGAACATTCTATTGAATGTAAATGAACGTACCAATAGCTGAAAATACAGTATAATGAATGATCTTCTTTATCAACCATGTGAAACATTTGTAATTCTTTTCTACAATAACAAAAAAATAATGAAAAATTAGATGATAGACCTCGGAGAATTGGTGCTGCACTTGCATTGCGACCAAAAGTTTCAAATAAAAAAAATAAAAATATATATAAAATATATATTTTTAAAATATATATAAAATAAATAAAATAAAAATAAAAACCGCACACTGAATATTGACATTTTTGTTTAACTCATGAATATTTGTTTGCCGAGAGGCAAAAATGTATTTTTTTGCTACAAATAATTTTTATTTGATTCAATACAATATACTTTACTCCAAACAAATGGTAATTGACTCTAATAAACATTTGTAGCTTTGTAGCAAATAAATATATTTTTGCCTCTATTCAAACACGAATTTATTTTAGTTAAACAAAAATTTCTATCTGTGTTGCCTACCTACTACATTCGGTTGGGACTTTATGTATATACCTACATATGATTTTAAAATAAAAATACATATTTATTGTACTGTACATTATTTTATTTTATTGTGGGTAGGTATTTACTGCTGCTACGCAAAATAATTTTTTTATTCGAACTACGTCTTAAAAAAATCTGATGTGGCCATGCACATGACTTTATCATACAATATATAAAATTAATAGTTTAGCTGCATGAGAATCTATTTTATTGAGATAAATCGTAGGTATTGTCAAAGCACCAGCATTTGACACTACCTACACTACGTCATTAGAATAATAGTTATTTATGTCACACGTGCCGAAAGTACGGAATAGCGCGAGGATCGGTGATGCGGCGCGTCACCGAAGGCGGAGTGTCGACGTCGCATGTGAGCGAGTCGCGCTATCTAGTTTTTGGCAGGAGTGACATCAACGTTTATTGTGTTGCTTTTTGAGAAATACGTATTTAAAAAACAATAAATAAAAGATGGTTATATTTCTGTATACGAAATGTTAGGTTAGTACCACTTTGACGAAACGTCAAGTTTAAAGGTGTGTTCCGATTAGTGGTAATGGTAGGTAATGGCGGTGGTAGAATACGAAATTATAGTATTTCTTACATATCGTGATAGTGACACATTATTAGTTTGCATGTACATAAACATGAGTCACTAGCAATTTTCTATTAGAAATACTAAAATGGCGTCTGCTACCACTGCCATTAGCACTAATGAAAACGCACCTTAAAAAGCTAATTCAAATTCTGACAGATTTATATTTGTTCATGACACTGTAGATGTCACATCCGTACCAACATACTAAAATAAAACTACACTCATCGCTATACTTTATTTACAATTTTTTGAATTTATCATTTTTAGAATTAGATATAAAGACGGGTTGATATTTCCTATCAACAAACAATCAAATTGGTGATCTTATTTTCTTTGAAATTCGTATTTTGTAATTTGTCGCACTAGAGCGGCAACGTTCCATAGCGGTTCTCCAACCTCTGATGAAATCAGCTATATTCGAGTGTGACACCACAAAAATATTTGTCAGAATCCTGGCTACTATGTAGTTTCATATCAATGCAGATGCGACCGATCTCGATCAAATAGAATTTGCTCTTGCAGCTGAATTTTACAAAAACATGTCATAAGCATAAATTATTCAAAATTTCCTCTACTTTAATTTATTATTTAACTATTTTGACGAAATTACAGAATGGCGGCTCATTTGATCTCGATCAAATAGAATTTGCTCTTGCAGCTTAACTATTAATTTTACCAAAAAATGTCATAGGCATAAATTATTCAGAATTTCCTCTAGTTTAATTTATTATTTAACTATTTTGACGAAATTAGAGAAATGGCGGCTCATTTGCAAAATCCTTGAAAAAGGCTTAGAATAAACTACCAGTTCCTTTGGACTCTTTTGAACCAAAAGCTTTTCAGCTCTAAGTTAGGTCATGAAACTTCTAATTATGAACTTTCGTCCCGATACCTTTAGTAGTTTTTCCGGAATCGCCGCCACAAAAATCGTTTACACACACACGCACACACACACACACAGACATTTTTTTGTACCTAGGTCAAAAATGTTCAGGGGACCCATAAAGACCTATTTCCGCTAAAATCTCAATTTTATTTCGGCATGATTACAATACTTCATACTGCGTATGATAAAGTAAAAAATCTGATGTGGCCAGGCACATGACTTTATCATACAAAATATAAAATTAATAGTTTAGCTGCATGAGAATCTATTTGATTCAGATAAATAGTGTCTACATTAAAATTAAATTAGTTAGCCAGGATTTGACAGATATTTTGATAGTCAATACTATCAATAGTAGGTATTGTCAAAGCATCAACATTTGACACTATCTACTGTCACCAGAATAATAGTTATTGATCTCACAAGTACCGAAAGTACGGAATAGCGCGACGAGCGGTGATGCGGCGCGTCACCGATGACGGAGCGTCGCCGTCTCATGTGAGCGAGTCGCGCTATGTAGTTTTCGGCAGGAGTGACATCAACGTTTTTTGTGTTGCGTTTTGACAAATACGTATTTAAAAAAAATTTTAAAATGGTTATATTTCTGGATAGGAAATGTCAGGTTGATACCACTTCTACGAAAGCTCAAGTTTAAAAAGCTAATTCAAATTCTGACAGATTTATATTCGTTCATGACACATCCGTACCAACATACTAAAACGTAACTATACTCATCGCTATACTTTATTACAATTTTCTCAATTTATCGTTTTTACAATTACATAACAACGGGTTGATATTTCTTATCAACAAACAATCAAATTGGCGATCTTATTTTATTTGAATTTTGTATTCTCTACTTTGCCGCACTAGAGCGGCAACGTTCCATAGCGGTTCTCCAACCTCTGATGAAATCAGCTGTTTTCAAGTGTGACAGCCATAGACATTTCTCTGGTGACAGCACAAAAAAATATTTGTCAAATCCAGGCTACTTTGAAGCTTCATATCAATGCCAGATGCGACCGATCTCGATCAAATAGAATTTGCTCTTAAAGCTAAACTATTAATTTTACCAAAAAATATCATAGGCATAAGTTATTCAAAATTTCCTCTACTTTAATTTATTATTTAACTATTTTGACGAAATTACAGAAATAGCAGCTCATTTGCAAAATCCTTGAAAAATGCTTAGAGGAAACTGCCAGTTCCTTTGGACCCTTTTGAACCAAAAGCTTTTCAGCTCTAAGTTTAGTCATGAAACTTCTAAATATGAACTTTCGTCCCGGTACCTTTAGTAGTTTCTCCGGAATCGTCTCAACAAAAATCGGGTACACACACACATACACACACACATACACACACACATACACACACACATACACACACACACACAGACATTTTTTTGTACCTTGGTCAAAAATGTTCAGGGGACCCAAAAAGACCTATTTCCGCTAAAATCTCAATTTTTTTTTTCGGCATGATTACAATACTTTAGCATACTGCGTATGATAAAGTAAAAATATTCCGGTACCGTACCGGTACCGATGTACGGGTACTTTGTGCTCCGGTATGGTACAGAACCGGTACATTTGATACGATACAATACGATACGCCATACCGGTACAGCAAGGTGTATCGGAACATCCCTACTGTCATCCTCCATTGTTGGATAACAAAATTAAAAAATTTGCAAACTGAGTCTCGCTATATAAAGTTTCTAAAGGAGATACATATGGCTTTAGTTGATATTTTGAGGCAAATATTCTGCCGATTAGTTTTTTCGTTTTTTTTTTTTTCAAAACGCATCCAAGTTGGCAAAAAGCAAGATTTCTGGATATCCTTGTGTACTTCTGTAGCTATACTCGTGTAATCATGATAAAGAAATTCCATTGTTCCAGATAGGTTTGTTGGAGAGTTATACCCCGTGTGTTTTTGTCATAATGCGTATTCACATATTAGCCTCCTTCTATCAAGGAATTTCCGTTGCAAGATATCGATTCTCTTATTGGAAAATCCTGTATATGATTACAGTTTTAGAATATATATATATTTTTCACATTTAAAAGTCCCAGAATACGTTTGTGTAAAATCTACTGTTTTGGAAAGGCGTAGATTTTTATGTTTATTGGTACTGAACGTTGGTACCTTTCAAACCTAGTTCAATTGTGATTGGACTATAGCTGTAGTTTTATTACGAGATATTGTGACTTCTAAGTTAAAAGCATTGAATAAATAAATAAATTTGAATATTGCATTCTTTTGATTATAATGGTTATCCATGGTTCCAAAAATAGCATTTGTGGACTCTTGTTTGCAGTATACCTATACTACGTAAAATATTCTAGTCATTCCTTTCATGTAGTTATTTAAAATGCATTAACCTTCCTTGTATTTTAAAAAGACCATAATCGAAATAGCGGCATTTTCCTTTGTTCGAGTATGAAGTATTCACATTGTAATCATCCACATTCCGACAACGCATTAAATAGACACGTGTATTGTGTGCCAATCCATATTTGCTACCACGATAGTTATTTAAATACGACAAACAGAAATTGAAACAGAATATTATACTGAATACTTGTAAGTCGTAAGTCTATAACCTGCCGATTTAAATATCGTGGTTCAGGCCGTCAGGCCATGGCATTTCGGATACGGCAAGAGTGAGTTCGTAAACTCTACTAGTTTATGAACCATCAGCCGTACATTACAAATTTTAAGCGCTCACTTGTTACATAAACACTGGTACAAAGTCTGCAAATTATTTTGCAGAACCCGAATGTTCTCATAGGCATATATTGTATATTCAACACTACACTTGAGTATTTGTATACATATAAGTGTGTGTGCGTGTATGTAATATATAATATAGTGTATATGTAGCAGTAATATGTTAGATGCTGTGAATGTTGAGATAGATGTGAAACTCTTAGTAATAGTAAACATTTAAGCAATTTAAAAAATGCAAAGTTATAAAGATATGTGTATGTCATCAACAGATCAAAGTTTTAATAGCTTTGAAGAGCTGGGGAACTTTATTATTGTAGATACTGTATCAAATGAAACCGGTATACTTATGTGTCAGTTATTTTTACGATTATAGGCTTGTTTGCTATCAACTTCATTGCAAAATAAATTAAGTAGATATAGTAGCTATCCTAAAATTACGCATATTATAGATTACGAAATTTTTGTCGATATATATGTTACCGGAAAAACTCGTTTTCAGGTAGAACCAGTTTAACCTAGGTTAAACTAGTTCTGCCGAAGCGCGTTAGGTCGAACTAGTTCGAACTAGGTCGAACCTGGTTTGTAAACGCATACTTTAGGTCAAACTGGTATGGACTAGGCAAAACTGATTTCGATTAACAGTATTGAAATGTACTATTATACCGGGCGATCCACGCTGTTATTTGTGGAACCAGACGAATGCAATTTGGATAGCTATATTAGAACCAAAGTTCAAATTTTTGTGATATACTTGATGTTAGTATGACTTCGTCTTTTTTTCCGGAATGGACAATTTTTTACTTTGTATTTTACGGGGTTAGGAAAAACAAATATAGGTGAAAACATATTATAACTTGCTTAGCATGATCCTGTATTTGTTGTTGACTTTATGAGAGTTTGTTTGCTGTTAACAGCATGGATCGTTTTATGTTTATTTGTATTATTTCTATTTTTTAATAAATTTATAATAAAAGTTTACTAAATTAATTTTTATAAGGCCCCTAGTCACTGTTCCGTTTAACGAAGCTAGTTTGCATTATAAATTTTATTTGTCATTTGGTTTTTAGAGTGACACCTACTTTCATTTACTAAAAGATGCGACAGTCCGTTAACTACTATTTTCCATTTATGGAGCCAGACGATGTTTGGGTTCTTTAAATCGCCTTAAGTTACGAATAAATAACGCAGATCGAACACCAGCCAATCAGCTCGCAAGTACAATTTATTATTTGTGGAATTATTGATCTGGCTCCTGTCGGTCTAATCGACGTACTCATTACTAATCAATATATTTTGGGTACAGAAAATCATCACGATTGAAAATACCGCTGACAAAGTATAGCCTGCAGTATACATTCTAAAACATGACGTCATTTCCGGAAAAACCGGACGAAGAGAAAAATTGTCAATCGGATTGTTTCGTTTTTAGAATATCATCCCTATTAAAATTACTGCATGCAAAGTATAGTGTGCAGATTGCAATTTCAAAGATAAAGTCCATTCCGGGAAAAAGAGAAATCATAGCTCTTTTTATTATACTTATTGGTTAAATAATTATAAATGTATATTTATTTATAGAACATATGTTGGTTTTCTTTTAATTTCATAAAGAATATCTGATATGCGTTTCGCGAATTAGAATAAATAAACAGAAATTATTAACTGACCCCATTTTTTGAGGAAAACAAATGCACACCACGTCCTATACATTTTACACTGAGTTTTTAAAAAACTTGAAAAGTGAATATGTGTTCTCTATACTTTATTTTACCTTCGCTTTTGAGTAAAAAATGTTTTGCGTTGACCACTTTTTGCGTGTTAATTTTGGTTCAGTTTGAATCGACTATGGAGAAGATATTGTCTGATTGATGTTGGATGACATGTAAGTAGTGAATTATTGCGGGTTCTGGCGCCATCTGCAATCTGCCGGTGTCAATATTTGAAACTACAACTGTACGTTTTCTGCGGTAAAATTATCATTTCATTTCTGACCAGCTTAGCAATCGGTGTATTTTTGATAATTGATGGGATAAAAAACTGGGAAACAATGATTTCGTACATTTCCAAGCAAGAATACTAGGTATTTACCTGTTTACACTTTTTTCGACTTCCTTATCCGACAACGCGGGCCAGAACGGTTAGTGGTTCGCGTATTTGCGATAACGTGACGGAGATAAGTCAAAAACTTACGCGAGAACCCCGACCGTTAAAAATAACGAGGTGCAAGGTGTACTTGCTGTTCGGACGCCACCGCAATCTTGATTGTACGTTTCACCTCAGCATCTCAACCCCGTGTTCACAATTAGCTCTAATCCGATACCAGAACCGCTGTTCTCCCTATCTTTGAGCCACATCAACGTTGCTGTGCGCCATTGTACCAACACGTGAGAATGGACTACCTTTTTTCTTATTTTTTTTTTTTGTAACTTGCACTACAGTGGCGCCGCTGGTAGACGTTGCAAATTACGCGAACGCAACCCTCAGGTGACAGGCGTAATCACCGAGTAAACTCGTGTCTACACCTTTAGAATTTGTAAAGATGTAATTATATATGTTGTTGTGTGTGTTACGGCTATTGATTTAATTTTAAAATTGTTAGTTGTGAAGACATTTTTTTTGGAGTCCACTTAAAGAGAATTGGTGGTCTGCTGGAATTGCTAATTTAAATAAATATGTGGGTACTGCAGTATAGTTATGTATGTTATAATATACACAAACGCTCAGATGAAAAGCTGATTCATGTAGGTATGCGTATGTACTATCGTGGCCATATATTATGTCCCTACTTTTGACGTCCATTTTCTCGGCAACCTAGGGGCGAAAAAATTTGAAAAAATTCTGGTGCTGTCCTTGACTAATATGCTAGAACTCATAAAAATGAGAAAGCTGTATGTGTTGGCGTTTTCCCGATTTTTCCAAATTAAGAAGAATTGGCGCTGTTTTTGCCACGTAAATTTTATTCGTTAAAATTTAGCAATTAATTACTCCGGAAATAATACATAGATTTGAACGAACTACAAATTAAAATCACATGCGGAATGCTAGCATGCAATGTGCATTTTTGTAAAATCATTGGATTAGTGGTTGACCCACAAAAAGCTATATTATGCAATGCCCCAGCCATTCCGTTATTAGAAGAGCTAGAATAATGAAATATAGACTATAGGCTACCCAATAATTCATAGGTTTAAAGTTTATTACATAATCATTGTTTATCTTGCATTTTTCATACAAAAGATCGTGCTGAAACTCCGCGTGAATTCCGACGCCCGACGGTCTTTGGGGTACTGCGGGGAAAGGAGGCGTTAGCGGTGCAGTCATGTCGGAGAGAACCGACACAGCTGGGAGAACCGGGGCAGCATATTATCAATACACCAAAAGAACCATAACTTGACAAGGTTGTAATTTTAACTAACAATTAAATTCTTAATATTTGCATAATTTTGATTATAATATGTGACCCGGTACGAGAGAAATCTCTTCTATCGATTGGCGTTTATGTTTTCTTCAGTTTTTATACAATAAGGTTGTAAACAAGATTTTGATGGAAGCGGATAGATCTAATAATATGGAGTTAGCAGATTTTCCGATTAGTGGTGAATACTAAACTAAGCTTGCTTCATAAACTCAAAAAATATTTAAAAGGTATACCCGATTTTTTTATATAAATATTCAAACTATTATAACTGTTTCAACAGCTTATTTATTAATAATATTTAAATACATGCAGAAAGAATATAAAATAAATACCTCTTGATATATTACATATATTACAAACGTCAGCTCTGAGCGTATAAAACTTAAAAATATCAAAAACTTTTACAAATTTAGCGTCGTAAATTTGTAGACACTATTTTGGAGACAATATTTTGCAGATCACTCCTTAATTTTAAATGCTAAACCCGAAACCCGATATAAATTGCCAAGAATTCCCATGGGACTTCCAAATGCCTGTTTGTGGTTCTGTTATCTTATTGACTTATTTTGCCATTATTTTTTAATTCGGTAATCTGTCGCCGGATATCCAAATTTCTTTGGCGAGGTATAATCGCCGTGTCGTTTTATGTATTGTGTCCGTAAACACTATAATGCACGTGCGATTCGCCACTACCGGCAGCGTCGCTGTCGATCCCTTCCCCCGCTCACCCCAAGGACCGTAGAGCGCCGCGTCAACTGCAGCAATCATGAGATGCTTCAACTCGAACTTTTGTAGGGAAAATGCAAGATAAACCATGATTATGTAATAAACTTTAAACCTATGAATTAGTGGGTAGCCTATAGTCCATATTTCATTATTCTAGCTCTTCTAACAAACGAATTGCTAGCATTGCATAATATAGCTTTTTGTGAGTCAACCAATAATCCAATGATTTTACAAAAATGCACATTGAAAGCTAGCATTCCGCAGGTGATTTTACTTTTTAATTCGTTCAAATCTATGTATTATTTCCGGAGTAATTAATTGCTAAAGTTAAACAAATAAAATTTAAGTGGCAAAAACAGCGCCAATTCTTCTTAATTTGGAAAAATCGGGAAAACGCCAACACATACAGCTTTCTAATTTTTATGAGTTGTAGCATATTAATCAAGGACAGCACCAGAATTTTTTCAAATTTTTTTTGCCCCTATTTTTCCGAGAAAATGGACGTCAAAAGAAGAGACATAATATATGGCCACGATAGTACCTGCAAATGCAAATCCTCTTTTGACTAGTACCAAAACTCAATTTGACTAGATTTGCATAGATCAGGAAAACTGTTGACCAACTTCCTATAGCAACTCTTTCACGCAGCTCTTGTTTATAAAAGTATAACTACACCAGATCATACACTAAATATACAGTATTTTTTTAAACTCAATCTTCTTCTAAATAATTAATTGACTTAGTTGGATTTAATGGCACTTGAAAATGAATAAAGTGAACAAACAATACAGAAATATACAGTGTGTTGCTACACATTAAGATGTGACGCTTAAAAAACTTTATTTCTAAATTAAAATTGAAAATTTTACCGTGTTTGTTAAAAAGATTTTGTTTGCTGAAGTATTCTTATGTCAAAATCTGCCAGACTAATACCGGTCCGGTTTCATAAAAAGTTAAAGTGACTTTAAATACTTAAAGTCAACATTAGCTTTAAAATCAGTTTCATAATCTAATTTTAAGGATAAAGTCGCTTTTATCATAAGATAAAGTTACATGTCAATTCAAGATTTTACCACTTTACCGCCTCAGGCCCGGCGCACACATCAGTGTTTTTTATGGGCGCGGGCCAAAAAAAATCTGATCTGAACTTCGGCCGACCGCATACAAACAAAGTATCTCAAAAAAGTTTTTGTCTCATTTGAATTTTTTCATTTTACATTGTTCTTATATTATGTTGCTAATACTGTGTTAGATAAAATTCATTAGTATGCTAATTTTTGATATTTTGATGACTCACATCAACATTTTGCATTTGTCTTTGCGTGCGCATGCGAACACAAGTTCTGAGTTAACAGAATAAATAAAAAATCATGCAGGATTTTGTATCAAACATTTTTCATTTGAAATTTAGAACTACTCAAAAGCTCTATGTACAAAGTATCATGGAAATTAAAAAATAATGTTAATTTTTTACATTTAACGAAAATGATACAAAATGACATCAACTAAAGAAGGGAATGATAATTAATACAGGTGAGGATAATGGAGGGTTCCTGGTTCAAATCCAGGCGGAGGTATTTTTTTCCAAAAATGTATCCTCACCTGGATTAATTATCATTCGATTTTTTAGTTGATTCTATATTACTGACGACTTTACTATATAACCATTTTCCCTTGAATTTATACAAAATAGCTTATAAACTTGACTACACCTTCACCTTTCATCTTTAAAAACAATTACTACAGTACGCTTTTAATCTCAACCCCCATTCAAACGATATTAACGAAGATATTTAAAAAAAAAACTATTTTTAATTATTTGTTGTCAAAAAATGTATACCTACTAATTCTTTCTCCCCGTGTATGTTTAAAACTGAAGAATCAACACAAATGTGAATAAAAAAACTTCAAAACCAGTTAATCGGTTCTAGAGAAAATCAACTTTAAAATCGTGCAATTTTATTATTACTGTTCTTGTTGTCCTTTAAAAACAAAGATAATGACGTGAATCGAAAAATAACATGTTCAAATATTAACTATCATTCCAGCTATTGTCAGTTTGTTATAGCTGATGTTATAGTTGTTGATATTTACGAAATTATTTAAGAAAAGTTCAATTTTTAATAATGATTTTTGATTTTACAATTCTTCGGATAAACTGTTCATGTAGTTTCTGAGTTATTACTAGTAAATGTTTTAGTAAAAGATTGAAATGGCGTTATACTGTTCAGGGGTGCAGTTGCATAACAAGTCGTAAAATGTTCTTAGTTTCATATTTAAGACTAAAATTTCGCTACGATGAACAATACAAGTGGATGCCTGGGCTGACCCTTTGGGTGGACAACATGATAGGGAACTTTAAACACAAGGTTCATATTCAGCGCTTAGAATGTTCCGAAAACTCCTTGTGACGTTCATGAAATATATGTTTTGTAAATTTCATTAGAATAATGTACTTACGAAAATTCCACATTAAAATTATTTACTTTCGATTTATAGTAAGCGCGGGTCGCAGGGTTGACATCACTGTTTTACACAAAACATGGATTTAAGTGAAGTTACTCGTTCTAAGTTCTTTATAAAATGCTTCCTAAATATTTATCGAAAATTTTCTCTCGACAAGAACAGCATCTGTAACACAAACAAAAACAGAGAACGTTTACGCCGCCCATATTCATTCAAATAAGAAACAAAAAATGCGAATTGGCATACACCCCCGCGCCTCCCGCCGCCGGCACCCCACCTGAAATGTAAACAGCTTGAAAAGTTTGGTAACAAGCAATAAGGCGACCCACGCTCAGCGGCTCAGACAGGCACCCGTGAGAACACGGCGGTGAGACGAGCCCAGCGACGAGTTGTACAAATAACAAAATTGCCAACAGTTTAAATTAATCTTGAAGGCCTGCAAAAAGGGGAGTGCTCCTCTCACAGCGTTGTCGCCGTCTGCACTTTGAGCCAACCGAGGCTCGCAGGAAGCAGGAAGTTCATTGAAGTGTATTGCTGAAATTGATTTTTCCAAACACTTGTCTGTAGGATTAGCTAGCGTTATCTTCTATCGTTCTGAACGTCTTACAAAGTGACGATACGAGTGGTGAAGGTGTTTTCTTGGAAAGATAAAGTTTTGAATACCTTGGGACAGGTGCCCGGTAACTTTTTTCTTTAGATTTCGCGGATAGTAATAGTCTTGGTAATAGGTATAGTCTTACCTGAAAAAATAAATAAAGTTGTTTGGTATTCTCGCATAGTTTAACAGCGACCTTGGCCGGCTGTCTATGTACTCTCATCTCTAGTAGGTGAAGGTTTTACAAAGTTTTAAAGTTCCAATTTTTTTTTCATTGTAATTTTCATTGTAATATTTTAACTTCCTGTTTCTTGGTCCGCTATCAAAATTACATTCTTTCTGTTTGCTAAACCTTTTTCTTCATAATATATCTTTCATCTAATAATTAATTAATTATACAATACATAGTTACCTTAATTTTGCATACCTGGTCGACTTTTGGTATGTTTGGATTTTTCATAAAGCAAAATATGCTCAAATTTCCTCTGGTCGAATCACTATTAGTAGAGCGCTGAGAAAGATAGACTAGATAGTAATTGACTCGACCATATGCAAGATTCGCTTTACGATTATAGAGTAGTTACATAGTTAAATAATAAATTAAAGTTGAGGATATTTGGTATAATTTATGTGTATGGTATAAATTAATAGTTTTGCTTCATGAGCAAACGTTAACTTTAAAAGTCATGCATAGCAGTTGACTCTGTTGGTCGCTCAGCGCTCTGTGCATTATGTGTATACGATAAATAGTTTAGTGAAGCGTTAGCAGTTTTTATTCGAACCAGCGCTAACCCGACTAACCCCGACCGTATCTGCATTACAACCAGTTTGACAGAGGTGATTCTATTGACAGTATTGTTAGACCATCGGCGTTTGACACTTCTGTATAATATGTTCAAGTATGATAAAGTCATGTGTCTGGCCTAGTGATGCAAAATTACCGGTAATTTAAAAAAGGAGAATATTACTGGTAATATTACCGGTATCGTTACCTGGGCCTAGTGATGCAAAATTACCGGTAATTTAAAAAAGGAGAATATTACTGGTAATATTACCGGTATCGTTACCGGTAATATTACCGTCATGTAATATTACCCGTAGCTTATGGACTGCCGGTATTATTACGGGTAACATTACCGTGGTTTAATACCAGTTATTAGTAAATATTACCAGTAATATTACCGGTAACGGTAATATTACTGCCACGGTAACTTAACAAGGGTAACTTAACGTAATATTAAGAAAAGTACCGGTAGTACTACCGAAGCTGTAACTTAACAATGGTAACTTTGCGTAATATTACCAAAAGTACCGGTAATATTACCGCTGCGGTAACTTTACAAAGATAACTTACCGTAATATTACCAAAAGTATCGGTAATATTACCGCTGCAGTAACTTAACAAAGGTAACTTACCTTTGGTAACTTACCGTAATATTACCAAAATTACCGGTAAAATTACCGCCGCGGTAATTTACCAGCGAGAATTTATGTCTCCGGTAACTTACGGTCATATTACCAAAATTACCGTTCTGCATCACTACAGACACATCCGATTTTTAATCCTTGGTGTAGGCGGGATTCATGGTTGGCAGCGAATCTATTTATCTCTTGAATGACTTGTGGAACACCAAGATCGCGGCGTAGCTTACTTACCGTATGCACTAAGGAGCGTTAACCATAATCTTTAGTACTGTACTTTGGACACTTTGGTTCCCTTGGATATTTGCTTTTTTAGCACATTCCTAAAAGTGAATGCAGTATAAAGACATTGGTTTTAGAATTTGATTGCAAACTTGTAATTATTTCCGTACCTACTGACAATTGAGAGTTTCTTCCCAAAAGCCAGTGCAGTTTTCTGTGTGGAGGCCACGCTCTCTATTTTCTTCTTTACGTATTCTTTCCACCATAGCTTTGTATCAAGAGTCATACCCAAGTGCTTTGCATTGTTTGCATATGGAACTATGGAATTGTTTTTTATCTTGACATGAGGTATGCCCTCGACTCTTGTGGTAAAGTTGATGTGGACAGATTTTAGTACGTTGAGCTTGTGCTTCCATTATGTAGTCCATTGATTGCAGGCACTTGATTGCAGGCTTTTTGAAGCTTTCCCGTAGTTCTTCTACATTTGGCCGCACCGCCATTAGAACCGTGTCGACTGCAAAAGTGACAACTGTCACATTTTCTAGCTGTGATAAGTCAACTGCAACAAGTAGATAGAGGATTGGTCCCAAAGCACTACTCTGGGCCACGCCTGCTTTTACTTTAAGTCCAAGAATTTGTCGATCTGTTTTATCCTATCTGATGTATCGGACGTTAGCAAATATCAAAAGTATTGTATTGGTAGCATGCTCTTTAGTTTGTGTATTAAGCCTTCGTGCCAGACCTTATGCTTTAGGCTTGCTTGTGTCACATCACGAAAGTTGTTGAGCAAATAAACAATACGTCTGTTATGTATTATATAACCCTGATCTATAGTGGAGTGCTTTCATTAATTCTATTTTCAAAGTGCTTTCTTATCATTGGTATCAGTGATAGGGGGCGATATGATTTGTCCTCATTCACTAGTTTTCCTGGTTTGGTATCATCATGCTTCTATATTCCAGACCGGGGTACATATTTCAATCTGAAAGTAACATTTACAAAATACGTCAGCATAATACCTTTATTTGGTAACCGTTGAAGGACCCCTGTAATGACGTTAATATCCATCTACCATTTTTTGGATTCAATTTTGGTTTGATTTCTTTGGCAACTTCCTTTGGAGTAACTAGCTGGATGGCTTTTGCTTTAAAGTTTATAGCTTCCTCCGTAAATGACTCTGATCCGTGTTGTTTGGTTGCAAAATTTCTGCTAGATGTTCTGCCATAGTATCAGCTTCCTGTTTATTGTTTTTTTGTCAGGGGTTTCGTCCGTTTCTTCATCAGAAGTGAATTTTACTAAGAAAGATTAGCCAATGATACCTTTTTAGTTTTTGTTTTTCGCGTTTGAGTTGTTGCGATTTACATTTATTGTTTAGTATTGTTTTGTTGGTCTTGTGATTGCTGCTATCTTCTTTTACCATTTTAAGACCATATTTAAGACTGTTTTGCAGTATCTGGGCCTAATTTGAAAGCGAAATTTTCTTATTTCCACATTTACACCACATTTTCCCATTTCTCCACTTACCCAACCAAGTTCAGGTCAGATGTTTTGGTGGTCTCTGAGGCTTTTGTCAACTTTTTTCTTCGTATGAAGGTATTTATCACAATTTCAAAGGCAGAAGTACTTTCCTCGGACAGGCGCACCATATAGCATACCCTAAGGTTTTTTTATGAGTTTGCCGCTTATTTAGTGTATTTACTACCTCAAAAATATACCTTCTTGTGGAATCCAAATATTTCGGGCTCCCATAATATATAGAACCGTAACGTATGCGGGGTAACATGAAATCCAGATTTTATACGTTCGAAATGGGGGCGGAAGGGGTGAAGTCTGTGATGTATATCTATGTAGATGGTGCGATAACCCCGTGCGCCCGTCTAATAAATCCAATTCACGGAATGCGCCCGAAATTACGCCGCAAAGGCCCTCGGGACACGGCCGCCTCGCACGGCAGCGCATTAAGTTATTGGGGATCGCACGGAGACCAGAGGAAATCCGTAATTTCCAATGGATGCCGCCATATTTACCACTAATGACGCTCCGAACGCTCCACGCTGAAACGCTGAATTAGTAATGGCAGTGGTAATGGTTGCATCCGCTTGTTAGGCGATATTATATCTCGACAATCAATAAGGTCTTAGTTGAATTTAGCATCGCGTTGAATTTGCATAATACGTGTGACTTTTCGGCTTCAGAATTGGACATTTATGAAATCGAATTTTAATGGATGCCACTAAATTCTAACTAATTCGTTCTGCACTAATGTTTTACTATACGTAAGCTGTAGTATATAATTTAAGTATGTATTATTTCATAATAGAAGTATGTATATTATCTCCTTTGGGGATGAATATAAAAAATATTAACTATAAGGAAAAGATACCAGATAGAATTGAAACATTACTTGACAAAAATGTTTCTTGCCGATTATATATCAAGCATTAATCTTAAAAATATTCATTTACTTACACCAATCTAAGCTAGTGTATTAAAAGCAGCCCTATTGATCTGTAGTGATCTTTTCAACCAAAGTCCAAAGTTAACAAAGTGTCGTCAGCAACTGTGGTTTAAAAGTTTTACGTCACAGTTTGTTTTTACTAGGGCCTACCAGTTTTTCCGGTGTCATGTAGTAAATATTTCACAGTTTCAATCAACATTACCAGACTTTGGTTCTTCTATTAGGTATACCTCTACCTAACATAAAAAATTTACCTAACACATAACAGAAATTACCGAAATATGACGAGTGAATTCATTTTAATGAATATCGTGAAATTTCTTAAAAGTACACCTGAACCGACGAAATATTTTATACTAAAGTTAAAAGTAAAGGTTTTTCTTCCGGTTTGACCAGAAGTTGGTGTTACTGGTACTAACAACTTGAATGGAAAACTCTTTTGAATGGAAAGCAAATAAGTACCGTAAAATGGCGAATGGTAACAACTTGAGAAACAGCAAGTAGGTTGTGTGAGTCACCACAATCCAAAATTTTGTGACCTCATTAAATTTAAAAAAAGATAATATTAATAAACTAAAATAAATTGCAACAAATATCAATTTATGACAGAAGGATTTCACGACAAGAATCATGAAAAATGTCAGTTTAAGTGATACCGTCAGTCAAAGTTAATCATTTCTGACGTATTTCGAAATAAAGGGCAGTTGAAGAAAACCCACGGTAAAACCCGGAAATTAAGAATTTTGTAAATTATTAGTTACAATAAGTTACATTACAGCAAATGTTCGACACAGTTCCATAGATGTTCGAATAAACGCTTGAGAACGCAACATATCAAAAATTTATTTCGCAATCGTTTATTAGAATTTGGTGGCACACGATATAAATTACCGTTAGTCCAGTTATCGTAAACGTTTTTCTTATTTCACAAACTTTAAGAGAAAATACAGAAATCATCTGTTGTAGAAATTAGGGTGTCAAAATAATAGTGTATTTCTTCTGGCCAAAAACCAATTAAACACGCTAGAGGGCGCGAGTGATGCAATGTCAGCGAAAATCGATTTAGTTAGCGTTTATTTAACAATTTTCGACTATTTTCACCAATTCTTAGCCACCTAGATTAATACACAAAAAAGTAATTTTTGCGTTGGGTGATAAAAATTGACGATCGATATGTTTTTGTGTTCAGAACGTCATCCTGATTGACAATATCACATAAAGAATATAGGGTACGATTTAAAATTACAATGATGACGTCATTTCCGGAAAAACCGGAAGTCATATTAACCTCGAGAGTATTCCAAAGAATGGCAGTTTTTGTCAATTAATACATTCCCAACTTTCTTTCGTCCAGCTTTATAGACAAAAAATAACGGGAGTAGCTATGGCGTGGGTCACCCGGTATATATATTTTCTTTTTCGTTCCTTGTGTTAATATTCGAAAATATTAAAGAAAAAAATGTACACAAAAAGGAAAATCTGTGAAGTTATATAAACTGAATGCTACAGCAAATATGCAGTGAAAATAAGCATGTAGTAAATTATATGTCATAAACATTTCGGGGGCGGTCAACGTATTCCTACTTTCGCCCTACTTAAAGAATTCTATATGTAAAGCAACCAGATGCAAAACCAACCAAAACCAAAACAAAATGTTCTAAGTATGCTGAAACGAAAGTTTGAACCATAGAGATAGGGTATAAAACACAAACGGGGCATCAAAACTAATCACAGCATGTAATTTAAAATCGTTGCTGGCACGCGCAGTGGGTTTAATTTTCCGACTTTATTTCTTTCAAAAGTTAGAGTATCAAATGGCCGAATTGACCTGTCATTCCATTTGTATATTAAAAATTGCCCAGTACTATGGTGAGACAACCCAACCAAATCCTTAATTTTCTCTAGTTGGCAAGTGTAAGATAAAACGAGGTGTCTTGGAGGTTTTACGGTCAAGCAAGTGTAAGATAAAGCGAGGTGTGTTGGTGGTTTTACGGTCACCTATCTACCCATAACCCATTTAATTTACACTTATCTATTTACTTAAGTATCTGTTTATACCATCAATTTCATCGCGTATACAGTTATGCCTAAGTAAACGGTAAACGTTCGTCTAATTTACGACAGTCGGTAGGCGCTTCCCTACTCAGCTCTTCGGGTCATTTAAATTAACCGCGGAAGATCGGTTCGGATGGTGACAGGTCACGCGACCGGAATTTTCAGCGCGCCTCTGAAAGCGTCGCGCCGCGAACCGAAATGTTTTATCGATCACGCCGAGCGATGCGGTGGCGCGGGTGGGTGGATGTGTGCTGAATAAACAAAAGAGAATCTTTGACGGCTGCCGTCCATCTTCCGGCGAACCCATTTGCACGCAAATGGCCCCCGCCGCCCGCCGTTGCTGCCGCTATTCGCGCCGCGCCGCGTCCTGCTTGGCAATAATTAAAAAGTTCTCGGTAACGAAGGGGACACGGTGCCGCGCTAAGATCTTCAATCGATCCGACGATGATGCTCGCTCGGTTTGGATGGACCGATACGCGGAAGCAATTAACCCCGTTTAATAAATAAAATACGGTAATTGCTGGTATGCTCTCTTTGTATCGGCGTTCGCGTTCGCGGTCGTAATTTGTACGCTGCTCGCCCGGGGATGTGCCAAATTCCGCTTGAATGATTATAATTGGAGGTTCCTCGAACTCGTCTAAAAAGCTTTACTGGTTAAATTTGGGCGTAGGGGAGTTGTGGGGAGATGTTGGTGCTGTAGTAGATATTCAAGAAACACATATTACATATGGAGTATTATTTTGATCTGTCCATGAAAATAAATAACTTTTTTAATATTTTCGACTCAACGTCGGCTGTAATATTCTGCATATTTTTAAATTATGATATACAATCTGTACAAAAGGAAACATAACGTAATTAAATAATAAATATTTCATATTTGCGGGCAAAAAGAGCGGTACAAGTTTTCAATTGCTCTTACTAAAAATATTAAGTAAATTCAAGCTATTCTTTGATAAACTAACTGCTATTGTGAAGATTGAAAGCATACCATATTTGCAATAATTGAACGTTTTAATTGAATGTAATGTTGCTTTATGTATGGCTAGGCAACATTTCTGATAATATCGGGCCTATTTAATGTGAACTGAAAGGTGTAATGAAATTTGTAGGTAATGACATTTGTTTTCTTTTGGTCAAAAAGGAACAGTAGAGATTTTATAGCAGTGTGATTTTTTTAGTATACAGGGTGAAAGTTTGAAACATCTTTTTTTTACTGTTTTTACTTAAAAAAGCAGTTGAAACGTCCAATTACATAGATAAAAAAACGATTCCATTGCATAGGCACGAAAAGTCCAATTGCGAACTTAAGTTATCTTTAAAGTTGGTGGAGAAACTATGGCCACCGTTTAATTTACTTGTGGGCGCCATGTACGATTTTAAAATTTTTGAAGGAGTTTTCTTACTTGTTTGCTGCCATTATTAGGCTGTAGATTTTTCGCATTTTTTTTGTTATGCAGCAGAAACATAAAATTTTGTTTTTGTAGTGATTTGAAACTAAAATGAACATCGTGTTTTATTGAACTAAAATTATGGCAGTTTCCTTTCACTTGTCTGACGGTCAAGTCTTTGCTATTCCTTTTTCACGTAAAAATTACATCTTCAACCGTACCGTTTTTTGGCCCACAAGGTAATAAACGTCTTAATTATATCATGTCAAATTCAGAGGTTTTAAGGAATATTTGTTACATTTTTAATTATAGGTACAATTTATATTTACTTGGTGGTAATTAATTAATTAACTTAATTAATTTAATTGAATAAATTAACATTACTATTTGATGATATGTGGGTGGCTATTGATTTCTAAAGAAAATAGATAATAAGTATTTGATTTATAATATTTTTTTATTAGCTTATATCAATATCAGCTAATTCCGATACTATATTTTGATCCCAAATATATCGTATATAAGTCCGACAAATAAAACATATTCAAAATAAATATGTGTATATTAAATATTATTAATTGATTAAAATATTACTTGATATATTAAACAGTTCTGTTTTAAGACATTTAAACAAAATATAAAATAAGTTGATAGTTAGACTTCTTCAGTGGATTTTAATTTTTCTTGCTTGTCGGTTTTTAGTGTTTCCTTGTTCTTGGCGCAGATTCTTATTCTGTTTCCCTTTTTTATATCCTGTCTTTTTCTTTCCTGTTAGAATGAGTTCTTTTGTACTTTCTCTTTTTTCAGTAAATATCTCTCCATGCATTGGAGATAGGCAGGTACAGAAGGAACTTTAACACGACTAAAAAGACTAAAAAGAAAGGTGTTCACGTTCATCAAACAAAAAATAATTATTTTGGTCTACTCCTTTCAAATTTGTTGGAATTATTTTCTAACAACTGTAATTGTAATGGACATTTTTTCTTGTAAACTTTTCAAAAGACGAAAACTATGTAACGCCTCTTTTGGTACATACTGCATTTAATTTGTTGTTTTTTGCTTTACCCTATTGGACAAGCCTCACACTTAATTTTGTTAATTTTGTCAAACAATTATAAGGAAGACTTCAGGTAACTCGGGACCATTATCACAGAATGCTTTGTTCAATCGGATGGCGGTACAAAAAGAGGAATTAGTCAACTACAATTTCAAGCTTCTCCTATAAGCTTCATGGCACATCTCAGTCGCAAATTTCTCTTTTATCGAGAAGTCCACAACTACTTGTACTCGTTTAAGCCATTTATCAAGTTATATAGAAAAACCTACAGAATCTGTCTACTCCGGTAAAGACGACATCGCGACTCGTCAAGCAGTGTGACAACATCGTCCACGACCACTACGGAATGACATCCACTTTTAGATAGTCGTAAAACTAGTTACTATTCCTTGCACATCACCTTCCTCCTCAACATGTACCTTCAAACCAACAATAACCCCTATACCACGACGTCACACCGACACACCGTCGAGCCATCCAGATACAGCATCCACGGAATCCTACTTATTATACCGTCACTGCGAAGTCACTCGCTCCTCTGTGGGTTAGCAATACCTCGACGGCAAGCATTAGTATTCGACTGCACGTAAACGGAATCGTACCATCTCACGGTCATATATGGAGTTCCAGCCTCTTCTGGTGGCATTACCAGATCACATCGAGGGAGAGGAAAAAAGAATAGCTAGGAAATTCGTTGCGCTAATATGGAGTGTATTGTGCGGACGGACAGAAAGGCCTTTGTGACCAAATTGGACGAAGCATTCGGAGGAGGACGGCGGGGTATGGGGAGAGGAGCGTGCAGAAATGTTTGTCGAACGCTTAAAACAGATTCTCCGACCCCAGGTCCCAGTGGCAGCGCCGGGCGCTAAAGGCGAAGGGCGCCGATTTAGCCGTGTAATTTATTACGACTACAAAAGGAAAGGCGAGTCGACGAAGATGTTTAGCAGGGTGTCGTGTTATTCTAGGCTTTTCGCGTTATATACGAGGAGTTTTGTTTTATTGTTGTTGTATGATCAATAATAATATGAAATGGGGCAATATATTTGATTGTTGTGTGCGTTTGTCTTTTGATGTTTCCGTCGCTAGTCATCATTACTGTTCAAATAATCCAGTTTAACTTATCCCAGGGCAATGATCCCATGTGATGTCAATCCACTCTGAACCTGCCACCGCAATAATTTAGTGTCAGAAATGAAAGATGGAATAGAGAATTCATCATACCATATTACACTACACTATGGGGCTTCTCAACTTGATGTACTGAAGCCATTGCAATTCATTTCTTGGGATAGAATAAACTCGGTCCATCTGTTACGTGTGTGGCTTGTATCTTTACTTTGTTAGCTATATCTCTTCATGCATTTCAGGTTTCTACCTTTTGTTTCCAGTTCATACTCCCAGACACTGTATATTTTTGGTCATCTCATGTTGCCAACAGTTTTGTTCTACTTCCTTATCCTTATCTTCTGTTGCTTGGTGGTTATTCGATTGTTGATCTTATCGTGGCTTTCAGGTCTATACTTGCCTAAGCAACTTTATGCTTTAAAGGCGTTGACTTTATTATCAGTTTTTCATCTGCTTCTGCCTTCTTCTTCTTACTACATTTTCTCCTGCTGTAACTAGTCTCTTCATAAAAATATTCTTCTCATAAAAGCTCTTAATGTGTATTTAATTCCTTAGTTTTGGTGATGACTGTTTGCTATTTATCTCTTGTATTTTCTGTTCTCCTCAAATAACTGCTGACCGAACTTCTGATATTTATGGGCGTCTGCGTTTGATCTTTCTGTTGCCTATCCTAAATTTCAAACCGGTACGAGACCTACTTTTGAAAATAAAACAGGCTTGAACAAGGGCTTGAAAACAACAACAAAACAATTACAGCGTGCACGTGCACTAACCAACAATCCCACCCACTCCTTTGGGTGACTTAGTTTTCTGTAATTTTTAAAATTTTTTTTTTGTCCTTTTCCTTCTTAGGTGTTTTTCTTATATATTTCACCTCTATATATAAATCGAAGACCACTTATACCAAAATTATCAACAAAAGTCGCCTAAATGTTGGTCATCTACGAAAAATATCGTAATTTGTGTATACATTTTTACGTACAATTATTACAATTCAAACTTTAAGTGAAAATAAGGAAATCCTCTGTTATAAATGACATTAGGGGGGATAAATTTTATAAGAAGATATTTATAATCTTGTACGGCTTTTTTCTTTTCAGAACGTAAATATTATTTTGAGTAAAATGTCAAAATGTAACATGTAATAATCTGAATTAATATTTTCCAATCCTTAAAAACATACTGTTTCAAATATTACCAGAGCCGTATTTCAACAGCTCCAACGGAATCTAAAAACCGATTAGTCCATATGACTCTTCTTACTCAGAATAAGTGTTTATAAATTAGTTGTTTAATGTTATTATTGTGAATGGGGCATTGTTTGTGTTCTTCCTTTGTTTTAAACACCTGTATGTTTTGAAGGAATTCAATAGTAAGCTACAATACAAAAATAGTATAAATTGAATAGTATACTTGATTTATCACAGTAATTCATACGTTCAGACGTTGTACTCGGTGGTATCTGGTCAGTTCCGGACTACTATTTTCAATTTTTTTGCCTTGTTTCGATTCCTTTCTTTTTTTGCTTATACCCAAGGGCAAGTGTCCAGATTGAACATGTCACAGAGTGCTATAAATTCGATATGGAAGGATGATTAATGTTGTTGCTTGGAAGAATCTCTCTTGTAAAATGTAATTTGTAACCAGCAACATCCAGAAAATTGCAAGGCTTATACAAAGAAAGACTTGCTGGTGCATGTTGGGGCCAATCAGCATCTTGAAAACAAGGCTTTTGAAGATTTTTTAATGTGATAATGACAAAAGTTAAAAGACAATAATTGGAACAATCTTTTCTCTATCCAAGTGTTGGATGTGGGCATATTAGCAAGAATGAATACCACATCATCATAAAACTAGAGCAAGAGAAAATGCACCAACACAAAAGGAGAGGCAAACCCAACGAAACGAGTGAACATTACCACCTTTCACACATTCACGCAAAGCTGCCGTTTGCGGTATTTCGCGCCTCCGCTTGTGAAACGTGCGGGTTGAAATAGTTCGCGGGTTATAAAGCGCCCCGGGACTGTAAACAACGGCCGAGAGAGAGAGAGAGAGAGCCGTCAAAGGTCATATCTTTTGTGCGGGCGCCGCACCACGGTTTTAATACGAGAACCACGTACAGTACCCACCGACGACGACGACGACGACTATCCGGTAAAACACCGGAATGAATAAGTGCGAAACTGGTCCGGGGTCTTTATTGCGTTAGGTGCTGCTTCTGAAGTCCTCTGCCAGTGGCGGACAGGCCAAAAGTGTCACCATCAGCTTGTTCGATGGTAAAAGCGGGAAAGGGCTGTTAAGCGGAATTAATAATAATGAAAAATAATAATAATAAAATAATAATAATAAAAAACTAAACTGTCTTTTACATATTCTTTACAATTGTGTGTTTATCCTTGTGCAGTCATGTTTTTTCGGGAACTGATGTTAGATTTGAAGTTTTAAATGGCAACGAACCAATACGTTAACTGTTATGAATATATAGGTGTCCAAAAATATGTTAAAGTAGTTGAATATTGTCAAACAAACATTAAACACTAATTTACTATAATCGTTGCTCTCTGGCCTGATTCGCTTATTTTTAGGCAATGTGTCAACTTTTTTCGTGTGTACTCCATGAGGAAAATACTTGATGTTTTGTTCAGACTAATTTCGTGGAAAAATCATGAAAATCAGTATAATTACGCCTAGTAGACTTAATGAAAGTCCCTTTAGTTATGGATAAATTCGCATCCGAATTTGACAATTCTCTGTATTATACATTTGGTTACTTAATTATGATTTGTTTATTAGTAGTTGTTACTGTATGAAATTCGTGTATTAATAATCCCAATTTTCCTTGAAGTTATATTAGTAATATTGAATATACTGGTTTAAAAATACGTTTACTTCCGTAAAAAAAACAACTTTTGATTTTGATATTGTTAGTCTGGCTACCTCACCCAACTGTATTATTTGATGGCGCTATAAACCTTCTCTCCTCGCATTTCGGGCAGCTCTTCAGGTAATTGCTAAATAGACCGTGTATTACGTACACTTTGCATCTACCATGACTTCGCCTATATGGAAGGAAATGAACTCCCGGCCAAGGATGACTGTAAACTTGATAAAAAATTTACTTTTGAGTCTAGATATCACAACATTTGACATATTTTGACTATCCTGGCCAACAGTGAACAAAATTTAAGCGAACTGTGTCTGGTATGCATTTTTGTAGAATCTGAATCTGAAGGCAGAGAATCCGAATTGAGACTAGGTTTTGCGAAAAACAGTGCTAACAAACTTCCAAAGCCGCAAAGATTAAGCTAATTACTGGGGTATGTAAATTTATTACGGTAATACAAAATAATAGCTTTTTTTACATTTCGGTTAACACATCCGGTTAATAAACGGTACAAACCCAATTCTCTCTTTCTCGTTCTCATTCATTCGTTTTCCAAGTAGTTTATTCCTATGTTCTTTGGTCCCCCTACTCACTGGTAGTCCCACTGATGACTTATTTCATGACGCCAGCATAGAACTCTTCTCCATTTCCGGTGTCTTCATCTGAAAGTTCCCAACAGCAATTTGTTTATTCGACTCTTCTGCTTCTTTCGTATTTCTACATTTTTATCCGTAAGCTAGATGTCGTCTTTCCACTATCCTGCTTCGCTCTGCATTATTCTGGATTGCGTTTTGATAGCCTCCACTGACACCTTCTTGGACACCTTAGTAACTGTTCATTCCTTGATATTCCTTGTAGATCAATTTTAACCACTATTGTTCTTCTGAAGAAGAAGGTACAATGGTCCAAAGCCAATTATCTGGTAAATTATGAAGTGTCTACTTCATTCATATTCCATCTTTTATGCGACACTTAAATAGCCAAAGCACTATCGGCTGGTTTCGACATGAGCCAAAATATAAATCGGGCTTTTCTCTTGTAAACAATTATTTTTCTTTGAATTGTATTTCGATAATCAGACAGTGATCTTCGACATTGAAGAAATCTATAATCATATACATTGCTAAAAATAATAGGGGACACTTTTTTCGTAACCTGTAACTTTTTAAATAATTGTTTTAGGCAAAAATCCCTGGTTCAAATCCAGGTTGTGGCTGTAATTTTTAATTTATTTAAAATTTACATCCCGCCTGTATATCACCATTTACTATAAATTGGGTATACTTCGACGGCATATAATTAACTAAAGAAAATTCAAAAACAATGTTAGAACTCTTAGTTAGTTCTAAGTTCCACTTAAAAATATAAATGAATAACGCCAAACAAAATGGAAATGACTGTCATAGTATCGATGACAGTCGGGTTTTCTGTGGATTGGTGAGGTTTAATACAGTGTACGCCCTCCACGAGCACGAATCACTTCCCCACACCAGCGTAGCATGTTTTGCACTAGTCTGCGAAGAGATTCTTGGGGTATGCTTGCCCACTCCTCAATCAGATCTGGTGTCAGTTCCTGTATGGTTAGTGGTGGATTATGGCGCTTGCGAACACGTCGGTCAAGCTGATCCCACACGTGTTCAATAGGATTCAGGTCAGGACGCCGTCAATTCCTGAATTCCACGTTCTTGTAAAAAATATCTGGTGTTGCCGGCGGTATGTGGCTTTGCATAGTTCTGCATTAGGATGAAATTTTGACCGACTCCATTTGCAGCTGGCACCACATGGTCCTCCAAGATGTTGTTTTCGATGTAATTCATGGCATTTAGTCTACCAGGAATCACATGAAGATCAGTTCTGTTGTCTATATTGATTCTAGCCCAAATCATCACAGATCCACGACCAAATCTATCGACGTCCTGTATAGTAGCGGCTGCGTAGCGTTCACCAGGACGTCTATATACACGTACTCGACCGTCTCAACGAGTTAAACAAAATCTGGACTCGCCTATAAACAGGACAGGCGTCCAGTGACGAAGTTGCCAATCTCTGTGATTCAGAGCAAACCTCTTCGCGCTGCTTTGAGATGCTGCGTAAGGCGTGGTGCGCGGACAGGTCTTCTTGGTTTCAAATTCGCTCCTTTTAATGTGTTTCTAACAGTTTAATCAGAAATTTCTATTCCATGTGCGAGTCTTAGGTCGGTTAGGAGGTCTCGCGTTGTGGCAGTACGCTGACGTAAAGCAGAAGAAATCGGTCTTGATTTTGAGTAAATTTTCGATTTCGACCTTCTCCAGCTCTTCTAATATATTATTATATATATTATATATTATCTCCCGAAACCGATGTCATAAACGCTGAATAATAGAAGGGGAAACTCGAAGGTCCCTGCTAACATGTCGAATAGACATTTTTTCATTTTGTTTTGCGTTATTAATTTACAGTTTTAAGTGTAATTTAGAAGTAACTAAGAGTTGTAACATGGTTTTTGTAATTTTTTTAGTTAAATATATACCCTTAAAGCATACCAAATTTGATTTGCCTAGAACTATTATTTAACAAGTTACAGTTTTCGAAAAGCGTGTTCGCCAAATCTTTTTTACAGTGCCCATATGGTATAATGTGTCTTCTCCAACCAATATTTTCAGACTCAGTCCGCCACTGTGCTTTCCAGTCGGACTCGCTCCCGCAGCATTTCGAAAGCTCTTCTCGTAAATTATTCATCGCGCCGTGCACGCATGCACGCGTGCACGCATTACTCGCGCATGAACGTACGAAACGAAGAACGTACTCGTACGGACGAACATAGAATTCCGCGACTGGAATACGTACAGACTGTGGGACACGCGCTCAAGTCGGAACGGATCGCATTTCGGTGCAAACGAAACCACGTCTCGCGTCTGAAATATTGAGCGAGGCGGACGTTGTTCCGCTGGAATTATTCGCGGAGTTGTTGGAAAAGTTTACGCGTTTGAACGCCACTTTAGTTGACAATCGGTTGTTTATACATTTACGCCTGCGGGTGTTCTAGATTTTACCGTAGGGGGCGAATTGAGCTTGAGGTTAAGTTATAAAAATACATAGAAGCGTCAGGGTGGTACAAAACAGAAAATGATATTAAGAAAAAGGAGTCTTATGCAATGAATTTAATGTATTTCTGACTGGGTATGATAAGGAACCAAAAACTGACAATCAAATTGTATTGATGCTTGTTTTTGTGTTTCATTAGTGAATTTTTAGCGAATTAGGATTGGTAAATGTTTATATAACCCGTAATCATCTTATTACAAATCCTAGCACTCATCTTTGAGCAAACTAACCAGTTCCAAATAGAATATATGTAGTATATTATACACTGTTTTATAGTTTTTAACGATTTTACCGGTCATGTGAATCCTCTTGGTACGAACTTATAATTCAGTATTTATATTAACATAAATAATAATACTTTGTTCTTTTTTTTCAGGTGAGTTCATCAATTCTTCGCAGTAAACTAAAGTTCGTGACAAAAATTAGCGAACCGTGCCGTAATCGGTAAGTAGCGCAGCAACCAATATAAAATAATGACAGTATCAAAAGTGTTAAGTTAAACATCGAAATAAAATCGATCAGCCATTCTCATTTTTTTTGTGTATAGCTATTTGTGAAACCTTTATTTTGAAAAGAGCTACGTCGAGTTATTGGATTTATACAGGTGTCTCGTAATTCGATAGACACAATTTGGGTCGAATATCACTTTTCAAACGATTTGTTGTTATAACGAATGAGCTCAAGCGATATTGTTCGTTGGGAACAGTAACTAGGTTTGTTAAAACACATCGTTGTGTGTCTTTGTGAGTCATGTCATTGTACGATCATGAAACTTCTTCATGTAATTAAATAAAACTATTTCTAAATAATTTTGACATCAAATGTCGAATTTTTCCTCTGCGTGAAGATTTATTGTACGGAGAAAATTATATTGCGCTCATCGCAATATCGTTGTGCCACCGGTATTTTGAATCTTATTTTGGTTATTTTGAAAAATAGTGAACCAATCCAGAGCTCAAGATAGACTACGTTGTCCTAGAAACCCTGTAGAAATGTACAATTACAATTCCCCAAATGAAATTCTACAGTTAGTACTCTAATACTGCATTACTTACAATAATATAATATTATAAATAGTTCAAGGGAAAATGTTTATTACGTAAACTCGTCAGTAATGTACAATCAACTAAAGAAGCGAATGATAATTGACCCAGGTGAGGATAATTTTTGGAAAAGACACCACCGCCTGGATTTGAACCAGGAACCCTCCAATTTCCGGTTGACAGCTCTCCCAGTTGAGCTACAGAGGCTGTGGAAATTTATAGGTTTTATTTGTTACTTCAGGACTTGCAATCCTAGTTTCGAATTAAACAAACCCGCCGTGACACCTATTGGGGAGGGTTTTTTTATCCTAACCTGGGTTAATTATCATTCGCTTCTTTAGTTGTAAATATAAAGTTCTCTTATAATAATATATTTACATTGGGTTATTTACAGTTTATGAACAATGTGCAAACCAAATTAAAACCAATTTTCACATTTCTGTGGTTTTTATTAACAATTTTAATTTCGAATGAACTGTTTTTGCTTGTCATGTGACTGTTGTTCGGCAAATTTGATGATAAATTTTGAGCACTAACAATAAATTTAAGTGGGTGGGCTATTTTCAACCATAAGGATGAGTCGTGCGCGAACGAACCGCTCAAAATGGACGGGTCAAATGTCGGAACCGTTCGATCCGGTTCACCGCTAGCAAACTGAACGGGTCAATAGTTCGTTCGTTTACGACGTTTACGTGCTCGGCTCATTTCTGCTCAAGGCATAGACATAGTCCAGCTTTTTGCGACGACCGGCGCGGCGGTGTCTTTGATGCATGTGTTCACTTGTTTCCAGTGTCGCGTATTATGAAGTATTATGAAAAAAGTTATTGTCGTTCGTTTATTTCTGGTTTGACTGAAGAATGAAGATTCGTCAACATAAAAATCAAACAGTTTTTGTTTTTATGAAATTTATCTAACTAATCATATTAACGCAATGTTGCTTAAAAAGCTTTTGCTTGTGCAGTACACGTTATTCAAAAAAATGGAAACTATTTCAGTAACTTCTTTGAAGATACGACTTATTTCAGAGTATAACGACACTTTACTAAATTATTATAATAAAATGTTGACATTTTATTAAGTACTTATAGTAAAAATTTGAGTCTGTAAAGCGCTGCACCACGCATCTCAGGATTTAGGCATGGTTGAGATTTCAAAAATTGTAATCAGAAATTAGACTGCAAATACTATAAAGATTGTCATAACTTTTTTCACTTCCTGTGACGTCACAAGCTGTACACTTATTTTTTGGTTTTACACATTTTTGACGTATGACATCCCTTTAATTAAATATTTTCCTCCAAGATTAAATAATTTTACGTGTAATAAATTTTCTTCACGATCAAGCGTATTATATTCTATTCACTGATAAGTTATCTACCCTTTATTACGAAGGATTGATATTATAGCAAACATACCTCCCTAAACAAACTTGATCTATTGTTTTAAGATAATCGTACTGCGACGTACATCGGAAATTAAGCCTCCCTTACGAATTTGACACGCTCCCGCGATATTGAGTAAGCCATTCGAATTTAATTATAATTTTCGCGGCTACAGTTTGCGAGAATAACGCGCTAAGTGTTGTTGATGCCGTGGAAATTCATTTACGAACTTGCGATAATCAGTTTTTTATTAAATTGCATTTAGCGGATAGAGGAAGTGGCTCCCAATGAAGTTTTTGCGACACCGCCAAATTGTCGCTTCACCTCCGTACTGTAGCTGACGTCATATGAGAACGTTACGTAAGTGGATAAAAAATATGAGGTTTTACTCAAAGTAGAACAAAGAATACATACAGGGTTACGCCTCAATAGCTTAGTTAGGAGAGCATTGTGCTAGCGACGCAAAGGTCCCCGGTTCAAATCAAGGTTGTGGCTGTAAAAAAGGAAAACATTTTGCACTTGTTTTGTAGAATTATTATTATTAATTTTAGTAAAATGTTCATCTTTGTACCAACATGGATATACTAAAAAATATCTTTATTTGCATTACAAAATAAAAGTTAAAAATATTGCACAAAACCTCAACAAAATATATTATTGTTCCTAAAGTTACTGATGGGTATTCTGCACGTAGGTTTCAAATTCTTCAATCCAATAGAAACTCCCTGACCAGCATATGCTTCAACTTCCTTTTGAAGGCCTCTAGGGGGTTTTATAACCAGTTCTTTTGAAGCTTATAAAGTATCTGATTATGTGTGACCTTGGTTGACGTGGTTTTTCTTCTATGGTACGATATTAAAATATCTTCTGCGTTCTTGAGACTCCGCTAGGTGGCCTCTTTTTTTCATGTCTAAGCTGGGACCTCTTCTCTAGATTGTAGAAGTTGTTGGTAAATGTACGCTCCCATTAAAGTAAGAATTTTTTACTTTTTAAACAGCGGTCTGCAGTGTGTTGTTTGGACGGCCTGCTGAATTGTTCTAATCGCTCTTTTCTGTATAGTAAATATGGTATGGTCGACGTATGGTGTGGCAAGACGCACCCCATAGCTGTAGACCATAGGTCGTACCATGGACGTTGCATCAGCAGCCAGTAAACAAATAAAACCAAATATTCTATTACTTCTTTTATAAAGTACCTACGTACCGAAATATGTAAATAATCAAACTACAAAACGCACTTTCCAAACAAAACTGAAGACGATTAACAAAAGTAATCTGTAAGAAATTTGAAAAAGGAAATTTGAACAAGAGAGTTAAAAGGAGATTGAGATGTAGGGCCGTAGTTCAATGTAGTATCAGTTATTCAAAAGTTATACCTGTAGCCATAATTATGATTATTTTCAGCTGTGAAAATAACTAAAAATGATTTAAGGGCATCTTTGCAGGAGAATTAGTTGTTTTTATAAGAATGCATTTTATTTCGTATTATATACTGTCTTATGGGTGGTTTTGTGATTATTAGAGATAGAAAGTCGGTTAAATGGACAATGTCGAGCCGATTTGTATGCTCTCTACTGAGAAAACAGTTTAATACTTAATGACTTCAGAGATATTTTGAATCAACGAAGAAATTACATTTTATATATAACTTTTTACCTGACCAGTGTTGCACATTATTGTTGAAAGACATTTAACGAATGAAACTTATTGGATATATTTCAATACACAAGACTATGATGAAGCCCTTTAAGGTTTGTAATTTTTTTGAAATTTACGTCACTTCTCATTTAAATTTATGCTTTACGTTGACGTGTTCCGAACTTCTTTTGACCAGTTTCCATTACGATGCCGAATGGGCTAGTGCTATTTGCCACAGCACAGCGTAGTGAGTGCGTAATACATGTAATTGAAAAGCACCTAACGAGCTTACGTAAAATAATATAGAATGTTGAGAGGTTGAAGAAGCGTTTTTTTCTTTGTTTGTTATGAAAAAATTATGACGTACAATTGGCATATACTGTCATTCACCCCTTGTATTTGATCCGAAACCAATAAAACCGAAGAGACCATGGCGAAGAGTTGTCGAGAATTAATCACAAACGTTCATTTCATTCTTAAACTGATAGCATTTGTAAGTATCACTTCAACTTTACCTTTTGTGAGAACAATTAACATTTCTCCATTTTCTGTAGCTATGCTGTGCGGGTGGAACCTTAGCATTGCTGTTTGGCGATCCTATACTTTCGAAACGAGATGTTCTTGTAACGGTTTTTTATGCCTATAGCTTTATCCTTTTTATTTTCATCTGTGTATATATCTGGGATGAAACACATGTGATGATTGACACCTCTTTGATGTTGTTCGGTGGAGTTGAAGCCATAGTTGGAGGAATCTATGCAGCAATTGACTACAGCAACGCTGACGAAAGCGATGAAGATCAACGAACAATACTGCTGTGTATACCAATCTTCGCCCTATTGGCTGGATGCATCATGTTGGTGGACGGCCTATTATATGCATCAAAATATCACTGCGGTAAATGTAATGAAGGACATTCTGAAAGAAAACGTGAAAAATCTTCTGTTGAAAACTGAAATAAAATATTATTATGTACGTTGATGAATTAATATAATAATTTAGAAGCAAACCCTTGTGAGAATGTAACTAAATATTTCTCTATAGCTATGCTGTGTGGGTGGGTCTTTAGCATTGTTGATAGGCGATACTATACTATCGAAAATGATAATCAGAGTAGTTCTTGTAATGGCTTTCTATAGCTCTACTGTTATCATCTTTTCCCTCTATGTACATATCTGGGATGAAACAAATATGAATCTTGATACGGGTTTGATGATGTTCGGTGGATGCTGAGCCATAGTTGGAGGAATCTATACAGTAATTGAGTACACCAATGCTGACGAAAGCGATGAAGTTTGACGAATAACACTCCTGTGTATAAAAACATTGTCTGACAAGATTTTCTAACATGAAGTGTTATCATTTGCTTCGAAGGAAAAATAAGTAGTGTATTTGTCATGGGTAAAAGGGTTCCATCACGTCACGTTTTTGAGTTAAACGGGGCCAAAACCTCAAAAATGCGTTTTTTTGCAAAGCGACGTAATCCAGTAATCTGGATATTTTAAACGGGTCTTAAAGTAATCCTTGAAGATGTTCTTCCATCTGAGATATGCTTACAAAATTTCGTGATACAACATTGAAGAAAATACAAAAAAGTAAACATTGTCACTTTTTGCTTTTGATTCGTAAATAATTTCACAATTGAAAATGATATTGCGCTAAAATTTCCTACAATCATCACTATTTACGTTTTTCTCCGACAAATTGTTCGGGCTCCAGCGATAGTTCCAATTGGCGTATTTTATCAAAATTGTTTGTTGAATTTTTTTGTTTTTGTACCTGAATTTGTACACTTTTGGTCTTCATTGTTAGGGTCGAAACGGGGTACAACGTGCCCAGGTGAAAATCTTATCCCAGCCATATGGCGGTCTTGCTAGTAAGTGTTCATATTGCAAAACCATTTAATTTGTTGCCTGATGAAGATTCTAATAAAGAGTCGAAACGTTGCAAATTATACAAGGTTGTGATTATTTTGGCTCGTCCCCCCCCCACAAATCCCTTTTTGTGTATTTACAACGACCAATATATGAACAGCAGCATGTTTGTTGCCCGCCGACTCATCAAGAAGCTTTGTCAGCAGGTCAAGGCCATTAGTGACCTAACTTTGAGGATTACATGTAAAAAGTACACAGTTTGCGATTTTGTTCGAGATAGTTTTGATGTTTCTGGAACATTGGGTTACGTCGTTATACATTAAACGTAAACATTGGGTTTTTCACATTTTGACCTGATTTTCTTTCGAAAACCCGACGTGATAGAAATATTTCAACGTCGTTTTCGTGATCAGCAGGTCGAGTTTAGTCAAATATAGTTATTTTGATCAGTGTTAGAAACAATTTCTCTCCATTTGTCACGCAGTGTAATTTTCGCACTATGTATTGGCTTGATGTATCATGGCGGTATTGAATGCCACTGCAAAATCACTGCGTTCGAAATCTGGATGGAATTTTTCGACGTTAAAAATATTTAGTTTAATATTTGTAAAATAATAATATTAATAAATTGTCACTTCAATAGACCAATAAATTACAATCAACAGTACCTACATTCGTAAGTTTTCAAAATTACATAACATTCAAATCAAATTCCAAGTGCAAACCCTACACAAAGCAATTAAAAGGAATATAAAGCGCGCTTACTTTAAAACTCCCCAAAAAGTTGTCTGTCGAATTCAAATGTATCCTTTCTGAAATTAAATTGATGTTTAAAAAATGATTTATGTAAACATTCGCTACAAAATAATACATGGCACACCTACAGCGGACAATCGGCAAGTCGAGCACCATTCGGTTATCTCATGAAAATTCAAATCTTCCGACCGTAACATAAAACCGCAACGAGATGTTTTTTCCTTTCCCTTTTTTGCATGCCTCGAGTACAACAGCAGGAACCTACGATCGGATTGAGGATACATAAATCCGGTGTCGGCTTTAGCCTGCCCTGAAACGAAAGCCCATTCTCGTCCAAATACGGCTCGCGCCCGGCCCAAAAATAGAACCGCGTGCAAATACGAACCACCACGGTTCACGACATTACCCGCGGTTCGCTTCTCCTCCACTCCACCGTCCCACAGCCTATTCCCATTCATCGTCATTGATGCAGTACTATATTCACAAACTCTCCGTGTGAAATGGTCAGGATTGAATGCCATTAAGCTTTCGCATAAAGTCTGTGAAGTTTAACGAATGATTTATCAGATGATTGAGCTTGATTTGAGTGATTTTACTCGTAAATGCTCTCCTTCCTTATGAGGTGTGGGTGGAATATAACCGGTCTGCTGGAATTATAATTTAATGGACTTATTTTTCACGTATTTCTCAAATCCCTGAACTGTAGGTCTATGACACCTATGTTCTTTGTTTTCTTTAGTATTTTCCTTTTAAGTTTCTGTCTTCCACTCCTCATTTTTGTAGGTACTTCTTATTGTGTTCGGCCTTCATGTATCTGTTTGTTGAAGTTTGATTGAAAATAATAATTAATCATTGACAGAAAATGAGTAACCTTGATTGGGATGATGTATCAAACTACAGTTTAACTACAAGTTTAGTGGCGGATAGCACTTTAAACCATAGGAAAGTACTTGCAGTCAAGAAAGAAGATTACTTTCCTGTTGTTTTTACATGGCAAGTTTTGTGGTTGGAAGCACCTTTAAGAGTATAGGAAAGGACTTGCCGTCAGGTAGAAAGTTTACTTTCCTATGGTTTAGACATGGAGAGTTTGGTGGCAAACAGAACTTCCCATGTCTGAACGGTGCTTCACTTTCTGAAAGATCAGTCTTGTTTGGAATTTCTTTTTAAAGAAGCCGGTAATAAACGTTAATTTAAAGTTTTAAATTTTTACATATAAATTATTTCCTCGAATATTACCCATAACAAGAAAAGGCGACGTTGGCGGTAAAGTTGTTTCTTTGCATGTATAGTATCTTATTCTTTTCTCATCTGAACCGAAAAATACAAAAAAAAATATTGTAGACCATTATTTTTGAGTGAGTTGAAAATTAAGTTGAAATTATATGTATGTATACCTGAAAATACACCAAAAATATGTAAAACATTCCAAATACCATCAGTGGGATGGTTTTTGATTTGCCAGATTTGTGTTAAAATTCTGAACTATAAATTAGTAACTTTCATGGCATCAAATCCAGTTTTTTCGGGAGAACCGGATTGTTTGGCGGTACATTGTTCTTTGTGCTCTTCATGCAGGAGGTTTTCTTGTTTTTTTTTGTATGCTTCTAATATGTGCAACCCTGCGATCTTCTTTTGTTTTAATTAGTTCTAAAACCTCGAAACTGTAATAATATATGAGCCTTGTTGCACCATAATATAGTGAAGAGCATATTTACATTATTTATATTTATAAATATATTTTTTTAAATATTAAAATTCCCTTAAAGTTTAAACTTGAATGAAAAATGTACGTTTCAATATTTAAAAGTGTATTTTTTGTTAATACTTACTTAATTTTCTTTTTCTATTTCATTTTTGTTTAAATTAATTGTTAAAATAACTACCATTTTATTGTTTATTACAAAATTAAGACTAATGAAGATTAACAGTTCCAATTCAGTGTAGATGTGCCTTATTTGCATTTTCAGTGTTAACGCATAATTTCCACTTCCTTCCCATCACGTCCTCTCTGGTTTTTTCTCAAAACAAACAAGAAATTCCTAAATTGTCCGAAAGTGATTCTTGGTTGAGATATATGCATGAGAATATTTATGTTCTCTTTAACTCTGCAGTGACGACAACAACAGTTTCAGAATAATTTTTTTTTTCTAAAAACTAAAACAATTGAGACGCAATAACTCAATAAGGGATCACGTAATATAAGTAATTTTGTATTAATTTTGATAACAGCAACATCCACGTCATAAATTGAAATTCCTAGTATTTGAAAGCAGCGAACATAAAAACTTAGACCCAAAACCAATAATATTTTCTTTAAAGGTACAACAAACTTTTACTTTAAAATAGTAAAGTCAACAGTATTATATTATATTACAACTGTCTTCAATTTTCCTTTTTGAAATTTTTTCTTGGCTGATATATGTAAAAATGTAATATTGAGTACCACAGGATTCTGTTTAGGCCCAGTTTTATTGTTAATGTTACTATTTGTTAATATATCAGTCATTGCCACGGATATAACAACACAAGATTTATAGAGAAGATTTATATAGAAGATCGCATAATCTACAAGCCGATTCAAAATTGGGCAGGTATTGCCAAATGTATCATTACTAATTCAAGAACGCACGAAACTTATATCTTCTGGTTTAGGCAATCTTAGAACCATATCCCTAATATGAGTTAAAGATATTGATGCCTCAACTTACTAGAAACTCTGGCGTCCAGGAATGTGAAATATGACCAAGAAAAGTCGTTTTTATTCTGCTTAGTATTGTTATTGCATTGTTATAGTCATAAATTATATTCTTTCAAACCTACACATGCAAACGTAGGTCCTGGTAACTTATAACCTTTGCAATAAATTACTATAACCAGACACATGCAGCAGCCGCATAAAATATTTAAAAAGTTTGGCATTATTGTAATATTGTGTGATTTTTTCACTTCGAGCATTTCCAGCTTTGAGAGAACCTACGCAAAGGGAAAGCAGTTGTTAGCTTCATATAGTCCGCAGGAATTCGTCAATAATAATAATAATTACATATTTAAGTTTACCAAGAATAATTACATATTTCAGTAAAAAGTTATCGTTCATCAAACATCACGCAATCGGTGTGTACGCGGCTTGCTGCGACCGCTTAGCGTCGTCGCAAGAGACTCATTCACGGAGTGCCCACGTCGTCTGCGGGGGCGCGACGCGTAAAAAATGTGCGAGAACAGTAGGCTCTGGGTGGGCACGCGAGGTGAAACTTTCAAAGGTAACGAGACGTTTGTTGAACTTAAAGTGTAAACGCGTCCGTCCACGGCCGCCGTCGACCATATGGCACCTGGGCCGCCCGCGCCGCGCCGGCCGGAAGGATATGTCAATACGCGGGACGATTGAATCACGATTCGAATCTGGGTCATTGTTGTCATCGTCGGTCGGAATGTTTGGTCGTCCATTGTTTTACACATGGACAATATTGCGTTTGGAAAGCACCTGGTTGGCATGGAGGTGATGTCATGTTTGATGAGCGAAATTGCTGGCGCAATTTTTGAAATTGTCATTGAGAAGATGACGTAACAACTTATTATTGTTGGTGATTTAAGTTTTATTATTTATTCAAGCTCTAATTTCCATAAGAGTGTCTGGAAGAGTTACGCAAGCCCTTCTTCTAAAACACTAAGTTATACATATAACTTAGTGTTTTAGAAGAAGGGCTTGCGTAAAAATTGCATCATCACTAACCATAATTACGGATCTTAATCCGGGATTTTTTTTTATTGCACTTACACTTAATTGTACTGTTGTAAATTCCATTACTTCGCAATTTTTTGCACTGCTGTTAATCTCAAATATACTGGGTATTAAAGAATAAGCGTATAATATTCATATAATATATAGATAATGGTCAATTTTGATAGTAGACCAACTTTTCATAACTAACTCATGTCCAGATACCGTTTAGGAACTGCGGAGAGCCGCAGTATGGTACCAAATTTTGAAATTGCTTTAGGAAAGTAGGTTGTATGAAGTATCATAGAATAGGAATTTCAAAACGAAATAATTTTAAAATAATTAATACTCGCCAACATTAGTACCAACATTACAAAACTGCGGTTAATGGGAACCTCGAGAAATGATAAATAATAAAAAAATCATACATAAGTTGGTTAAAACTGTCCTAAGATACGTTACAATATTTTCACTATGTTTGTAAAATTGTTACCATTTTCCGAATCTCAACAGCGTTCAAACTATGCGTTTCCGTACATGGGTTCCTTCATAAGTAGGTCTACTATATGTATCGCCTCTATACCCTCTATAAACTTTACTCTGATTTCCTATAAAGCTTAAACATACAGCAAGAATAATAAAGTTGACCTAACATTGTCGCCTTTCAAGTGTTCAAGTATATAATCGTAATAATAAAAATTTTGCATTTCGTCGTCGATTATCCTTAACACAGAAATTTATCCACTTTTTCTCTATATTTAGTCATTATTTTTTCGTTAACGTGGTAAATTTGAGAACAGTATTGTTGCCTTTTTATTGTTTATCAATTTGTTATTAAGACAATGTATCAGATACTCCTTGATACGATTATAAAGTTATTAATTTTGTCCATTTTGTGCCTGTATTCTCTCTCTACGTCCTCTCTCTACAACTGAATGGGTTTCAAGAAATACTGCATTTGCTTCGTTGATTAATTTGCTATAAAAATTGTTGGCTCGTGGCCATCGAAACCAGGAGAAGGGCGACAACATAAGTTAGCATTCACTCGAGTTACTAAGAGATAATGTTTCAAACCGAAAATATACATATAAAATGGCAAATAGAAATTAACAACAAATACTCATAGAATACTAAAAAGTAATAAAAAGGCTAGAATGTTGGTTGAAAATGATACAAAATCTTAAATTCTAGAACAAGAGTTCAATGATTCAGAAATAAAATATATTTACAAACAACTATTAATAAAAAAAAGAATCCCACAATAATAAACGATCAAAATGATTTGAAATATTATTACTATCAAAATATAATAGGAATATAATATAAGTGTTGTCGAGTAGGGATCACGACCGTGGCTATTAACATAAAAGAATGTTTAAAATATGTCACTACCATAAGAGATAGAAATTTTACAGTGTGTATGCGAAATAACACAAGACGTAAATGCTACAAAACAGATAATAACATAGACCCTAATCACCATTTAATTCTAAAAAAATCTTGCGTAAATGGCGTAAATGGTGCAGATTGCTAATAAATGTTACAGTTATCTGTACTGTATAAGTGGTCCGATCAAATTTATATTATTTTTTTCAATATTTAATTTGTTAATATTCTTCCTGTATTATTACCATATTATTACAGTTGATAACGCAATACTTATTGTGTCCCATTATGATTATTTATACCAACGATATGTTATTAGTTCTGACGTATTGGATCACAACATAATGCGCCGTGAACTACTGCACATATGCAGGCATTTTAGTTAGGTATTTCTCCGCTACGGGCGCTTAGATCGTTTTTCAAGTCCCCACCACGGTGTATGCACCGGGCGAATAGCGTTACGTTTACTTATTGGTTCATAGCATCCGGAGTACACTGTATAAATATAATAACATGAGAACCAATATACTGTAAGTGAACAAATGTGGCTATTTATTATAGTAAATTCCATTGGTAAAACCTTATTAGGTACTCAGTCAGAGTTACTGAGATGAGAAAATATTTTGTTGGGTATTGAAAGTAGGTAATAGCGTATGATACAGAATATCAGTATCAAAAATCAGCATTATTGCAAAAAGATAGAAAATTTGTTTTGAAATTCGTAGTACATTTGTATACTAAGGTGGTCCTTATTTCAAAAATTATTTTTTGTTCTGTTTTAATTTGTTCCTTTAACTCTGTACTTAGTTTTCCTGTTAAAAATAATTCAAAATATATTTATTTTACAACATAAATTTAGATACCACAGCTTCAAAAATGAAAAAAAAAAGAAGATAATCTATTCACTTTTAAAACTAGATAGATATGTTACTATTTCCCAAGTATACCTTGTCAAAAAATACAATAATCGTGATTGTCTTAGCCAACAATGTACAAAATCAAATTAGTGCAAACTTTTCTGGTATACCTTTTCACGTAGAATCTGGATCTGAATGTAAGAATTCTGAGTTGAGTTTTTAAGACAACTCTTTTTGCCTCTAACACTAGACACAATTAATAATTTCTGCTTTTAGATTCTGATGTCACGAAAAAGACATACCAGAAACAGTTCTCATTCGATTTTGTTATAAAATAAAGACATCAGGGTATCAGATTGCGTAAAGAAACATAAAATACGACGCCTTCAAAACAATGCCACGCCATTTATACGGCCACAATCCTCATAACACTAACTTCGGACAACTGTATTAATAACAAAACAACAATGAAACGATAACGCAGCGGAGCAGTTTTATCGCATCGACACCTGTACCAGACGATGTCTTACGTAACCATCATAAACAAAACGAAAAGTCATTCGGGACAAGTCTATAAAGTCACTCACTCTCTAGTGTCCAACCGCGATCTGGCACAGCCAATGCCTTCCTTCGCCTTTTCAGTTTCCTATTCGCCGTAAATCCGATTGCCGGATAAATGACGTCAGATAAAATAATATCCTATGCACTTGTCCCATTCAATTGCTGTTTAAGGTTGTTCCGTGGGTATAAATACCCACACAACACACACACACACGAGCACCGGAGATACGTTGATCTTTCAACGCTCCGTAAGTGACACCATAACAGCAACTCTTTCTTTGTTTTGTTTCGGTTAGTTTTGTTTTGCTTTGCTTTGCTTTACAATATCTTGTTTTCTGGTGCATGTAAACTCTCTCGTCAATCGATAGTAAACAATATAATAAAATGCTTGAGTGAAGGTAGAAAGTTTTAATACTTATAGAAGATAAATGAATCTTGTCTTTCATAAAAATAGAAACTGTTCATCAGCGAGCATACTATAATAAATGATACTGTTTAAGGTTAACGTAACCGGCGTTTGCGTGTTGTCTGTTGTCCATTAGGCGAGTAATTTATTGCGGAACATGATTTACATTCCTTAACCCCATGTGTCAAATGGACTTTAACGCCAACACGATTCGCGTAAAAGTGTGTATGTGGACTGTGGGTGGTCATTAGTTTGTCGATTCTTAACAATAATTCATTTTAATTGAAGACGGCAAGGGACGAACATGGATTAATGTTCGACTTAAGAAGGTCATGTGTGGGTTGTTAACTTGTTCAATTTGAAAACGTGAACATTTTTTTAATATATTATATTTATTAATATAGCTACCTCCTTAAATAAATATCAAAATTATATAAAATAAATAAAAGAATAGCTTTTGAAAGTGAGTTTACAGTTCACTGCCTTCAAATATTATAGGATGCATTTATAAATTATTATTATTATGAACATTGCACATTAAATTTTCGAGAAAAAGGATGCATTTTTGTGTATTTTTATCACATATAATCTCACAAACTAGACACAATTGAAAATCGCATGCCAGAAACAATTTTCACTTTTTTATATTTTGTTCGTTGTTTGGTAGGATAGTAATGATCATGGTCTTCGTGTTTTGCCTGTTGTGGAATAAACCGTACTATACAGGGTTATCTTTAGAGTTACAAAGTTTTATTAGAAAGAAGTGTTTATACCAAAGTTATTTAGTCCGTCATTTTCTATGACACAAAATTATCTTTCGTTATACAGCATATTGCATTTAGGATAAACTTTATTTTTTATGGAATTATTTTTATATTAGGTACATAGTCGAGGAAAGTCCGCGTCATATGTAAAATAAATTTATTATGCATTTCTCAGCAAATATTATTCTTTATAAAAGTTGGCGGCGTGTATGAAACCAAAACGGCAACCGTCAAATATGTAAATTTCGGTGCCAATTTCAGAATATATGAATTTGTGATAAGAGTGAAGTACCTTTATTTCCTTTGTTACGCTAAACTTTATTTGGAAATGTTGTTTAGAAGTAAAAATTATATTCAAATATGAAGGCACAGCCACATATCTTAAAAAAACTTTTTGTATGTTTTTTTTTAATTTTTTTCTTTTATGACAAATATTAGTAAATGCCAGTGATACTAAAAGGTTACTTTTTAATTTGTTGTTTAGAGATTTTAATTCATTTTTAACATTTTTTATTACTTAGGTTTGATAACTAATGTTTATTTGGAACTATCGCAAAATTACTCATTTTCTTGATGCAAAGTTGATTTTTCACTCTGTAGATAATGATAGATCATACAATACCTAATACAGGAGCGTGACTTACCTTTTATTCAATTAATATTAATGACTTTGGACATGTTTATAATGGTGGTCCGTCTACAGCGAGTATCTCGATGTTACTGATATTTTCAATGAAGACATCCGGACAACCAAATTGGCTATTCAACCATTTCTAGGAAGCAAGTTTATCAGTTTTGCGAACGGTAATATAATATAATAATATCACCCAATACGACATTAATCACCCTGTATAATCTGGCTGGCAATCAATTCATGATTCCAAATTTTCTTTTCTCTACCTTTGGGAATTTTTTAAGGATAGAAGATATAATTAGATAAATTAGTTCTACATAAAATTGTTTAAAGTATACTGGGAACCTTTTCGGTTCTCGGTTCGCTAAATTAAAGCCGTAGTTGAAAAAATATGAATTGCTCTAGTTCTGCTTTTAACCAATAATACCTTTTCGAGACGTCTATTTTGGCAAAACTTCAGGGTACATTCTGGTGTAACTGCCCTAAAAATAAGCCATTTAATTTTTTTAGGAAAGTTTTTTCACAGATTTATTGAGACACATATTAAAATATGAAAATAAATTCTAAGCATAAATTTATTCTAAAAAGTGAAATTAATTGAAAGTGGAAGCGTTCAAAAAATTAGATGATCAAACGGTTGACACGCTATGTCAAGAACGCGTAGCCTGAAACCAGAAAACACGGCTTAGTTCTGTGGCTACCGCGTAAACTAGAATTATTAAAAATATTGGAAATTTGCTAATTTACATGGATTTTTAGAGGATGAAAATAAAAATTTAGATATTTTGCTAAAAAAGCTCGATAAAATAATGTTTTTTTTTTTTGCAAAAAAGAAATTTTATAATTTCTTTCTGACATTTTTATAACGTATTTTTTAAATTTTGTGCAATAAAATCATTATTTTTTAAAAATGAGACACCAGAATGTATCCTGAAGGTAACTATCGATAATTCAGTGAATTCAATTAATTTACTATTACGAATTTTTATTACACGCTCGATAAACACGATTGTAAAAATTTTTATTTTGCTATTTTAGTCTGTATTATAGCATCTGGCCGGGGTGATCTGGCCGCATAAAATTCGTCAACAAAGCAAATAGAATTTCATTACTTCCCCACAATACGAGATTACGCCGTAGTTTAATCACAACATTTACTTTGAAGACGTTAATAATATTATACCACCGCCGACCAAAAACACAACGACCGACCTCTAGTGGTCGCAGAACAGAACGACACAAACCAACAGTAGTCGTAATAATCGAGTTCTTTGATAACGACAACAAAGGAGCGCACAGCGCGCTCAGCGCGGTTTTATTTCCTTTCCTCCTTTCAGGCGTTGTTGTTTTCAGTAATATTACGATCACCCTGTGTTGCATACTATTTGTACCGTTACAATTCCGCGCGTGTGTAACGCTGAGGTCGAGCGTGTAAAATCGGCATGATAAAGGGTGAAAATTCCTGCTCTTGTGTGGTAGGATTTTGCAATTAACGCTGTTATCCCAGCACGCCAACTATTTAATATTTCAGAGAATCCTGATGCTCACCGAAACGACTGCCGTAATCAATGTTATATTGTTCGACGAGCGTACGTTTAATACTGTTGCCGGCTATAGAGTACGTTAGTTACGTACGTTCGCAGTTTTTGAGTTACTGAGTTCATTAGTGAAGTTGTTGTTGTTGTTGCAGCGCGAAGTGCTGTTGTTGCTCAGCGTGTTCAGTAATGAATATGAAATGCTTGCCGATGGACGAGTTTGTTAGGCGAGTTTGTATAGTTTGGCTTGAATTATTCCGTACTGGTGCGATTACAATTAAAATTGATTTACATGAAAGTTTAATGATGTAATAAATTTTACGCTGCGTGTATTGTTTTATTTATTAATCTTGATATTAAAATTAATTAATTACTCTGGATATTAAATCATTTAATAATGGTAGTTGAATGAACTAGTAAATAATAGTAGTAAAGGTTTGATGAAATATTTAATGTACCTATTTTATTTGTTATTAAGGTATTTTGGTTTGTAGTGTTTTGGCTTGCAATTTATAAAACAGGACCAACCTTTGGCACCTGTGTTTGTTTTCCAAAGAAATGGTTATAAATACCGGTAGATCTTTTAAGAAATTTTACCAGTTCTTCCCATTATTTCTAGTTTTGAAGATTTAGTGTATTCCTACTATATTTAAACCAGCAAACTGGGAGGGGTTGTAGGGTATTCTAAAATAAGCAATTTTGGTCAATAAACTCATATCCTGAGCAAAATCGTTTGTGGTTAATTTAAATAATAAATAGACTTGATTAATAAAAATTATAAAAAACATGTGGTCTAAGTACATATGTGGGATTGGATGGTGTGATTCAGCTATAAGTAGTAACTATCAAGTGCTTTATTAGAAAAATGATATTTTTTTATTAAATTTTTGTCCAAAAAAAAAATTTAAAGGAACAAAAAAAAACAAAAATTTCACAAAATGTTCAATCCGATTACATTTGATTGAAAACAGAGGTTAGTTGAAGCCAAATGCTTATAATTGCGTATTTTGAGACGATCGGTAGGTGTTCTAAAGCTCTTTAAAATCAATTAATTCTCTTGAAATGTAACTATATTTACTAGATGTTGTTTGAAAGGTTGCTTAATATTGTTGTTATTTAAAACACAAAATTAAACTGAAATTTAAATAATGTTCCCTAATGCGCTACTTCATTTGAGTTTGTAGTTCTCAGAGTAAATATAAATACTTTGGTCCTTTATTAGTTGTTTTAAATACTGAGATTTTTTTCAGGTTATTTTTATAACAATATTAATTTATTTTTTTAAGAACATTTTTAATTTTTTAAGAGCATTGCTAAGGTAAACTTAACAAGATTCTCGATTTTAGCCCCTTTAGAGTACGGGTTGTTAATACGTCTTGTTCTATCGCAAACGTCATGGGAATTAGGTATGGATATAATGGACGAAACGAAAGGTCATGCATACAAAAATAGATTTTCAAATTAAGGTCCACCCTAATAATTATGTTTTGTTTTATATGGTAGTTTGTCGATGATAGGAATCTTGAGATGGAATTAGTAACCAATGAAATTAGAAAGTTTGGTGAGAATCATGAACTTCTTCAGCACACGAATGTCGAGGCCGTCCAGCTTGTGTGACTGATAGGTAAACAAAGCAGAGCAACGTGCAATGTGTGAAGTCTAATGTGTCAGCATCCAAACTAAATTTAAGTTACACCAATGGGGAACACTTAATATCACCTTTTATACTTAGCAATTTAGATTAGATTAATATAGCTAGATAAACATCAGATTAGGTGTTATACACAATTACCTATGAGGTGCTGTTAATAAAAAAAAAGTTTGTCGATGTGATTGAGTGCAGTACGTAAAATAAAAAGAAAAAAACAAAAACAATAATTCAAATATTCAAGAAAAGCGGTGTTGTTAGCTTTTTAATTGCCCCCTTCTAGATTTGTCGGATACTTTGTGAAGTACAAGAATTTGTATATTTTCATGGGACGCATAATAAAATTTCGTTGGAAAGGTGCCATTCTAAACTGAAACAGTATAAGTAAAGTCTTTTCAGATTATTGATTAGCTTAAGGATCTGCAACTGTAGTATAAGTAAAATGTCTTCTCAGATTATTGATTAGCTTAATAATCTGCAACTGTAGTCGACTTCAAATCCAGCGGGATGTTACAGGTTTAACTGGATTTATAATACAGGATTTTCTCCGAGGAAGCTAGAACTATCAGTCCTTACCACTCCAGCCGTTCCAACTGCCAGTGAAATGAAAACTTCGTTAATTAGCGAAAAAGTTTTATCTAAGACGACTCTAAGGAGAATTCTTTGTATTGTTATCATATGAAAGTTGAAGACGCCGATCCCACTTCAAATAATTAAGGTATTACTCTTTCCATAAATTCATTTTAAAATAATTATATTATTTTTAAGTCGCCCAATCCAATAACCTTAAACCGTAAAGAAGATACACTACATGATATCTTACTTCACCGAAAACACACTTAAACATCTACAAAATCATGAAGCATTTAGTTTATGTTTTAAACGCACGTTCTACAGAGCCGTCTTATACTTTGTTTGCATTCTTAGTTTGCATTCCTCAAGATGTTCTCACATCTCCAAGCAGCAGTAAACGTCTAAACAAGCGGGGCAAAAATACGAACCTCGCATCATTAAGCACGTAAAATATTCCCATTAATTACGAGCACACCGAGTCCTTGGGACACTTCCTCGAGTAATGCATTCATGAAATATTCCCACATTCGCGTAGGGTTATAATTTTACGAATTTCGCGCACGTCCTAGCATCTGGAGTATGGAGCAGGTCATGGGCGGCGTTAGAACATTTTCTCGGAGGGGATAAGACGTATTTTATGGTATTAGAGCGTCGCTTCAAGAAATTTATGGTATAGATTTGAGGTTACTCAAAACACCCCTGGGTGGGGTTTATTGGTTTTTGAACCAGTTTTCCTGATATGCGAATACTGGCTTTGAATACTAGAACTAATATGTAACAATAATTAGAGTTATTTTATTAAAAACCTTACCTCTTGAAGCTACAGCAGAGCGTTGATAATCCCAACTAATTGGGACCGAAGGGGTTCGGATTATCAAATTGTTTGGATTTTCGAAAATGTCACTTAGGCTTAAGAAATGTCTAAAAATGTCTAAAAAATGGACTTTTACTGCATTTTTCTTCAGAAGCTATGCATAAAGAATAAGAAGAGAAGTGGGACAAATATGCTTCCTTGTGGAACTCTAATAGTTATTAATTGTATACAGGCTGTATCAAAAAAATCGAAACAAGCCATAACGTGGTTGCTAATCATGTGATTGATGTGAACCAAAAAGTAAACTTAATAGCTTAGTGTATAGTAGACTACAAACTAGTATACAGTTTGTCCCCAGATGGACGTAACTATACAATATAATGGATCTAAATTTTAATTTCTCCAGAGGAAGCTTTTGTTTATAATAAGTTTTCGGTGCACTAAAATTCAGAATTTTGATACAACCTACAGGATGGCAAAAAACAAGGAAATTCTTTAATTTGCTCAAGACTACACTATAATTTCTTTATTGTTTATTTATTGTATATTTTTATGTTTTGGGAAACAGAAGTTTTAGATATAATTGTATGCTCAAATTTCAAATTGTGTCACATTTTGCACGTCAAATGCTAATAACTCTATATCTTAAAGCAGAATTTGAAAAATTACAATTGTGGAATAATTTCTAAATAAAAGCCATAAAAACTTACTTCGTAGAAAATATTTGATAGTTTTTTCTTGCATGACTTTTAGCGTCATAACACGTAATAGTCTCAAGAGAATTTTTTGTCAAGTAATTTATTCACAGAATTCTAAAAGCAACACACCAAATTAAAGCTAAGGAATGTACAATTTTTACTTTATCATACGCAGTATGCTAAAGTATTGTAATCATGCCGAAAAAAAATTGAGATTTTAGCGGAAATAGGTCTTTTTGGGTCCCCTGAACATTTTTGACCAAGGTACAAAAAAATGTCTGTATGTGTGTGTGTGTGTGTGTGTGTGTGTGTGTGTGTGTGTGTGTGTGTGTGTGTGTGTGTGTGTGTGTGTGTGTGTGTGTGTGTGTGTGTGTGTGTGCGTGTGTAAACGATTTTTGTGACGACGATTCTGGAGAAACTACTAAAGGTATCGGGACGAAAGTTTATATTTAGAGGTTTTATGACCAAACTTAGAGCTGAAAAGCTTTTGGTTCAAAAGGGTCGAAAGGAACTGGTAGTTTATTCTAAGCCTTTTTCAATGATTTTGCAAATGAGCCGCCATTTCTGTAATTTCGACAAAATAGTTAAATAATAAATTAAAGCAGAGGAAATTTTGAATAATTTATGCCGATGACTTTTTTTGGTAAAATTAATAGTTTAGCTTCAAGAGCAAATTCTATTTGATCGAGATCGATCGCATCTGCATTGATATGAAATTACATAGTAGTCTGGATTTGATTTGCGGCGGCACCTTGATGTCGGTGTTCCAAGTTTTACGAAACTAGCAGGCGCGACAGCCGTGATTTGAAAAAGTCCGCTAGATGGCGCCACTGCAAAAGAGGCAAATTTATTACTTCAAACTGACACGGACACTGTCACATTGACAGAAAAATGTAAACTGTCACTCTGACAGGAAAGTGTAATATACATTGCCGCCTGCTGTCACCACAGAAATGTCTATGGTTGTCACACTCGAAAACAGCTGATTTCATCAGAGGTTGGAGAACCGCTATGGAACGTTGCCGCTCTAGTGCGACAATGTACAAAATACAAAATTCAAATAAAATAAGATCACCAATTTGATTGTTTGTCGATAGGAAATATCAACCAGTTGTTATATCTAATTGTAAAAATGATAAATTGAGAAAATTGTAAATAAAGTATAGCGATGAGTGTGTGTGTGTGTGTGCGTGTGTAAACGATTTTTGTGACGACGATTCCGGAGAAACTACTAAAGGTATCGGGACGAAAGTTTATATTTAGAAGTTTGATGACCAAACTTAGAGCTGAAAAGCTTTTGGTTCACAAGGGTCCAAAGGAACTGGTAGTTTATTCTAAGCCTTTTTGAAGGATTTTGGAAATGAGCCGCCATTTCTGTAATTTCGACAAAATAGTTAATTAATAAATTAAAGTAGAGGAAATTTTGGATAATTTATGCCTATAACATTTTTTGGTAAAATTAATAGTTTAGCTTTTTAGTTTATTCTAAGCCTTTTTGAAGGATTTCGGAAATGAGCCGCCATTTCCGTAATTTCGACAAATTAGTTAATTAATAAATTAAAGTAGAGGAAATTTTGAATAATTTATGCCTATGACATTTTTTGGTAAAATTAATAGTTTAGCTGCAAGAGCAAATTCTATTTGATCGAGATGGGTCGCATCTGCATTGATATGAAAGTACATAGTAGCCAGGATTTTGACAAGTATTTTTTTGTGCTGTCACACTCGAAAACAGCTGATTTCATCAGAGGTTGGAGAACCGCTATGGAACGTTACCGCTCTAGTGCGGCAAATTACAAAATACAAATTTCAAATAAAATAAGATCACCAATTTGATTGATTGTTGATAAGAAATATCAACCCGTCTGTATATCTAATTCTAAAAACGATAAATTGAGAAAAATTGTAAATAAAGTATAGCGATCACATCCGTACTAACATACTACAATAATATGTTAGTACGGATGTGACATCTACAGTGTCATGAACAAATATAAATCTGCCAGAATTTGACTTAGCTTTTTAAACTTGACGTTTCGTCAAAGTGGTACCAACCTAACATTTCCTATACAGAAATATTACCATTTTTTATTTTTTTAATACACATTTCTCAAAAAGCAGCACAATAAACATTGATGTCACTCCTGCCAAAAACTAGATAGCGCGACTCGCTCACATGCGACGGCGACACTCGGCCTTCGGTGACGCGCCGCATCACCGCTCGTCGCGCTATTCCGTACTTTCGGCACTTGTGACATAAATTATTATTCTAATGACGTAGTGTAGGTAGTGTCAAATGCTGATGCTTTGACAATACCTACGATTTATCTCAATAAAATGGATTCTCACGCAGCTAAACTATTAATTTTATATATTGTATGATAAAGTCATGTGCCTGGCCACATCAGATTTTTTGTTTTGTAGAGGTTGTTTTTAATTATTTGTCGTGTTTTAAAAAATAAGTAAATTAATCTAACAAAAGAATTTGCTGTTTTACTCATTTTTCTTTTTACTGGAAACTCAGGTCATGCCTCAGTTCAAAATCAAATTCAGTTGCCGTAATTTATTGTTAATAATAATATTGACTTAAGATGAAATAACAAGAACAAAAGATTAAAATTGATATAAAATATTCAATTATGTAGTTAGGGTCCAGCTTACTTTTTGGCTTAGTTTAGTTTCAAATGGACTGGTATATATTTTGTCTCCAAAATGTATTAAAGGAAATTTTATTTCTCAATTATGTAATCGTTATCAATAATGTTTAAATACTAATTGTTTAACCACACATAAATACTTTTTTGGGGAAAAATTATAAAATGTTGATTACCTATATGAGGCAACCTAAATTTTTTGAATAAAATGCGTTTGGTGTTTTCATCTTCTGCGAAAACAAATAATAAATAAGACGACTTGATTATTCTATTTTGCCTGTAAGTCGTAATTGCTTTTTCACTCGTTTTCGTTTGTTTTGTCCAAGTTTGTTTTTAAGGGTCTATACTTAAAAACTATTCTGAGTACGCAGTTTCTATGACAGCAAAAAAAATTTAAATCTTTGTTTTTATATACCTTTCGAAGATTAATTTGACTGTAAGTGGTCTTTTTGTGTTGTCTTCTGCATCTGTATCAGCATTTCAAATTCCAGTGTAGTCTGGAGATACCCTAAAGGATAAAACGTGTAACGACGAAAATAATTTTGTTGGATTCCTACCATCCGTTTGTTTAAGCGGTTGCATAAACGGTCCAATTCGTGGTCACTTCCTTCTCTTACGCTTGATAATTAAACTTCGTGGAAACTTTTAACTATTTATTACTTAATAAGGCTCGTTCGATTCTTGTAGTGGATATTTGGATATGGTATTGACGTGTCCTAGTAGTGATGTGGCGATTTGCTAATATTAGAGATGACGATGGGACACGTCTTGTCACTTGGACGGATAGATATCGAAGAGTGTTGCGATATTAGAGTGACGATGGGAAACGTCTTGTCACTTAGACTGATAGATGTCGAAGAGGCCCTTGTTAGTGGTTTTTGGTCGCAACTTAAGGCAACTCCCACTCAACGTTCGATTGCAAGGGTCACCAAGGCAATTATTAAGTATTTAAAAGATACCAAAGTAGAATAAGGAGAAAGTGGCAAAATTCCTTTACAAGCGTCGAACGAGTGAAATCAGATTTACAAATCTACATATTTACAAATTAACAAAACAACATAACTTACTGACTAACCATTTACCAATATTAAACATAAAATGTATACACAAATAACCAAATTGTCTTTATAGAAACACGATATACAAGGTATACAACAATTTTAAATAAATCTGAACAGGAAGAACAAATCCTTTTATTTAATAAATTTTGTTTTGTTTTGTCCGACTGCAACGTATACGTTAAAGTCACATTGACGCACTACGCTTTGTACAATTGGTTTAACTTATGTAAATTAATTTGCACTGATTTATAGCTAAGGATTGCAGAAGTAAACCGACATTAAGTAAACAGACAACATAGCCCTAAATGCTTTTGGTTGCACTAGGTTGGCTACGCTGAAATAGATAAAGAAGTGTCTCGAGTATACCCGACTCTTGTGGTTTTAAAACGTTTTAAAAGTTTAGAAAAGGACGAAAGTAGTGCACTGTAAAATATCCTTTAGGCAGTAGATACAAATTATGTATCTACCGTAAACTGATATAACCGACTACTAATAATAGATAGATAGTAAGCAGAATAACTTGTCATCATTCAGCATGTTTTTGTCAATGTTATTTCTTCAAAACTCCAGCTGTTCAAGCGCTCCCTAACCCATATATAACGGCGCCTATGGAGGACGTAGATAGGGGGAGCCACCGTCAACACTGCAAGGCTCGAGGATGAGGTGGAGGCATTACGTGAACGTTGGTGGTGCATCCTAGGATTAAAGTCGTAATTTACGGCAAGAGTACGAGCGACGAGACGACAGATGTCGCTAATGCGGCCACCGCGACGCTTCTCTTTGTTGAGGCGCTCTTGTTGGGGCCCGAGCGATGTTCGTCCGCGTTCTATTTTTCGTGTAATTGCCCGCAGCCTCCTCAGATCTAGGATAATTGCGGTTGGCCCATTCGGCCGCGGGGCCGCCTTCGACTACTTCCGGAATATTTAATAACCTTGGCGACGGGAACATGCCCCAGCCAGCCGGCTGAATAGCCTTATTCTATTTCGTATCTGGGTTGAGTGCAGCAGTAGCGTCCGTCGGGACGGCGGCGGTCGCTGATGGAGATGACAAGCTCGGGCAAGTTCTGTCTCCGGCAGAAATTTTATTATGTATTTACGGAGTGGGGTTTTGTTTTGTTTTGTTGGTTTCAGAGAAATGCGAGGTTATTGAACGGAGTTTTTCAAGAGGAAATGTTTTTTTTATTATATGGAAATTGATTATAAATGATGGTAGTCGAAGTATGCCATATCAAAGGTAATTATTTTTGGTTGCCGCTCTATTTGAATGGAATACCACTGTTCTGCACACAAAAGTTAAATTGGTTGCATAACCTATTTCAAGCTTGACAGTTGTTTGGGTATAGCGGTAAAAAATTATTAACATGGCCACGGCCTACTTCGACTACAAGCATTTATGATGATCCTGCATAAAAATTTTATATTATACTAGTTTTATTTTTTTGTTTATATAGCACTCCTCGCTTCACTCGTGTTATCCAAACTTATGCACAAATTGCTGTCTTATAAAACTAGTAATTTGATATAATTACAGTTACCGACAGTATTCATTATAAACCCGAAAATTGAGTCGCAATTGTTTTAGTGTGCAACTAAAGTAGAAAAATGACTACACATATAGAAATTTCTGTTTAAATCAACTAAATACGTGTTTGGAGTATAGTAATATTGTTTTGACTCAAAAACATTTGTTTCAAGTATAGTAATATTGTTTTGACTCAAAAAACATTCTTTGTAGCAAATAAATATATTTTTACCTGTCATCAAACAAATATTTCTTTGAGATAAATAAGCATATCTGTGTGTTACAATAAATCCGCTCTCGCTGGCTGGCTTTGCTTCCTACTTGTAAGTGTCATATCTGAACTCAAAACAGCCAACTCCAAACAGTTTGAATTTTGACCCGGCGGATTTTTCAGGGTAAATTATTAATTAAAATAGTCATGAAATATTTTCTGTAATATATTCCTGGTACTAATATGGCAACCAAAAAGCAAGAAAGACTGTCGGATTTGTATGAATATTATTTCCAGTGATATTTGAAGCTCTATGACTGCATAATACTATAGTTTTTTACATTTTTTAAATTGACCTTGGCGCATCCATTAGCGTGGCCTGATATGTAACAAACAATCAAGAAGTGAGTTTACTGCAATGCATATTTTTATGACTACAGGCAGTCGTTTGTGTCTGAGTTGTATATTATAACTTTGATTTTAACATTGTCTATCTAAGATCTGATTAGTAGTTCTAGCCATTTAAAATACATACAAATTTTACATTATAAAATTCTTTGCAACCCGTAGTATTTTTACAACCACTGCTGGAGTTTATATTATATTTAAATTATATAAACAACATGTTTTACCACTTATTGGAAATTATGCAAACGACATGTTTTGCCATTTGTTTTGTTTTGTTACAGCTAGTTGTGGTGCCTAAATATTATGAGATCCTCAGATCCTGTATAACATATAATGATGAACTAAACATCATTCTGTTTGCCCAAGATATTAAATTTTAAATGTTACTACAAAAAACAACAAAAAAACAATAAAGTCAAAATAACTCATTTAGCTATACGGACACCTGATAAAAATCGATGTGTTTTGATATGTAGTGAGAAATCTCTGAGATTTATTTTTTGAAAGACCTGAACTTGATTTTTAACAATCAAAATACACATTTTTATGTCAAATTCAATTTTCGACCTACAATCGTTACAGCATTTAATGACAACTGAGAAACACAACTGAAAAAAAAAATTTTAAAATTCTGGGAAATATGGGCTTTGTAAATGGAACATACGAACAAAATAAACATTTTGGATTCAATTATTTGCCCTGAAGCCGATTTCTATCAAATTTCTAAGACTACAAAACTACCTGCTACGTACGGCTTTGGGAAATGTCAGGACAAAATGACAATAAACGTGAGTTTAACAATTTTTGCAGATTTAAACCAGCAGTTCTCCCTGTCCGAGAAACATCAAAAGAGTCTCATGGTAAACCATCATAAACTTTAAATTTTAAATTCTGTTTGTTTTTTAAATTTTACCGAATCCTTGAAGTGGTGTGTGGGCGCCACGGATTCAAGCCCGGATTCATATTCAGCATAATGAAGTTAACCAAAAACGCTTATTAGCTTTCCATTCACAAATAACAAATTTTCTCATTTTTACGGCTATAAAATCTATATGCTGTCATCAACGGAACTATGACTGTCAGTAAGAAATATATGGGGTTACCATTGAAAAAAGAACGTGGTTGATTTTGATATTTCAATCAAGCCTTTTCAGCTACTTGTAATGTTTCCACACTTTTCGCGCTGGTTCTATAGAACACATAAATTAAATAAAAATATCTTCCTATTTATAACAAAAAAATTATGACTTCAAAAGCACTGAAAAATGTTAGGTAATAATTAATAATTAATTAATGTTCAAACCTGTCTTGGTCTCTCCAACTTAGACACTTAATATTACGGCTTATAATTTGCAAAATAACTCTCTTTACTTAAAGAAAAAAAGTGTAATCCAAAACCTCGAACATTCTAAGAAGTATTCCCCTGCTGTCCTTTAATGTGCCCTGGAAAGGTTTCTTCTTAACCTTTGGGAGTTCTTTCATCTTTTCCGTACCTCAGACGTTCGTCGGTCCATCTCCAGGTTTTCTCTTTATAGCGACGTGGTGCTACATCAAAGCCACAAGACGAACAGACGTTTCGCAGTGCACATCACACACTATGCTATAAATGCTAATGCAAAACCGGATTTACAAAAATGCACCTACACACGCAAATATTGAATTATACAATTATACAGTTGGCGAAATAAATAGAATTAACAAATCCCGAAACCATCGCATGGTTGGCGGTTTATTATTTTGGACTTCACGGTTGTCGCTTCGGTGCTCGTAAAGGTGTCAGGTGTCAAGGGAAACAGATACGATTGTGACGGTATTTTAAGTGGATTGGGAGAGATTTTTCTTGGGACGACTGAGGTTTTTTTATTCTCTGCAGTTTTAATATTTTAAGAGTTCATTCCACCTGAAATCCGGATTTTGTGGAAGTTGTTAATAATTTGAAATCTTTGGGGATCGAGATGCAACTCAAAATAATAAGTATGTACATTAATAATTAACATGCGTCCGAAATTTTACAAATGATATGAGGAAATTTACTAAATTATCACGGATAAAGTAGCTCATTTTTATGCTGACCAGTTATCTAAAAATTAACCTATTTCCTTTAGTTTTGATAATATCAAGAAATAACTGAAACTGTTAAATTGGATTTTAAAATTTTAACTGAAAACCCAATAGAGTGACCCGTAATCAGATTCATTTCAATTGACAAAGTAGGGCTGCCGTCTGCGTCTATAAATTCGCAATAAAAGTTAAAAGCAATCTTTTTATTTTAAAGTTATTTTTCTCAAATGTTGAATATCTTGTATTCACCAATATAGTACGGATTCGTATTCACCGCAAAAAGTGTATGGCAAACTCCTATTCACTTTTCACTTACAAATTATACGTTATCAAAATTATGGTCAATGCTAATAATTTCCTCTAAACATCAATGATCTTTTATGATTTTATATAAGATGAAGTGAAAAGCTAGTTCAAGATTTCAACGAAATGAACTTTTAAAACGAACTTTTGACACTATAATCGATTCAGGCATTCGAACAGGTTTTCCGACGCAAGTTTTATGCTTATATTAACTGTAGCTACAATCTGCGTTCGTTTAGAACAAGAAAAGTTAAACATCCTGCACAGTCTTGCAAAATTCATCATGCATGTTTTATTATCGGAATAATGTGGTGGATAAAATAATCAAGCCAATATGATTCATTTAAAAAATATATAAATATTTTTATGATATGAAAACAGTTTTAAATAAAGGACGTTCCCACAAGTATATTTCTACAATTTTACCCATGCGGCACCCTTGCAATGTGGTTGGGGGAAACCCCAACAAAAAATATATTACATGGTAAACTTTTCACGCACTTTTTTATAAAGTAAATGTCATTCTGAGTAAAAATTGATAATAATAATAATAATAATAATTGCACAGAGGACAAGTTGGAAAGCAATTTCGCTGCATCAAGTAACGAAAAATTTGACTGTAAAGACATGCACTTTAATTGTAAAAAAATAATATTGTAAAATTTCATTAAAGTACTGTAAAATTACGGTACTTTTCCCAGTGAAATTGCAAAACCAATGTAAAGTTACTGTGATAATGCTATTCAGTTTTGCTCACAGTAATATGTCAATATCACGGGTAGGTACTTATTGTAAAAAATACCGATGATGCAGTAGAAAAAGAATGCAAAGAACAGCGAATTATTTTTTTGTAAAAATTTTGCTTACATTTATTGCATGTAGTAAGTACGTACGCTTTCACGGCCAGCATCATTTTTCCGGGTTATGCCGATGTGTTAAGATTCGTAAATGCTGACGTTTCGCGAACCATGTTGCTCGTTTCTTCAGAGCTACCTGAGCACTGAAGAGCTACCAAAGAAAACCCCTGTTAAATATATACCTAAATTTACACCTCACTGCGCACATCTGGAGCTACCGCTCCCATGTGGTTCTCCACCTGACCGCGTTAGGATCCATTTCCAGACCCTACCAATCTCAGTGCCGTCCTCACGATTGATGTTGCCAGGATGTTTATAAATTCCGCCGGCTTCTCTAATAAACCTTTGATGATAATTACTCACTCTTGCTAACATCTAAACGTCATCGAAATCCATTTTGTGTCCCAACTCATTGCAGTGGTGAGCAACAGTGGACTGTTGAATCTTGCCTAGTCGGGTGTCTCTACTGTGCTCCTTGACTCGACATTCGATGCTTCGTCCTGTCTGTTGGAACATAGCATGTTCTAAACTCACATGTTATCTTGTATACTCCTTCAATCTTCAGGAGTGGTGTGATAGCCTTTGGGTTAGCCAAAAATCATTAACTTAGCTGGTGCTCTGTATCTTACCGTGATAACCGATTTCTTCAGTATTCTACCGATTCTGTCTATAGTCATATACAGAAAGCAACGTTATCATCAAATAATCAAATTAAATAACATAGTGGCAACTACAAACTTTATTTAGTGATATGGAATGAAGTCTTAGGAGTAATATACCACTCCTTGAAGCGAGGAAGCCAAAAACAAAACAAACGAAACCTTATTTCGATCAACCGGCCGACAGACGCGAGCGAGCGACTCGCAACTGATATGTGCCCAAAGAACGGAAATGAGATTAAAGCTTTTCAACGTCCCAGTTGGCGAGATTACCATCCACATCAACCCAATTCCCTCGCATAAGCTGCTGGAACTGGATGCTGTCACGCCGAACGCTGCATAATAAATTTCTCAGCTCCAGCTTTATCGAAACGCAAAAAAACACTAAATGAGATCATTAAGCGCACACTCAATGATCGCTAGAGTTTACCATACGCCGTATAACTTACGTCCAGCCCTTTTTACATCGTAATAAAATTTATTGTTGAACGCGAGAGTAAGAGAGGGAATGGACATAAAAATAGATGAAGAAGTTATCATCAGACGCACTTTTGAGTACGTCATTTGTTCTTGAATAATATCTGAAACGTGATGTCTTTAACGGTTTACGATGTCAGATAGTTGAGAGCCTATGCGCGGCCTACGGCGTGGAGTATTGTAACAAATCAATATACGTACCTATTATTATCAAACTGCTATTATGCTTGATTTATTCTGTCTATTACGGCTGATAGGATCGTATATCAAATTTTATTAGATGCTAGTCGAAATAGATATGTAGATTCGTTGTCGAGTTGAAACGTCGTCGGCTCGGCGTCTGTTGTAATAAAGATCTGGACGTAGATCGCTTTGTTGTTTTGATTTGTAAAAGAAGTGTTTAAAAGTCTAACAAATGTTAGACTTTTTCCATTTTCGGGTTTTCAGCATCTAATAATGTAGCTAGCAGCTTTTGATGAACACGATCGGATATACTTGAAAGTGATGCAGCCCAGAAAAAAAATATTAAAAAACAAGAAAAGAGTTTGAATGTTTAAGCATTTGACTAGATAGTAATATTATATAGTTCTAGATTGGTCCGATATTTGGTGGTTCTGTACTAACATGAAAAACAATATAGGTTAAAAAAATGTTCCTTTGCGGTTAAAAATTTATTTGTTTGGAATATTTGTTTGGTAGAATAAATTATAATTTATGTTAAACTAGTCTTCAGTTTCATTAATTATTATGTTGAGTGAAAGAATTTAAGATTTTTTTAATTAACGAAATTGTTGGATGAGTTAAATATATATTTACTGAGGATCAGGTCGTTATGTAATCAGAAAAATTACAGCTCCATCTAGCAATACAGTTGTATCATGTATTCAAAACTAACAAAACATTTATATGAATTAGTGTGATTTCTTTCACGAAAGTGAAAGAAATTGAAGAAAGAAATTGTGTCGTACCATTAATAGGAAATCAATAATACAGAGTAATTTTAATTTTCTAGGCGAAAATAAATATGATTAATGACAATAAAATTATGATAAACAAATGCTTTGTGAAAAATAATTAAATTTTAATCGCCATTTTTTACTTTTTTTACTTTTTGCCTGTAGTTATAAATTACCGGTATTACTACAGTTCTCAACAGTGTGAATGTATGAGCAGCCTTTTATTATTTACCAACTTTAAGAGAAAATATAGAAATCATGAGTTATAAATTAGGGTTTCAAAACATCTCCCATACTTCTGGTGTTCCACTTTTTGCACTTTTTTTCTGAGTAAATCATTTGTTATGGGCTTATTTATTTGCTAAATGTATTACAAAACTTACAGTTTGAGATAAATTAATATGATCCAATTTACTCAGAAAGACTATTTCTGAATTTTTGTATTCATTTTAATTTTATTATATATCTTTTTATAAATGAAGTTAGTTTTTTTTTTCATTCTTTGGTAATATTTAATTTTAAATATTACCAAGTCATTTGACAGTCATTTGACTGTAACTTTTTAAGGAACTGAAAAAAGCAAATAAAGTTAGACATAAAAGGAAATGTCTGCAAAGTTACAGAAAACGAGTGTAATACAGTCCATTTCGTTTAAGCGCCTGGTAATTATGCGAAGTTAAAAAAAATACACGATTAGTGTTTTTTAATATTTTATTTAAAAATTGAAAAACGTATTGTTGGTCTGGCAACATGATTATGTTCAAAACCAACAAAAATTCTACCACAGACGAACCAAAAAATAATGAAAATCAGAGTACTCCAAAAGTTTTAAGATATTACCTCTTTATTGTTGTGATATAGTTGTGGATAATTTGAAAATGTAAACAAGTTACTATGTCAACATGGGCCTAATGGTTCATGGTTACTATCTGACAATGTGTAACATGATGGAAATTATGCATTGGAAAATTCTGACAATGTTTAAAGACGGTAGAAAATTGTATATCTTCATAATTCCTCTCAGTTTCCAAAAATCGGCATTCGGGGGCCTATATATCAGTTCTCGTTTGTGTGTCCTGTTTTTCAATTAGTGGCGCAGTTAACGCCAACATCGCGGCTTATTCCACTGAAGAGTATTTTGATATTGTCAAATTCTCGCTGTACCGATTAAACGGAATATTGTCCCGAAAAAGCGGAGTAAATTTGTATTATTTTCTCGGTTTTGTTTCAACGGTCGAATATTTGACTAAAAAATGCCAGGATCTATTAACTTTGTACTTCCACTTTTTTTATTATTTTGTACCCTTTACAACTTTTTATTTTCTATATATTATATTATAAACGTAATTACAAGTATTTTTTGTTATAAAAATAAACATGTTGGAACGTTTTAGATTTGTTTTTAAATGCTGTTGGTCACTTCAACTATACCAGATAATCACTTATTCTCAATAAAAGCGTGGTATGTTTTAGGAAAATATTATAAAAAAAATAATTTGTTATTTTTCACAGTAAAAGTAATTTTTAACAATTCAACAGTTTTTTTGTACAGTGGTTTGTTACTTAATGATGCAAAATTTCATTACACATTTTTCCCTGTGTATAAAACTTTTTAATCATTTATTATTATTTCAAGGGTTTCAATTTCAAGGGTTCTGCAAGAGTTAACGGTTAAGAAAAGCTGAATTGAAGTATTCAATGAAGTAAATAGTTTTTTTTTGTACCAAAGAAATATGTTTTGATATAAAAAAAATTATTTTGAATGTATATGTTGCTTAAAAATAAACAATTTTTCTATGTATCATAAGACAGATCTTTCTAACCAATTAAATCTTTCCTTGACTTATCGTCACCAACTTTTGAAATAGAAGGTAAAATAGTCATGTGAAGCTGTGCTGTGGTCCATAAAATGAATCTTAAAACATGAATGAATGAGTTTTGTTTAAAACTTTGTAAAGAAAACTGGTATTTATTTACCGTCACTACAGAAAGTTTTTTTAATAACCATTAGATGCTTAACATATTGACACTTCACTCACTGTGCTCTGCTTTTTACACATTTCACTGGTCCACTAGTTCGAAGGGTTTATAGTTCTTTTTAGTCTTCTCACTAGATTCTGGTTGTCCAATAGCTGCAGGATCTCTACGTTGACGTGATGGCTTATGCGAGATTCATGGTTAGTGGCGAATGTTTTTATTTCTTGTAGGACACCAAGATCACGGTGCCAGGTCACTATTTCGTATTTACCAAGGAACGTTAACCATGCTACTTACTACTTTATTTTGGAAAATCTGGATTCCTTGTATATTGGAGCTTTTTGCGCAACCCCAAAGCTCGATGCTGTATAACCAAATCGGTTTTAGTACTTGTTTGTAAACTTGTGGTTTATTCCGTACTGACAACTGAGAGTTTCTTCCCAGAAGTCAGAACAGTTCTGAATAATTAAATTATTAAAAATGCATGAGTTTTGGTTAAAACTGGTATTTGTATACAGTCACTACAGAAAGTAATGACAATATTATTAAAGATGTCTCTCTGAGATCCAATATCTACAAACGGAAGAAAATAGGACGTACACACAGAAAAACAGTGTTTATAACTGTTCCTATATCCACCACTAAAAATTGCACCATTTTGCCACTATTAAATTACACACATGACAGGAACAATTTTAAAGTATCGCCAATGCGCGGAAAATGCTCGAAAATATGAAACACGTGCGAGTGGTGAAAATCAAATACCATCGAAATAGCCGGGGTCGGATAACAGCCATTCATCATCGGGTTTAACTTTTCATGTCCGTGTGAGCTTAGCGCTCGCGGTGTGTAACAATTTCCAAAATTACCAACAGGCCGTTTCGGACATGTGCCGCTGATTAGACCCTCTACCAGTGTTCACTTTTCGATGTTTTCGTTTCAATGTAGTGGAACGAACGCCGTTTTCCTGTTTGTGTGAAACTTGATATCGGTGTAGTGTGTATTATTGTCGGCTTCTCGTTTTACATTTACCAGTGAACTCTACTTCGTGACTCAAATGAAGATATATTTCACGCTTTCGCGCGCCAATTTAGGTAAAGTAATGCATGTGTGCGCTCCATGTGCAATGTTTTGTTCGTTTATTTTCTTAGTACTATGTCTGAATCTATTTCCATTATTCCTTTGTGATTGTAGTCGACGTTTTGAATTGTTTGCTTTTTAATAACTACAGGTGTGTTTGAACACTAATAACTCTATAATAATTTCATGGATTATTTAATTATTGTTGTTGTAATTTCGTAACAACGAACCAAACTTCAACATCTCACGTGAAATTTTGCTTTAAGATGATGGAAACTAATCTAAACGCAACTTGTGAATGAAAATATTGTTAATAACTGTTAGTACGTTAGTTTTCATCCTATAAAATAGATGCAAATTATGAAATTGTTCGTGTAGCTGCTTTTAAGCTTACACGGCAATAACAAAACATTATCTCAGTACATAATAGCGTTAGTGACAGCGTCTGCATTGGAAGCATCTGTACCTGGAAGGTATGTCGAGATAAAGGTTCTTGTAGTTACAACACTAAATTGGCACTTGCATGCTCGGCAGGTGCATTAAGGCCCTCTTAGGTGCATCTTCGCTTATTAGTACACCATCAGCATGTCTCGTACTATTATACAGAACAAAGAGCAATTAATTAATATGTAGTCGCAAGTTCAAAAATCTATAGAGCGGTGGTTGAACCGTCTACAGCCCGGAAATTGATGAATTTTAAGCGCGGATATCCGGATATATGTATACGTACCGACAGTGTGAGACGCGCAAAAATTTACTTGCATTTTTTATGGTAAATATGAGTCGTTAATGGCGAGGAAGCTACAGCCTCTACGGTTTTTTGTTTATTTAAAACAGTAGATTGTGCTTTTATCAATTAGGTTTAAATCATGAATCAAATTATATATTGCAAATTTTGCAATATGTTGTTTTTAGATGCAAACAATTATGATCTTTTTATCTTTATTAGTGATTTGTCTCTGTATTTTATCTGTCGGTTGCTTAGAATAATTTTCTGTATTTGTAAAACATTACAATATCGAGTGAGCCATGCCATATGAGCAGCAGTTTAATCTTTCTATTTGCTAAGCAAGCCGAATGGAGTAATGTTAATAGGCAAATATTGCCATTTTAGAGACAATTTTTTTTACGTTGATATAATCCGGTTTTCTGGAAATAACGTCATCCACGATGTTTTAAATGGCACCCTATAAGTAATTTTTTGTTGAGTTTATTTTTAATGTCCTTCTACATGCTCTCTTGTTCTATATTTATTTTACAGTTATAAATTAAGTATTAAACTTTGGTAACAACCTAAAAAAAAACAATGTATACAAGCTAATGATTTTTTTGATTTTTCAATTTAAATTGATCCAGGATTTTTTACTAATATTATTTTGTTACATGGCTAGATTTGTAGAAATCTTTTTTTGAACATATTGTTTGTCTCGGTCTGATTATTGAAAATAACATCAAGGATTGTAGAATTAAAAAAATGCTTGGATACATTTTGATTTGAAAGATATTGATCTGCATAAAAATGCAAACATGCGTGTTTGAATAGAGGAAAAATATATTTATTTGCTACAAAGAAGGTTTATTTGAGTCAAATACCATTTGTTTGGAGTAAAGTATTATTGTGTTGAGTCAAATAAACGTTCTTTGTAGCATATAGTTTGAATACTTTTTTTATAAATAAATTAAAGATTGAAAATAATCATTTCCAATTTTTTATTTATAAAAAAAATATTTAAACTAAGAATATTTTTTTTAGTATTTTTAATACATTTTTGCCTCACGTCAAACAAATATTTATTTGAGTTGTACAAAAATTTCTATCGGTGTATATTTTATGAAAAACACCTAAAAGTGATCAAATATCGGTAGTTTAAAACACAACATTTAAAACAAACTGTTTAAAACATGTTTTAAATAAAATAGTTTAAAACCACATAGGTATTTGTTTTAAACCATGTTTAAAACAGTGTTTTAAACATAACAACCCTGCTGCGTATAAAATATACAGATCTAATTAGCTCTAGTTATGAACTTTTCTGCAATACTAAATGATAATATTCAACTTAAAATACATGCTGGACAAGGTGTACGTTTTTATTGAGAATAAATGACGATCTGGTTTATTTGAAGATAACGACAGCATTAAACAAAAATTCTAATTGTAAAACATTTTTATTTTTCGGAAAATTACATCACGAAATATTTTTTTTTACCATTTTCGTTGTTAGTAGAAAAAAGTACTTGTTATTACATTTATTGTCAATCTTCCCTTATGAATTGCTCTAGTAGAAGAAAATAATAAAACCCGTAAACTTACAAAAATACAAAAAAAGTGCAAGTGAATGCATCCAATATTTATCGACAAGCATTTACTAAACCCAATTCAACTAGGTATTGCAAATGCTAAGTAACTATTGCTGGTTTAACAACTCATCCAAACGTCGAATCTATAACTATTTTTTACTTATTTTCTCTTCGCTACAACTTGAATAGAGCTGGGATTTGTTTAGTTAAAAATTAGCCATTTTTAGAGTTTTAATTTTGGCTAGTATACGAATATGTAGCCCTTGATTAAGTTTATCTTTTATCAGTTTAGTAGACGATTGTTTTCTGAATGCAGCAAGCGATCAAACTGTGTGGTCTTTCATAAAAAGAATTCTTAGAAAAGCAATTCAAAGTATTTATTTTAACGTGGGCGAACATATCTTTTGCGAATGTGGAGTGAATACGCTTTTGAATTTGTTTGTGCTGAAACCGAATCCGGTTCCAAAAGCTGTCAATGGTTCAAGTACCTACACAAAAAGATTGGTTTCAATTGTAAATTCTTGATTTTAAGAATCTGTTTGTCGATTCTTTGTGATATTCTTATCTTTTAGCTTTAATAGATCAACAAGAATCTATGATTACATCTTATGATTATTATCGGAAAAAATGGAAACTGAACAAATTTGCAGATACGACCTTTATGCTTAACATGATGATGATGATGACATGCATAACATCTCATGTTCGAAAATGTTCCAAAAATTATGTTAGAACTAGATATGGCGTTCCATTCTTGCAGCATCATAGTCGTCATGTGGAATATCGATTTTGTAAATAATGAAGAAAATTGAATTTATGAACTGTTTAAAATTTAGCATTTATAGCTCGATATGTTTAATTTTATCACTTGTACAAAATTGTCTACAAAATTGTATACTCGCGAAAAAAAGTATGTATACCTGCTGCATTTATTTTGTGGCGTTATAACTTAAAAACTATCCAATCAATTTTGGTCTACGTATTCTGGATTATTCCAAAAAATACAAAGATTTTCTGGATGATAATGCGTTAAAAATTAGTTTGTTTTTTCATAACATTTTCTGTCTTTTGGTTACCGCTTATCTCCACTTAAGCCCAAAATGTTATATGTTACAGAATACCTTCAGTGCAACAAATTTTATCGACAAAATTATATAAACGAAACGAAATAGAGAAAGCGACATGAGATGACATGGTGTCAATATCAACACTACGCCGGCGGCCATTTTCAGGTTCGTTTGCTCTAAATTTTCGATTAAACGTCGAACATCCGACGCCGGCAAAAAAACGCGTCAACGTCCTCGAAAATCTTGCGTTTCGGTCGCGTCGCCGTCGCAAATCTTCAGTATATCGCCGGTTGGATCGCTCCAGTCGGCAGCGGGTTTCCGGCCCTCTCGACTAGCCGCATCGCTATTGCCACCCCTGGCTGATAAATTCGGCTCATATTTCATGGGGACGCGTCGCTGGAACACGGTCCGGGTCGCCGTTCGCGACGCGACGGCAGAACGGGCACGTGATTCACCTCCACAATAAACGGACGGTAAATTAACAGCGGCGACACGTTCTCGGCCAGCGACGCGCGGATGTCGAAAGATAAAGGGTTTTGCTATAGAAAGGCGGTATTGTGTATACTACGTGACATTGTAGATGCAACACCTAGTAACTGCTAATCCTGTGAATCATTTTTATCCAATTTTATTGATTTCCTAAATGTTTTTGTAGCGAGCCAAATACGTCTTGATAGAGATTTGAGACGTAAAGAATGGAAATTGACATGTAATCATTTTGTATTAATGAAGAACTTTCTTTCTGTAGGACAGAGCGGCCAAAAAATGTTTGTTTATTAAAATAATCTGCTTGTCGGTTGTCAAACAAAATAATAAGTATAATAATGGCCCAGTTTCTATGAACAAAAGCGAATTAGTTTAGATGCGCACATTTTCTTAATGCATGTATTGATTGAATCCTTGAAAAAGTGTCACTGAAAAGCTGTTAACTGAAGTTGAAACACTTTCAGAAACAAAATAAACAAAAATTTGCAAATTTTTTTTGATCGGATTCGTATTCAGCAATGAAGATCTATCGAAAACGCATAAACACTTTCAAATCCAACGGTATCATAATTTTTAGGGTTGCAAAAACACGCTTATTTTATTAATTTGATAACGCACCATCTCTTCTTTCCGAAAACTCTTCTCAAACAAAACTTGTTTTGCAATCCACTCTACTTAGAAATGCCAAATAAAGCTTTATAGTTTGGAGCGTCCTTTGTTTAAAATATTTTATGGAATGCAAATTTAAACATAAACTCTGCCATGGCAGCTACTACAAACTTCAAATATATGGAGTAGAAACTCTGGTAGAAACGCCTGGTGATTGAGGCATAAACTTTAATTTATTCATTCGTATCTACGAAATATGACTTATGTACTCACAAAGAATATGTTTAGAAGTACTTACAGTGAACATCTCCTCCAGACTTTAACTCTTATCACCACTTTGGAGCAATTTCTTCAAAATATTGATCATGAAGTATGTAGATACTAATTTTTATTTACAATAATCAGTAATCAATTGACACACAAAACAATGGCAACTTCTGTGCACCCATTGGAAAATAATAATTTCCTAAATATTACAGCTCATCATTAAAGTGTGGTACATCATTATCAGAAAAGTTCTGAAAACATGAAGATACAATATGACGCCCATAAAGAAAACAAACGATAAATATAGTTATTGTACCATATTGAAAGTAGCTTCAAAATGAAAATTGGAGTTTGAAATGTCAAAGTTGTTTTTGGTAAAGAATTAAAAACGCATCCTAAACCGGCAATTGAACGTTTCAGATTTTTAACGATGATGTGCGCTTTTTTTAGAGCTAACAGAATACGGAATATAAAGTAAGCTAACTGAAGTATTCTTTAAAGCTAATCATTATTTTTCAACCAAGATCATACTTAAGCATGAAACAAATTTTGTTTACTTAGATGTTACGAATGACCGAAATTTGATAGAAAGCGATATTAACAAGCCAGCACGGTCACCGGATTGCACTTCTTGTGATATATTTTTGTAAGAGATATAAATTTACACCATAAATAGGGAAGAAAGAATAAAGGGTGCGTTCACAGCGACACCGTTACAAATATCGGAAAAAAGAAATAATAGAAGCAGAATTACAATGTCTTTTTTAACAATTAGTACATTTTTAATTAATTAGTTAGTGATTAAATTAAATCAAAATAATTGTTTTAAATTGTTTTAGTTGTTGTACTGTGTAGTTGGAGAAATGTGATTCTTCTGTCGAAGAAAAATACGTGGTTGTAATGAAGAATAAATTATTTTAACGTCAAAATTGTGGACTAAAAAACAATATTTATGACAGTCTTGAATTATTTCACTTCTAATGTCTTAATTCTCAGTTTCAGATTTTCATAATGTTTATTTATTGTTGTAAGAGTGTTCGCAGGTCGCAGACCCACTAATGTGGCATCTATGTATGTAATTTAAGTGAAATTTGTATCAATAACGAAAAATATGTACTTATGTTGCAGTGTTGGCAAGATTAGTGCTCAAAGACTTTGCTAGAATAATATTATATGTATACTCGCAAAAACTGATAAGTCAGCCTTCTTTATGCATATACAGTAGAACGTCGATAATTCGAACTAATTGGGACCGAAGGTTGTTTGTATTATCGAATTGTTCGGATTATCAAATATTGCAGTAGATACAAGACTTTTCTGTCAACAGGAATCGACAAAATGGCTTTTCCCTCGGTTACTCAGTGGTTTATTTCATTATTATTTCTTTTTGGGCGTTCGGATTAGCGAACGTTGGGATTACCGAGGTTCGAATTATCGACGCACTACTACTGTAGTCATATATTAGCAAAAAAATCAAAATATTTTTTTGTCATTTGATGACATTTTTAAACAGACCAATCTTACGCAAAGTCATGTATAATTATTATATTGGGACAAGTACTGCCAACCAATGGAAAGTCCATCCAGTGGAACTACAAACGTTTTTTCAAAATATATGTCGTTTTCTCTGAAATATAACCATAATAAGGAGAACAAATTACTGTGTTTTACGTACAAAATAGTTAGTGTACTTGATAGGCTAAGGTAGTTTTATCATTCAACCAGAAAAATTATAGTGAATTTTTGTTTTGGTTTTACCTTTGGATGGCAGAACAGAGATTGGTTTAGATCTGTGTTCTGTGCCTAAGCTTTTGAAGTTATTATTATTGGTCATCAGCAAACAAGACAATGAAAATTGTATCTCTTCCATTTTTAAATAATCGTGAAAGAGTTTTTGCTCTCGGTTTATGAATCAGCGTCTTTCTATTGACTTAGAAATAATTAGCAAGCCGTGTCGAATAACTGTCGCCATAACTAATAAATTTACTACTTAATGGAACTCGCTTATAGAGTCACGTAGTATCTAGCGTTCCATTAATTAATTCATTGAATAACTTAATCCTTCCACAAAAATCTTGTTTTAAACATAATTGATAGATTTTAATTGAATTAATTTAAATATATAAATTAATGAATATTCTATAAATGCCTCTAAACTATTCTACATTTCTATGTTTTTCTCCTTGCAGATGAGTAAGGTGTCTTCAGAAAGTGTGGATGACGGTGATTCCGATCAGGATGACGACCCCGAGCAACAGTTACACCTCTGGCTGGAGGAGCTCAACAGTCTTTCTTCGGTAAGTTATTTTCTCATTATCAAAACGGAATTTTGCCAATGGATTTACCTAATACATTTCATCCACCCATCACTAGTCGAACGAAAAACCCTCATCAAAATTCCACAATAGCCAACCAATCAAATTCGTAAAATCACATCCACCCCAATCAAAAAAAGAACAACAGGACCTAAAACGAATTACCCTCACCCGACGGAATGAACGAATCCCGGTACCGACCGTCAGTTTCACACTATGAAATCTAATTTCGCCGAACCTAATGTATGCTGATCACGACCGTCATCTCCCCCAGCTTCAGCCATGTCGATGAAGCAATAAAGTCGCCAATAAATGCCCTCTCTCCGCCGTAAACACTGCGAACTATCTCGATCCTCGATATTTGTCTTCCGCGTTCGGTCTTATGGACTCGGAACTCTTGATAGACCTGCTCGAGTAGCTTTCTCCCTGCATTATACGCGACCAGAACAAAAGGGCCCCATTGCAAGCACCGAACGGCCCCATTCGTTCGCTAACGTACCGTAAAATCTACACTCGCATTCATTGGAATTGGATCACGACGAGAGAATTAGGTTTGCCTCGAGAATTAGGCCATACAATAATAAATAAATGTAGAATTCATATTATTTATCTATGTAGTTCATAATTTTTAGTAGTTTGTCGACAATTTGTTTGACGTTTGTATGTCTTCCTGATTCTGCTATAGTATGCCTCACGAAGAGTGATCGAGCTATTTTTCATCTGCGTTAGAACGAGACAGAATGTTTTTTTATCCTACACGATGCGAAAATGTCGTTTTCGCGTCTTTATGGAGACACGAAAGATGCTATTTTCCAGCCAGCCCCAGCCCGGCCTGTAATGAACACTTTTCGCGGCTAGCCCGGAAAATGCAATATCCATGTCCAATCAAAACACAGTTTCGATTCGGTTTGACGTTTGTGATTAAAACGTCTTTAGAAACGGGTGATTTTTTTACGATATTGTTGTGTAGGATAAAAAAATTATGTGTGCACCACGCCCAGAAAGTGGCGCCCGGAAAAGACCCACTTTCTCGGCTTGGTACACAATATACTATTTCTCGCGTCTGTTTTACGATTTTAAGCGTATGAAGGTGACTATAACTTTTTTCGTGGGAGTATTATATTTTATTATATTCTCACACATCATTTCGCTGTCAACACCTGCATATGTTACCTTAGGAAGAATTTATTTATTCTATGGTCGTGCTCCATAACCCGTGGTCGTGACTAGTCCATGGTCGTGACTAGTCCATGGTCGTGACTAGTCCATGGTCGTGACTAGTCCATGGTCGTGACCATAGTCCATGGTCGTGACCATATAATCCATGGTCGCGACCATAGTCCACGGTCGGGACCATAGTCCATGGTCGGGACCATAGTCCAGACCATAATTCATAGTCGTGACCGTAATCCCTTTCCTCCTATATTATTACAGTTGATAACGCAACAGTTATTGTGTGCCATTATGATTATTTATACAAACGATATGTTATTACGGATTGACGGATTGGATCACAACATAATACACCGTGAACTACTGCACATAGTCTAGGCTTCTTAGTTAGATATTTCTTCGCTACGGGCGCTTAGATCGTTTTTAAAGTCCCCTCCAGTCCTCGATGATGTATGCACAGGGCGAATAGCCCATGCTACTGACCATAGTCCATGGTCGTGAACATAGTCCATGTTCGTGAACATAGTCCATGTTCGTGACCATAGTCCATGGTCGTGACTTTTTGGATGCACGTCGTTTCAGAATTTTCTATCGCGATACCGCAAAAAAAAACAACAAAAGAGGAAAGTTATGCCATTTAAGCAAAAGAAAAAATTGTTCCATTTAAAATATCAAAGTTGATATCAACTTCCGGTAGACAAAAAGTGGCAGTCATCTTGATCTTCGGAGATACTGATTGAAAAGTTCTAAATAGTATATAGAAATAGACATAATGTCATAATGACAGATGTCGCGCGAATATTTGGATTAATTAATTGTCATTTTTGATACAATTTATATTTATTGAAATTTTCTGTCGTAGGTAAGTGCAATACTCGAGCTGTAACATATATTACATGCTCGTGAACATTTATGTTGAATTTGTATTGAAATTTTCTATTGACACTTCAGACAAAGTACTGCATAGTTGCAATAGATGTCGCGCAATAGATGTCAAATATCCTTACCTTTATTTATTTGACATTTTTGATACAATTTATTGAAATTGTCGGTCGTAGGTAAAATTATGTGCAAAACTCGAGCAGTACTTGCATGTTACGTGCTCGTGAAAAATAACAGAACGCGGCTCGTATGTTAACTTTCCACTCGCACGTAATATACTAGTTACAGCTCTTGTAATGTAATTGTATATTTTCCAATATACTATTGTCTACTTTGCGTTAATAATCGACTCCTTATGTAGCCGTACATATTCTACCCATATGTACGCAATTATTATAAAATTATAGTTAATCATTGTATATTTTACTTCCCTATTTTATTATTTAAAAATATTCCAAATTTTAAAAAACTTCACAGTGTGAAACCGAATAAAAGTCGACGTACCTTGAATAGTCAACACTAAAAATGAAATAAAAACTAAATATTGTTATATTGAAAATAATAAAGTTGATGTCGGACTTTCGGCAGACGATTGTTCATTGATGAGATTGATTGCTCAATAAACGTTCTAATTCTGTCAAGGAATATTTACGTCACCAATTACTCTAAATAACACGGATCACGTTTTTATTTTCAGATAACCTTTTCAGTCGATATATCTCCTCCATGGGCAAACCGAACGGACTCGCGCTGGCTGTCTGGCTGGCATATTGCGTTTATCCGATATATCGAGAATAAAATATATAGAATAGAACGTTTTATGGGCGCCAACTGGGTGAACACATTTTATACCATCGTTACGGTTCATTGACTTTTACTGCCCTGCTACTACTTTACTGCTGTTAGCTCGCTGCGCTGCCAGACACCCCTTGATTCATGCAAATTGCCTGAAAATCACAAAACTTGCGAACGGCTTGACTTGAATTTCAGATGTTGGAAGGAACAGTGTGTTAACGTACCCATTAAAGTGTAAATTAATACTTTTAGTTGACTCTTATGGGATTATTTAAGTAGAAGTATACAGAGGTAGTTATTTTTAATAGAATTGGGCTTTTATTGAGCAACTGCAAGCTTCCCAGTTTAAGGTAAATGTCCCAAACTAAGGCACTATCGTAAATTTCGACATATTTCTGTTTAGTTTGATAAAATAAAAATCTACAACATTGAAGTTTATTTTAGGACATCTGGTTTGTTGAGTTACATTACACTTATCAACCTACAATCGCTTCCCTTTCTACTAATGTTCTAACGGTCAGAATATAACCTAAAAGTTTGACTGATATTGATAATTGAGTGTTATGCTAAAAGTTTAATTTTTCCTTATAAGGTAACTGCAATTCGATTTCTTTTTACATCGCTACAGGATAACAGTAATTAAGAAATTTCTAATAATATCTACTTAGGCTTTCTAAAAATGCTTTATATTTTCATAATAATACAGTGTACTACTCTTTTAACCACTATTATATACAAATTTAGGGGTGTCGGAATTAGGTACATGTAAATAAATAAAATTTAAAAAAACTGTTCTTCTGTAACATTATTATCTAATGCTTGGGGAGAATATTTGTTAATAAAAAAGAAAGCCGCACAAGAGAAAATCATTCTAGAGAAAAACAAGAAAAGCATTTAAAATTCTAGATGCAAGAAACATTAAAATACAGATGAGGGAGAGAGGGCAAACTAGAAGACTAAGGACTTATTTTATACTATGTTTCATTAAAAATGGTAAAACATAAATGTTTAACATTTCTTAATAATAAATCTTATTTAACAATATTTAAAACACTTAAAATTTGCTTGAATGTTTATATTTGTCTGAATAATGTACCACTACTGTCAATATAATTAATTTATATATAGTCACTATAATTCATCAGAATAGCAAAAGAATTGGAGAGTATCTTTGGTTCCCAAGTTCGTAATATACCTGTGAAAACATATTATTAAAATTACCTTTAATAGAAGAATTTCAGCGTCTGAGAGTATATTATGCCCCATATGAGTCTACTAAACTCTACTGCATTGAAATACCCTAATCTGTGATCAGTGCCAGGATTATAATCGAACACAATGAGCAATAAAAGCAATAAAAGCAATAAAAGCTGGGAAATGCTTGAGCGGATTTGAACAAGCTGTCACTAGTCAAAATGCTATTGTCCGTACGCGTCTCGTCCTTTCGCTGTTGCGATGAAAGTATAGAAGATAAAGACGATCTAAAGGGAAACAGAAAGCCACTTGTACGCTCAAAAGCACCTGCAAAGAGTTCTTTTTTCCCATTGTAATGAGAATCCTATATCGGAATCTCCGTGACTTGCAACTTAATGACAAAGTATTGGTTACTGAAGAGGGTACAGTTATAGAATTGAAAACTATTGAGGAAATTATGGACCCTTTATAAGATGAAATTGTTTCTTTTCTTGTGGTTGCTCATCATCAAATGATGAAGCTGATTATCGAATCAGTATAGTAGACGATGAATAAAAGTTAGTGCCGTCAGCGCTGACATCGATGTTGTCATCTAAGAAACATTTGTATTATCCAGGCAAGATAAACTCCAAGTTTTTGTCTACGACAGACCAATAATAAATTTTTATGTACGTATGTATGCATAGATAATCGCTGGCATTTGATTTTGATGACAGTTTATGCGGCAGTTCGGCATTCTACTATCATTGTAACTTGTATTTGACTTGCACATAATGACAATAATTCACTGTCAGAATTGTAACTTGCTTGCATTTTGCACATTTTTGCGCAGATTGTTTCAAATACTGGACACAATTCATAAGTTTTGCCTTCAGATTCATACTCTCTGAAAAAGGTACAGAATAATTGCCATGTGTTCCATATTTTGTGCTGCTTGCAGGCCTTTGTCTTCTATTCTTTTTGATCTTTTGGCAAATTAAGTGGTTGTTACATTAAAAAAAAAAAACAGATGAGCCGTTGTCTTAAAATAATTAAAATTATATTTTTCTGTTTATTGTAATTCCACATATTTCCCAGCAATTTTTATTTTTAGAAAAAAAATGTTTTCCGGGAGAAACTTTTCATATAGACCTGTTTGTTTTGCAAATATTTAAAGTTACAGACGTTTGAAATATTAGCGAAACAAAAGCACTTATAAATAGCATATACAAATGAAGGAACAAATAAATCCTGAAACAGAACATGAAACTTACTGTTTTCTTTAGAAATTAAAGTCATTTTTAGTAAAAAGTTTCATATGGAGTTACTGGATTCCTTAAGAAATCTAAGCCGTTTAAAATCTCTAAAGTCTTTCCGGAGAATTTATATGATAGTAGTATGATTTCAGAATATACCGGAAGTCATAACTAACTGAAGAATCGAATTTTTCTTTAGATTTTTCTCACTTGAAATTTTTTTAAGAAACTTTTTTTCCAAATGATATATTGATTTCCGGGTGGAAACCGCGTTGAGGACTTTGAAGTAGTCTACGTTTCGCGCTCTCATATCATTGACTCAGACCGCGGAAGTCTACAATTTAGATATTTTTTTCCAAATCATTTCGAAAATTACCGCAATAATCCTACCTGAAAGATTTAATGGCACCTATGTTATGATATCCGGATAAACCGGAAGTTGTCGTAAGTACACTCAGGGTCAGGTAAAAAAATATTTCATGGTTTTATTTTGTAAACCAAATGATTTATCCCTATCCAATTAAACATCGAATGAAACACGCGACCTACGTTCTTATTTAAAGTTGTGATTCTGACTTCAGTTATGCCTCATTTCGGTATATTCTGCTAATCGAAACTACTGTCATTAAATACTCCTCAGGCACTCTTGGTCTGATACACTCTGTATTTTATTTATACACACTCATCAGGTTAATGATTACTATTAAGTTTTAATTTTCTTCTAACGATTTTTCAAGGATTTTCCAAATGAACTGCTGCCATTTCTGTAATTTCGTCAAAATAGTTAAATAAAAAATTGAAGTAGTGTAAATTCTGTATAATTTATGTCTATGACATTTTTTGGTAAAATTAATAGTTTAGCTGTATGAGCAAATTCTTTTTGAGAGATCGTGTCTGCACTAAAACTTAGTTAGTCAGGATTTCACAATTATTTTCATTCTGACAGTAGGTAGTGTCAAAGCTGGTTTTTTGACAAGACCTACTGACAATATTATCAATCAAAATATCTGTCAAATCCTGGCTACTTCTTTTATTTTAATGCAGACACGATCGATCTCGATCAAATAGAATCTCATGCAGCTAAACCATTAATTTTATATATTGTATGATAAAGTCATGTACCTGGCCACATTACATTTTTTTTAAATACTGGAAAAAGACTTCAAAGATAAATGCACAACAATAAATATCGCATAGTCATCCAGACCAATATTTCGTAAAATTCTCAATCAGCGAAGACAAAACATCAATTCCCTCGAGTACAATGAAGGGTAGATATAACAATTTTTCAGGCATCCGTTTTTACTCCCCGTTCCGCTGCCGCTATGATAATAACGGACCTATCCTCCTCTTATTGCAGCCGAGGCAGGCCATTGTTGAGAAGTGGGTCACCGGCGTGCAGTCCGCGGACTTTAAAGTGCTTTTAATATCGCTACCAATCTGAGCGGTGTCCATTAAGTGCGGCAAAAAAATCGCCCCGTTTATTACTATCCGCTCGAAGCCGCTGCCGGATCCGTCCAGCTCGCACCGCAATCAGCGTGCGTTGGTCCTTCCGCCATTGTCCTGTTGCACAATATGTGCATGACGCTGGCAATATTAAGGCAGGCAACGGTACCGGAACCTTTGGGCAAGGTCATTCTCTTTACGTTTTATTGGGACCGGCTCTTTCGCAAATTAATCAACAGCGGGTTTCTTTTTTTTACGACGCGTTTCACGAATCGACGACTTTTTTGCTCTTGGACACTGCCTGAGTTGCATGGTCAAGTCGAGCGTTGAACTTGGACACTGCGCCCGATATGGTGAAATGTCATTAGTTGCTTGTTTTTTTTTGCGATAAATTGTCGAGATAATTGAAATTACTTTGTATCTTTGCTTTTAATGAATTGTAATATTGCCGGAAATTATCTGGTTGTCGGGATTGGTGTTTTTACGTGCCTGTTTAAGCACGCTGGCGGACTCCGGGTGTCAATGCGGAATATGGCGTTCAAATAGATCGCAAGTATGTTCAAAAGTGTCGGATTTGGATTTGAACCGGGGACCTTTATGTATCTAACAGAATGCACTACCAACTATGCTATCGGGTTACATTTTTCAATGATATACTTCCCAGAAAATAAGCCTGTTGTCACCATTTTTCGTTCTTTATATTACATAGTTTGTTGTATAATATTTTTACTTTATCATACGTAGTTTTGAGATTTTAGCGGAAATATGTCCTATTGGGTCTCCTGAACATTTTTGACCAATGTACAAAAAATGTCTGTGTGTGTGTGTAACCGTTTTGTTTTTTTGCATTTTTCAAGGATTTTGCAAATGAGTCGCCATATCTGTAATTACGTCAACATGGTTAAATAATAAATTAAAGTAGAGGAAATTTTGTATAATTTTTGTCTATGAATTTTTTTTTGTAATATTAATACTTGTGCTGAATGAGCAAATTGTATTTGATTGAGATCGCTCGTACTGCATTCAAATTAGTTAGCCAGGATTTGACAGGTATTTTGATTCTAATGACAGGTGGAGTCAAACACTAATGTTTTGACAAAACCTACTCTCAATAGAATCAAAATATCTGTCAAATCCTGACTAGGTAACTAGTTTTATTTTAATGCAGACACGACCGATCTAGATCAAATGGAATCCCATGCAGCTACACATTTGAGCTTTATATTCCCCACCATTACGCCAGACAGACTTAAAATTACCTAGCTGACCATACCATATCTACACCAAACCACAAAAATCTAGTAAATCTAATCTTTCTCACCTTTAATTGTTACTTGCTTATGAAATCACCGACATGGTTTTTAAATAGCAACCCCATATTTAATTTAAGTTTTTGCAACTTTCACAAATTTTTAATGTGTTAATAGTAGCGGAAATAATTTAAGAAAATTTTTGATAAACTCCATTGAAAATTGCAAAGTGAAACATGTAGTTTGCAAATTGAATAATGTAACGTGTTCGGAAAAGTAAGATCAAAATGTCAAAAAACCTGATTTTAGTATTTTTTGCAAATTTATACTAGCTCAACTCGAATGTCCTAGAAACTTTAATACGTCTCATAGTGAATCTTAAACTTTGTACTTTTACCTGAAGTTCTAAAAGTTTGTTCACAATTTGTTTTTAAAGCAATTGCAACGATTCTTTAAGCGTTGGTCCGTACGCTTCCATAAAGGAAACAGCAAATAAATGCAACAACATGGCGTGAAACTTTCAATCCGTGATTCATATTCAACGCAATGGTATTAATCAAGACCTTTGTATGCTACCATTAACATAATTAAGAGAACTATCAAGATAAGTAAGAAAAATATGGGGGTGCCATTTAAATGACATGTTGACGTCAATAATAAAAAAAGCTGGAAAATTTAGTTTATTATAAATATGTGTGTCCAATAGTTATATGAAATAACAAACTGTGTACATATTTTATATTTTTCTGTGATTATTATCAAATGACAAGACGGATTAATAAAAGCTTCATTAATTTCTTTTGAAACATTCTCCTAGTTAATAGTGTTTTCTGTTAAATGTATCCGAATTTGTTTCCATGCTAGAATTTCAATATATTCTAAAATCTACTATATTATAAAATCTACAATACTGGGTGATTGACTAACTTTGACAGATAAAAGATCATAGCAAGACAATAATGTTATATAAACATGAGTTTTCATTGAGGAGTTGAAAGCTTTTAAATACATAAATGTGATAAAAAGTCGTAATAAATACAAAATAATTCGTTAAAATAATGTGTCATTACGACAAAAAAGTTGTATATGCCACTCGAGAGTTTTATCCGACAAACAATTGAAATAAATTGTCATATTGCTATAAGCAAAAGGTGTTGATTCCAGTTGCAAATCATTATCATATTAATAAGCGTGTAGTGGATTCCTAGAAATTGCAGATTCATTCATTCTTGGTAGAAGCCAAACAAGTTTTTAATGCTGAATTTCTCCGAAATTCGAATTTCTCCGAAATTCACAAATTAGCCAAATGCCGATAAGCCCTTGTTTGTACCATTAGCCCCAGAGGAACATGAAGGTAACAAGAATGCATTGAATTTTATTTGAATCATATATTACGATAATTAAAAAGTTACTTCGTATGTGAACATTAAAACAAAATAAAAATTAGTACTTTTTTAAAGAAATAATTTCTCTGCAATTTGTTACTACAATCATCTCCAGGTTAAAGCTTTGTTCTGTTTATAATTAAATCACTAATTTATTTATTTTTTATAATCTAAAATATACAAAGAAATAGTTGGAGTTTCATTTCTTCTCGATTTAGATTTTTCTTTTTTTTTAATAATGTTACAGTTTTTAATGTTACAGATATATAAAGACATTATAGTAATTACGTTTATTTATAGCCGTCCACAAATTGCAGGCATGCTTGCTCACTTTCTAGGAATATTTTTTTATACATACAGATTAAATATAACCGGAATGTGGCCTTTATTGGTTCGGTATCTTGGAAAGCGTTGCGAATATCTGGCGCCAACTGCATTGACATTGACTCATTTATTACATAAGGCATCTGGTGCAAAGTCAGCTCAGCTCAACTTTATGACAGCTCACAGAGACCTTGATTAACGACACCGGAACAGGTGAATTGTTTGTGCTTGTTTTAGCACGCATTTAGCAATTTCGTAAAAGTTTCTCGCATGTTTTCTCGGCAATCCATTTTATTGCAAAAATATTTCGCGGCAAAGCCTGTTCACGAATTTATTGTGCATTTATGTAACTCGTGAATGATATACGATGATTGCGTTTTGTATACGGTTGATTTGTTGCACGTATTTGCGTGAGATACGCTTATTGCCGGGGATACGCTTATTATACAGGGACTGTATAATATAATACCGTCGATATATTTCATATCGTATAATATCGAATAACAAACGGCGTGTGCAACGAGTTGTGCGCGACGAATTAGGTCAAATTAAATTGCATGTGCAAGTGGAATTTGTGGTACGATGGTGGCTGATTCAATTTATTTCCTATTTGAAGTCTGCTGTGTCAATATTACCGGGTTGTTGTAATTTAAGTTTGCTGGTATTGGTTTGTAAGCAGCTGTGAAGGCTAATGAAGGATCTAATGAGGTTTTGCAGAGGTTATAAGGTTAATCGTTTGGCCTCATAGTTGTGGTAACAAGTATGCGAACAAACGGAATGGTTAAAGATTATGTGGTATTGCAGGTACATATTTGGCCATACTAGATTTAAAATATTTTCATTTCTGTTTAATTTCTTGGCAGTGTAGAATAAACCTTCTTCATCACTCCTCGTCGTATATATAGTTCTGACTACTCGATTCTTCAAGGAGACTGTGACCTTTTCCTCTTATTTGCTACTTGCTATCAGAAGACCACAGTTTACTTCTTTCAAAATACTTTTTACGTGCTTATCGACTTTGCTATGTCAAATCTATTTCAAAATAAGTGCAACTGCAATAAGTTTTAAATTTGTATCAACAGATTTGTCGTTTTTATTTAGAAAGAAATATTTAGTCTATGTGCGAAACATTATTGTGCTGAACTAGAATTCGGACTTCTTCACGCAAAAAATGTGGTCGAAATATAGAAAAGCGATTTTTTGCACTTTACTGAGGTAAAATAAAAGCTTAATAGTATATTATTTGACGAGCACATAACTAAGGATATAAATCGCGAGCATGTGTGCCGTAGGCGAGCGTGTAAACATGCGAGCGATTTATATCCGTTGTGTGAGAGTTGAATAGAGTGTTTTATCTACGACTCTTAACTTTCATTTTAGATCAAATATTTTTAATGCTTACTTCTTTAAGGAATTGATAAATCCAATAAGTTCATATGAAACTTTATATTCGGAACGATATTTCGTTCTAAAAGAGTCAGTAAAAGATTTCATATGAATTAATATGGTTCTTCATTTGTTAAATTTATTTTTATCATTTGGTCGTACTTAAATTTATTTGCCTTGTGTTGTTTAATGGGTATTTATTGTCTTTTTTTTTTCGTTTGCGCATTGTTTGATATGTATTTTAAATAAAAATGTGTCGTAAAAAGACAACCGGTATATCAGAAAGTTTGGAATCAACATATACTTAGGATAAACGAAAATTATTACTTTTTTTACTTGTTTATTTTTTTATTATGGAAAAATTCAAATTAAGTTGTTGGAGATATATGTTTAACTTTTGATGAAGTTATATAAAAACCCTTTTATATAGCTGCGACACGCGATCTCTTGGTTTTAGTAACATTTAATTATATATTTAGCCCAACCATATTAACTGCATTGATTTCAATATTACGACACTACAAGACAATATTGTAATTTATAATCAAACCATTGAAGACTTATAGATAACAATAACACCAACAACAAAATGTTACTTTAACACTTATTTATCATCAGTGTTAGAGTAAATTTACTGTTTGGCCAGAAATTCGCTTAACTTTTAAACTCCGGTTTTCCTGTTTTGCGTACAATCACCCTAAAACCAAAAGTATTTTGAAAATTTGCCTTTCTCCTTCTATAGGGATTTTAGGTGCTTAGTATTGCAATTTTCATTTTTTGCTGGCGACGTGCCTATATCTATCAAAATGTCAAGGCCTGTTAATACATTTTAATGAACAATGTGTAGAAAATGAGTTATTGCGGCTTTACAAAGAAATACTGGTGGGGCAAATTTTGAACTACCTGTATAAGATATGATCATGGAATAAACATGTTTAAGATACGCACTCCGCAAACTTGATTCTGTGAGTTAAAATAATAACGAAAGTATTTAATTTTGGTACGTGGAAACCAAAAATGACGTCACTTCTAAAACAGTCCTGTTATTTAGCAGACATTTTCGTGGCAAGTACCAAGTACCTGGAAAACTAGATTAGAATAAAGAGTGGTGGTTCAAATAAATGCATACCAAGAAAATAGATACTGCAAAACAACAAGAAAATTGGGTAACAAAAATGGAATGTTTAACAATATTGTAAGGAAAATGCATTAAAAAGCTTATCAAACAATTTTCTATAACGTAAAATGTCCATGTAATTCGAATATTTTTAGCAGGATTTTAGAGATTTGATCTATAGACGTTCTACTGTTCATTATCATGAATTAATTGATGTTGACTTGCAGACAGTCTAGGAAAAATATTCATCCTAACGTACTTCTTAAAATTGCAGTTTTATACACAAATCCTTTGTGGACCACTGTTTACGCCAGCCTATTTTCAGATCTTATATAAATAAATTTAAATCCATATATCGAACACACGAAAAAAGAAACATCTTCACAAAATACAAATTATAGAATTACGTACGTCAATAAATTTTCAAATTTTGTAATAATATATCCACAACGTACCTATATTATGCAACAGGTTTGATGCATACAATAAACAAACATCTAAATACACAACAGATGACTCAATGACAGTTGATGACACCTAAAACCGTAACGGCTCTTACACAACAGTGACGATGAATAAAACATCAAGACAAAAACGGTTAAAAACCCATTACCTGGTATGGACTATAGCCCATAATAACATAGCATATTTACCACACAATTTCATTATTTTTAATCGAAATACAATTGGGTACTTTGCGTACCATGTAATATCTTCGCCTCACGGTTTTCCATAAAAAAAAAACCTACACAATCAACACGTGGTAATCTCTTGCATCCAGCGTCGCAATAACCTGAAATTACGTAACACTTTCATTATGGAAGTCTTGAGCGCGGGCAAACACTTCACATAAGAGGTTCTTGTAGCTGGCAGGGTGGAGTGGCGGATAAGCCTGGCCAGATAAAAGGGGGGAGCCTTTTAAATATAAAAAGGCTGGAATGGATATTAGAGTGGATGCAGCGAGCCGCTATCTCTAGTAACCTGCGGGAGGCCATGGCAAAATAAATAAACGACTGTCAACAGACGAAAACGGCGCGTCCGCCTCGTCGCATCTTGCTGTTGGAAATTTATGGGGATTGGAAGTGAAAATTTTTGAGGAAAATCACGTACCGGGATGTGTCCCGGATCGGGAAATGTGATTTATCGTCGTGAAGGTTGAAAAGTTTGGCGGGAAGTATTATTTATGGAGTGACTACATTTAGATCATATTTTAGGTAAACTGAAGGAAATTTTACATCGAAGTTGCTAATTAAATCTGGGATGTATAACAATATTAAGTTTAATTGATTGACCGATTGTTTAGTTATGGTTGTACCTATCATAAGAACAGCATATTTCAAAATTCTTCTTTAAACAATTTTGAGATATTCCCACTACTTTTGCAAAAGCAGAATCGCGAAGTTGAGTTTTAAGTAAAATAAATTTTTTTTTTATTACCATTAATTAATGAAGGCTCATCACTTTTTGATAATACCAGTGGAAATATAATGCATGTTTTTCTTTCTATAAAAGGTGTTTCTTTTTAAATTATATACAAAATTATGTAATTGTGTTTCTGATCATATAAAATTTTGATTTTGCCTGTTGAAAAAAAAAAAGATAGTTGGCGTTGTCTGAGGCCGATTTATTTGCTATCTTAAAAACAACATGTAAAGTTTGATTTAATAATAGACAATCGCATACCATATGGCAGGCATTTGACACTGACAGTTCTGGATGACGGAATGTTTTAATTAGATGGTTTCATTTCACCTGTTCGATTGACTATAATGAAGTCGTTTGATTGGCTATAACAAATCGTGCATTAATAGAAATTGTGTATTGATACAGCTGTCTAATAAACGATTTTCTATTCACTAAACAAACTCATAAATAAACGATTGACGAAAAAATAAGTTAGCTTCTTGTTTAACGGTTTTAAACTGCAGTTGAATGTTGAGTATAGGTGTCGAAAAGTTTTAAAGAAATAGTGTGCTACTTGCTACGTGCTGAATTTTCTTGTATTGATCTATCGTTTCTTTTTTATCCTACACATCATGATGGCATTAAATTCATCCGTTTCTAAAGTCGAATTACTGATAGGGGTGGGCGACAATTTGTGATCGATCTTTGATCACAAAGTAGTTCATCTTTCGTGTCCCCATAGAGACGCAAAATGATATTATCTTACAGTGAAAGATGAAAAAAATATTGCTAGATAACTGATGACTGGTCCCATTTTTATCGGCTATTGTCACCAAGTTCGCGAAAGTGCCACAAGATAATTTATTACACAATTATTGTGCCTAGTATTGTATACGGTATCTAAATTTTGCGCTGTAGTACAAAATAACTATGTTTGGGCTTTTATTTAAGCGTACTTATTAGGTTCCATCCCTTCGCAATTTTGTGCACTAATTTTTTACACTGCTGAGCCGTTTATTTAAAATATACTGGGTGTCACAAAAATAAGCGGAAATATAGATATGGTATAATAGTCAACTTTTGATAGTAGGCTAACTTTTGGTAACGAATTCATGTCCTGTGTATCTGTCCGTTTAGGAATTGCAGAGACCCGAAATATGGTACAAACTTTAGGAATTGCTTTAGGAAAATAGGTTGTATGAAGTATCATACTATAGCTATTTTAAAACCAAATAATTTAAAAAGAGGGAATGGCAACCCAATATTGGGCAAAATTGGTACCACAAATACAAAACTGCGGTTAATGAGCACCTCCCTTCAAAAACGTTAAATACAAATTCCAAGCGCTAAGAAGATGAGCTTTGATTGATAACTTAGTCCTGATGCCTCTTGCAACAGAGAGCGAAACGTCGACTGCTTCAAAGTCCTCAACGCGGTTTCCACCCGGAAATCAATATATCAGTAGTGTCTAAGTATAATAATAATAATAAAGATTTTGCATTTCGTCGTGGATTATCGTTAAGATTATTTTTAAATTAATCCACTTTTCTCTATATTTAGTCATTAGTTCTCGTTAACGGGGTAAATTTGAAAATACTATTGTTGCGTTTTTATTGTTTATCAATTTGTTATTAAGATATTGTATCAAGATGCTCGATGACAACGACTTGGAAATTCTTATAGGAAATCAACAACGTTTTCCCCTACCAATTAAAAAGTAATAAAAAGGCTACAATATTGGTTGAAAATCAGACAAAATCTTAAATTCTAGAATAACAGTGCAAAGATTCTGAAATGAAATATATTTTTCAAACAATTATTAATAAGAATTATTATCGAGCACACAGGGGTCACGACCGTGGCTATTAATATAATAAATATAAAAAATGTCACTACCATAAAAGCGACGGAGGTTTTTCAGAGTGTATGCAAATTAACACACGACGAAAATGCTACAAAACAGTTAATAGCACAGTTCTTAATATTACGTCACCATTTAATACTAAAAGAATCTTGCCCCCCCCCCCTGAAACATTTCTAACGGCGCCCATGACTACAGTCATCAACTTGGAAAGTTGATAGACTAAAAGTAGACAAGTAGGTAACAAGACAAAACCTAATACAATAAGACAGAACCTAATACAATGTTTACAATGTACAATGTTTACAATACGTATGGGACCAAAATAAGGAATAAAGTCAAGTCAAAATGGATCCTAAAATAGGGCGCTTTTGAGATTATATACGCAACAATAGAATGCATTTTATGCCGGATGTCCGTTTAATAGTTTTTAAAAGATATTATTTTTACACTGAATTATATATAGCCTATTTTTAAGCAATCCACAAGAAACTTAAATACCGAATGTTTTTATCCTTTGATATGTTTACTTAACTATGTAACCAATGCCGATTTTTCAACGTGGAATCCATTCTTACATAGTAGCGTACATACCTACTTGAATTTTAGATGACGTACTTGAGAAAATGTTTTTGAGACCATGGTCAACTTTTGGTTTTCTTGCAAGGTCCATATTTGATTTTCAGATTTCCAAAAGTATTTTTTTCGTTTTTTAGCCAAATTGTAGGTAGCAGTTTAAACTCGAGTACGATTTGCAGTTTCAGTCGTTAAAAACAAAGAGCTGGTTTTTTGTTTTTTTGTTTTGTTTCTATTCTCTTCAAATAATCGATATACGCATTAACAATAGAGAGAATGTGCATTGTTGGAGAAAATATCATTTACACTGCAACAACAACACAGTATTAATTTGTAGATTATCCAGTGTTATAAATAGCAATAATCTTATTGTTTGCAATTAATCTGGTTTCTATAAGTTCGCAATTAATCTGTTCGTATAAATAACTTCGATAAAGCTTGCGCGCAATATTTTTCCAATAAAATCAAAGAGTAAACAGTTTAAACAACACAACACCGGTGGATACTTCTCGCGAATGTACAGCTAAAAAAATATATAGCAGGATCGACTGCCATAATCCAACCGAAAAGAACAACTCGACTAGAATTTGCGATCTAAGATTACCACAAGTGAATGTAAGCCTCAACCCGGAACGAAACAGTTTAATAAAGGTGAACCACCATGTTTATTAAGACATAACTTTACTCTGTAGTAGACAGAATGCACAATATCACCGTCGGCGAGCATATTGTAACAGAGTTTAATATAGCCACCACAACGGTTTTACGATAATATCACCAACATAAATGGATGTTTTATTCTCGGCGTTATTTACGACGGACACCGCAAACCGAAATCAAACCAATTTCCTCTATCGATTGAATAAAAACGCGAAAACAACCGTGTTTTTCCGCTTTGAAACCGACAACAATACATTCAATATTGGTTGAAATCCCCCCTCGTGAAAAGGCCTTTCATATTCCTCAAAATCCCGGACATAAAAAGGCAGCCGCATCACGAAGGGATCCCACCAAAAATGCGCTGTCAAAACACACATACGCTAAGAATAGGGGAGGATGATTTCCCCCTTATATAAGATATTTCATGGTTGTATTTACACACATTTCTTGCGCGGTTCGCTAAGAGCAAGAAACGCTGGAAATACATGGGGTCAGTTAATGAGGAAATCGATATTGGCACGAAGAAAAACCGACAGACTGCCTCGCTAGGCTTGGGTCATTAACTATTGAAGAGACGTTGCGAGAGAATCAATAAATCTGATGACATGAATGGTGTATATACAGAAACGTACGCGATAAGTACGTAAGAGATCCCTTCTTAGTTCTTCCCCCCTTATTTTCCGAATGGCGAAATGGCTTGTGATGCGGAGGAAAAATAGCCACGGGCTAAGGAAGTTTCCGAGGAACGGATAGAGTGGGGGTGCATGCGATGTTTTGTTATTAGTTTTGTTGCGTTTTCGGAGAGGGTGAAAGGGAAATCGTAAACGCGGAAGTGTATGACAAAGTTGTGTCGAAACTTTGGGCTCGTTTCGGTACGCGAGGAAGTACTTGCGATCTGCTGAATACGTTTTCGGCGTGGATGTGAGGGATGAATGAAAATCCGTGCTGTAGGAAATATGTTTAGGGAGAATAGTCTCCTTTCTTGCCGTTAAAGTTATATTTTTGCTAGAATGCCATGTTTTACATCTTAAATATGTATTTGCAGTCATATGAAACTACGCAGATGTGAGTAAAGCTTTCAACGTCAGATATTGGCTTTTTCTCCATATCTTTCCGAAATAAAACTTATTTGATTTTCTTTATTGATAAAATAATTTAGAAAACATTTAAAGAACAATTAGTTATTAGCACACATATGTGACCTGGTCTACGAAAAAGGGGTTTATGTGTCAAGAGGTCGATTTTGAGGTTTTGGGTGATTCTAATAGAGAAAATTCCCCTCTTTCTAACGAACCCAAGCCCAGCTTGGTAGCTTTCTTAACGGCTGAGTTATTCGTATTTGAAGTTAGAGTATACACAATGAAAACGCCGAGACGAGCGCGCCGTTGTAGCGCTTATCTCGATAACCGGTTTTCGCACATAAACCCCCTTTCCATAGACCAGGTCACATATACTAAATTATTGTAAAAAATAGACAATAGGACACCATAATAAAAGGACATGGTGGTTATATTAAACGGCACCGACAGTTTCCATCAGAATTCAGAATTAAGTGTATTGAGTATTAATTTACATATTTCAAGAGTTATTTTAAACTTTATTTTCAGTAGAAAATCAAGCTAACTATTAATACGGGAAACCCAAAATTGTCAACATTTTAACAAAACTTGTTCGGTACCGTCTAGAAGATTTTAAAAATATACTTTATTATTTTTTAAGTCCATTTAAAAACTAAAAGTTGGCAACTAGTAAGGTCACCTGTCGATAAAACCAAATTATTATGACTGTATAGCCTTGATTGGATGATAAAAGTATTTTCTCATCTCCTAATTCTTCAGATATGTGGGGATGTCGCTTCACTGACTTACCCTGATAATAACACAAAATTATTGTGCCTTTTGTACTAGAATTTGGTGCCAGTTCTACCTCATATCACCTCATATTTCAATACTTTTGAACATAGTGCATGTGCGAGCAAACTCTTTCTTTAATTACAGGTTTCTCATTATTAATGCTGTTTCATATATATACCGTGTCCGGTAGAAGCTTCGACACTTATGGAAAACACAAATTACTATTAACTTTTCAGAAAATGTATTGGTTATAAAAGCCTTTAGATTGTCTTAAACCTAAATTACAAATACTGGAATGTAATTATCTCCTTGCAGGTACCGGGTGGTACTAAAACTATGAAAAAGAGTATGTTCAAAAATCAATTTACAGTTACATACACTTCGAATTCGAACATTTCATGATCCAAAATATCTACATACTATTATTATAGGTTCTATCACATTTTATAAGCAAGTTTTCTAATATTAAAGTAGGGGAGACCGGGGCACATTGGGACGGATTTTGACATCCGCATATAGTTGCCTAATTTTTCACAATAACTGGTTGGCAATACTACTTAATATATAGTTACATTTATCCAGGTATATGCACTGGAAATTTTAAGTTGAATAAAGTTGAGGACTTTGAAACAGTGGACTGTTTCACAGTCCTCAACGCGGTTTCCACCCGCAAATCAATATACCATTGACTCAGACCGCAAGTCTACAATCTTGAATAAAGTATTTTTGGAATTATAATAACTTCATTCCAATTTGCAATTTGTCCCAATGTGCCCCGGCCCGGGGCACATTGGGACAGGCATGGGGCTCATTGGGACAGTGTGAATATCTTGGTTATTATTGAAGATACCAATTTCATGTTTAGCGAGTATTTAATTATTAGTAAGTATTGAAGATACCAATTTCATGTTTAGTGAGTACAAACCATCAACATGGACAAACAAAATGCCGTTAAGTTCATTATTATATCCTATACAGGCTGTTCAAAATTTGTAACACACTCATTCCAGACTATACCTGATAAATATACTTAAAATTTAAATAGTTTTTGTAATATTATACACACTGTGTTGTTCCACGTCCCGAATATTGTAGGGGTGCTAGAGTGTCTTATTTTATGAACAAAAACATCAATGAACATATAGCCTAACGACGACTTGATTGTATGTTGTGACCTTGTGAAGGTCAAAGTGTTTTATGAACTACCTACAATGGTTGTTGAGGACTTTCTTCAAAACCAATATAACAATATTATAAAATTATTATTCAGCAAATTTCAAATTGCGCATGAATTTCGCATAAATAAATAAATTTCTCCTTATTTCCCTGTCTCAAACTGCCCCAGTTGAAATGTCCCAATGCGCCCCAACATGAGTTTTATGAATTGAAAAATTCTAGAATATTGAAGGGTATGATTTGGTAGCCGCCAATAGCGGTAATGTATGAGGAATATATGTATAATTGTATGAATACATAATATACATAATATTGAATAATATAACATATAAACTTGTGTATAGCCTTACGAACAAACGTAGAAATTACTTACCATGGTAACCAAAAACTGTTACATTCATCAACAAACGTAGCTTTGACACTAACGTTAACGTGCTGGAAACTTTTTTAGATATTGTTTACATTCACTGACGCATATTCTCTGTGAATGCGCATTTAATCGCAAGTCTTCAGCCGGTGAATTTAAAGTGTCCCAATGAGCCCCGTGCCCCAATCTGCCCCGGTGTCCCCTACCTTTGTTTTAGAAGTTATACAGATGTGTTAGTTCGTTACAGTGTTAGAAATATGTATTAGAGGAACTTAAATACGAAATTATAATCTCCTTCGTTGTTGCATGAACACCTGGTATATGGTGACTTTGAAGGTGACTATAATTTAGGTTAATGCGTTCTAGTATTTTAAAATACTTTTTTAATTAATATTTTTGCATAGCTTTGAATTTAAAGTGTCCCAATGTACCCCGTGCCCCAATCTGCCCGGTGTCCCCCCTACCTTTGTTTTAGAAGTTATGCAGATGTGTTATTTCGTTACAGTGTTAGAAATATGTATTAGAGGACCATAAATACGAAATTATAATCTCCTTCATTGTTGCATGAACACCCGGATATATGGTGACTTTGAAGGTGACTATAATTTTGGTTAATGCGTTCTAGTATTTTAAAATAGTTTTTCAATTAATATTTTTGTATAGCTTTGAAGATGAAGCCACATATGTCGTTTTTATCTATTTGGCAACACGTGGTATATGCAACGGGGAAGGTGACTATAATTTCGTATTTAAATACATCTAATATTACCAAATTCGTTTTCCAAACTCTTTTGCAAAACTTTGAACATAAAGATACTCCTTGTTTTTCAACCGAATACTTATATTCTAATATTCTAAATTCTTATATTCTAAAAAATATTAATATTTTAGCTTTAAGACAATACAGACACTTGATATGATATACAATTTTCTGTTATTTAAGAAACAGTTAAAGAAATTGGTAATAAATATGTTGTGTTGTTAATAAAAACACCCGGTATATAGATTGGAGAAGGTGATTATAATTTCGTATTTGATGTCCTCAAATACATATTTCTAAATACTTTAGTCAAATAGAATTTTTGCATAGCTTTGAACATAACGTACTTTCTTCTTAAGAGTTTCTTGTAATTTTGTTAACACCCGGTACATGCAAGTAGATAATTATACCCGAGTATTTATTTGCGTTTTAGGTTTAAGGCAATCCAGATGCTTGTATGAAGAATAATTTTCTGAAACCAACTTTCTTGCTGTAGATACATATTTTTTTTTTCATATCATTTACTTTTATGGTTGCGAAATAACGATAAATACGATAAATGCATTAAATAAATATTGATGTTATAGCTTTCCAAGCTGTTTATTATGTTTTGCAAGAGTAAATATGTTGATCTTGAGAACAATGTTTAAAACCAAAAATACAGAGACAAAATCAAATGCAAAGTAATAATCAATTGATACAGTTATAGTTCACTCAATTTTCTAAATCGAATTTTTTTACTAAAAATAATATAGATATAATATAATAAAATAATATAGATATATAGATATTTTCCTATTTTCCTCGATCATAATTCAATAACACGTGCATTATTTATCTTAAACTCTCCACGCGTTTTACCATCTCCGTATTTATTTTTTCCATAGTCTTGCCAACACCATGATCAAGTTGATGATGTGCTTCGCGCGTCTAGCCTAGCAATTTTAAATACGTTCCAGGCGATATTCTTGATTTACGCCCCTCGGTAGCGATTTACATAAACACCATTAAAGTTCAGGAAGCACATGTCCTCAGGTAGTAGCGTACCAGTGACGAGGACTGTGTTGATGGACGACGTTGCCAGCGCCGCCTAGACGTGTTACATGCATAATATATTGCTGCTGCCCTACCACCACGATACAACGACGACCTGCACCGAAGCTAACGTCTATAACTGAAGCCGAAACTATCGTAAATTTTGCTCCCGCTGGCGTGTACGTGTGTTGGTACTTCTTTGCCGTGTTCCCTGGTTTATTATTTCTGGTTTATGTAGCAAGTTTCGCTGCAATTTTCCATTTAATGAAAATGGCGCAAAATGGTATAAATTACTCGGCGCGGAGCTTTATGTATGGCGCGATAAATTTTAACTGGGTTCTTCGGTTTATAGTGGTGGTGAATTGTTAACATACTGTTGTTGCTCTTACCAACACGGGATATTGCGGGTTATATTATATTTACTTTATGATTGAATTTATGTAGTCTCTTGACGTAAGAAAAATGGAGATACTGGGTACTGAGATTAGGAAAACAGTATCTGTCTGATGTATGTATATAAATAATTAAACAAGATTTTGAGATTACTGCGAAAGGTTTTATGTATCTACGGAGAATTTTTTTGTATCTAAATTAAAATCAGCTGATGAAACCTTCTACATAGATTTTCATGTTCTATTACATGGTAAAGAATTGCAATGACATTCCTTTGCAATTTCAAAGTTTAAAGTCAATTAATTAATTTAAAACCTAAATTTAGAAAATAAACTGCTTCCGGGTTATGCCGTGTGTCAAGATTTGTTAAAGCTGACGTTTCGCGAACCATGTTGCTCGCTTCTTCAAAGCTAATTGAATACTGACGACCTACCAAGACAATCTCCCTTATATACCTAAGTTTACACCTCACTGCGCACATCTGGAGAACCGCTCCCATGTGCTTTTCCACCTGACCGCGTTAGGATCGATTTCCAGACCCTACTAATGTCAGTACCGTCCTCGCGATTGATGTTGTCAGGATGTTTGTAGATTTCGATTGCTTCTCTAATAAGCCTTCGATGATAATTACCTACCCTTGCCAACATCTTCGCGTCATCGAAATTCATTGTGTGTCCCGACTCGTGGCAGTGTTGAGCAACAGCGGACTGTTGAATCTTGCGTAGTCGGGTGTCTCTACTGTGCTCCTTGACTCTACATTCGATACTTCGTCCTGTCTGTCCTACATAGCATGTTCCACACTCACATGTTATCTTGTATACTCCTTCGTTCTTCAGGAGTGGTGTGATAACCTTTGGGTTAGGCAAAAGATCTTTTACCTTTGCTGGCGCTCTGTACCTTACCGTGATACCCGATTTCTTCAGTATTCTACCGATTCTTTCCGATACCCCACTTACGTATGGCAAACAAGCGAACCCCTTTGACTCTTGCCGCTCCTCTGAGACTTGCGGTTTTCTCTGTGTGACACCCCGTATGTCAGACTTGGTGTATCCATTCTGACGCAGAGCCCACTCCAAGTGTTTCCGTTCGTCGTCCAAGCTGCTGGCGTCGCACACCTTCTCGGCTCTGTTAAACAGAGTATTAATAACACTTCTCTTCTGTTGGGGATGGTGGTGCGATTTGGCGTTCAAGTACCGATCGGTATGTGTCTTCTTACGGTAGACAGTATGTCCAAGCGCACCAGTTGGCGTTCTGTATACCAGCACATCCAAAAATGGCAGCTTGTTATCCTCTTCTATTTCCATCGTGAATTTGATAGAAGTTTATCTCTACCGTGTGGCCAAACCACAAAGGTATCATCAACATATCTGACCCAATCCTTGGGTTTGTAAGGACATGACCTAATGGCTTTTTCTTCAAACAATTCCATGAAGAAATTGGCGATTACCGGTGAGAGAGGAGATCCCATGGGAGCACCCTCTACTTGCTCATACATCGCTCCCGCCCACTTGAAGTATGTGGTGGAGAGACAATACTCTACAAGATCCGGTACATCGGTTGGTAGACCTAGGGGAACAAGTGTTGTCCGAAGGCCTTCGACCGCCTCCTTAACCGGAACACACGTAAAGAGTGATGTTACGTCGAAACTTACAAGTATATCCTGCGGGTCAATGACAATTTCCTTCAAAATCTGAATAAAATGTTCAGAGTTCTTAACAAAAGATGTAGTTTGTCCTATAAACCGTTGGATGGTTTTCGACAAGTATTTTGCCAACAAATAGGTTGGGGAGCCTATTGCGCTGACGATTGGTCTTAAAGGTACGTTATCCTTGTGTATCTTTGGCAAACCGTAGATCCTCGGTGCCCTAGGGGCTTGAACAAAAAGGCCTCTTTGTTCCTGTTCGGGAATCGATGACGATGATTTAACCAACTCTTTCACTCGCCTTCCTATCTTATCTGTTGGGTCCTTCGCAATTTTACGGTAGGTATTTGGGTCCAATAGATCGTTCATCTTCCGGTTGTAGTCCTCCTTGTTCAATATCACCGTTGCATTCCCTTTATCCGCTGGTAGTACTGTGATGTTCTTGTTGTCCTTGATGGTCTTCAGAGAGTACTTCTCTTCTTTGGTAATATTGCTCTTCGGCGGAGTAGCTTTCCTAATTACCCTTGAAACCTCTTGACGAATGTCCTCTGCTTGTACACCTGGAATTTTGTACATTCCAGGTGTACAAGCAGGTGTACATTTGGCCACACGGTAGAGATAAACTTACTGAGTTCCTCAGCCACCTGAACAATGTCAATCCTTCTATCAAATTCACGATGGAAATAGAAGAGGATAACAAGCTGCCATTTTTGGATGTGCTGGTATACAGAACGCCAACTGGTGCGCTTGGACATACTGTCTACCGTAAGAAGACACATACCGATCGGTACTTGAACGCCAAATCGCACCACCATCCCCAACAGAAGAGAAGTGTTATTAATACTCTGTTTAACAGAGCCGAGAAGGTGTGCGACGCCAGCAGCTTGGACGACGAACGGAAACACTTGGAGTGGGCTCTGCGTCAGAATGGATACACCAAGTCTGACATACGGGGTGTCACACAGAGAAAACCGCAAGTCTCAGAGGAGCGGCAAGAGTCAAAGGGGTTCGCTTGTTTGCCATACGTAAGTGGGGTATCGGAAAGAATCGGTAGAATACTGAAGAAATCGGGTATCACGGTAAGGTACAGAGCGCCAGCAAAGGTAAAAGATCTTTTGCCTAACCCAAAGGATATCACACCACTCCTGAAGAACGAAGGAGTATACAAGATAACATGTGAGTGTGGAACATGCTATGTAGGACAGACAGGACGAAGTATCGAATGTAGAGTCAAGGAGCACAGTAGAGACACCCGACTACGCAAGATTCAACAGTCCGCTGTTGCTCAATACTGCCACGAGTCGGGACACACAATGAATTTCGATGACGCGAAGATGTTGGCAAGGGTAGGTAATTATCATCGAAGGCTTATTAGAGAAGCAATCGAAATCTACAAACATCCTGACAACATCAATCGCGAGGACGGTACTGACATTAGTAGGGTCTGGAAATCGATCCTAACGCGGTCAGGTGGAAAAGCACATGGGAGCGGTTCTCCAGATGTGCGCAGTGAGGTGTAAACTTAGGTATATAAGGGAGATTGTCTTGGTAGGTCGTCAGTATTCAATTAGCTTTGAAGAAGCGAGCAACATGGTTCGCGAAACGTCAGCTTTAACAAATCTTGACACACGGCATAACCCGGAAGCAGTTTATTTTCTAAATGATTCTGGCCGTGAAAGCCTACGTACTTATTTAAAACCTAAATGTTACAGCTTAATAGTTTAGGAGAACCACAATTATTTGCGTGTCTTTACTACGACATCCTATGAAGGAATTAAGGACCCTGACCAGATTTTCACCTACTCAGTTATAAAGCCACGTTAATTCTCAACATTTTATTATTTTGAGTCATACAAATATCTGAATTTATGCAGAAGATACACATTTTGAAAATTTTAAAATCCGTGTTGTTAAATTCAGATAAACGTTCGGCAAATGTTAAATAATTGACACTATTGACAGTATGTTAGATGCATGTGTCCTCGCGTCCTCATCGTGACTAATGTCCTCGTAGAACGTACTTTCTTGCACAATTTTATACCCGGTTACTTGAAATTGAGTAACGCAAATGGGGCAATGTTCCGCTAATCAGTATGATAAAAAATAATATTTAACTTGTGTTTATTTTGCTTTTCAAGGAATTAAGAAGGAACTGACGTTTTTGTGCTATATTTTTACTCAAAGCATATAGGAACAAGTCACTTATATCCCACGTTTTTCACCTATTGTTTTTACGAGATATCTAATAATGTAATTGGATTTAAGATAACCTTGAAGAAAAGAAAAAACATATCGTTGTCAACTTGTGTTTCCTCAATCTATTACTCGTTATGTTTTTTAATTATTTTGTTTTGAAAATTTTTGACAGGACTGCCTTGGATGACACTTTATTGATTGAAGCAAACGAATGGCTACTGGTTTACAATTTTATTGTAAACATCTTAGCTTCTATTAAGTCGACAACCTAGTTAGAGTTATATACACTTTTCCTTTAGGATATTCCCAAAGTCGCAAACGTTTATTTTTACAAACAGTGGGTTTATATGAATCCGTAGACTGCAATTGTCAATTGGGTTTTGTGCATTTTTGGCACAGAGCTTTCCAAAAAGTGGAAACATATCACAATTTTATCTTGTACCAAATTCAGATATTTCAGGTATAATTCAGTTATTTAGACATTTACACTAGTTTATCAATCACTTTTAAAAAATTTTGGTCTACAAATTTTTAAAATGCAAAAAACTTCAAAATATTTTGTCGTTAGATGCAAATTTAATTCATTTAAATTTTTAAGTTTGACATTTGGTAGCATATTTAATTATTTTAAAAAATTTTAAAACTGTGGACATAAATACTGCTAAGTTATTGTTTTCAGATCTTAAAACATTCTAAAACAATCCTGAAAAAAAAAAGTTTTAAATAAATAAGGCCCAGTTTACTCTTTATAACTGAATATATTTTATTACAATGATGAAGAACATAAAATATAATAAAGATGAATATACGGACATACATTTTTAAAAAATTTTGGTATACAAATTTTTAAAATGCAAAAAAGTTCAAAATATTTTATCGTTAGATGCAAATTTAATTCATTTAAATTTTTAAGTTTGACATTTGGTAATATTTAATTATTTTAAATAATTTTAAAACTGTGGACATAAATACTGCTAAGTTATTGTTTTCAGATCTTAAAACATTCTAAAACAATCCTGAAAAAAAAAGTGTATATAAATAAGGCCCAGATTACTCTTTATAACTGAATATATTTTATTACAATGATGAAGAACATAAAATATAATAAAGATGAATATACGGACATACACACAACAAAACGTTGTCTCAGTTCAAATCTTATCAATTCAAATCAACTTTTGTTAATCCAAAACAACGGTTGTTTTATATATTTTCCTTGAAGCAAACCGTTATTTTGACCGGTTGTCTTACTTTAAGATTGTACCATTTTAAATGGATACTATACTTATTTGACTGAATATGTTTTAATCTATTGGTTCAGTAGTTAGATAAATCAGATCACATTCTTGGATTAAACAGTCACCTACTTCTTTTGAATATGAAGATGTTATTATGAAAGCAATAATACTTTTTACATGGGATGCAATTAACGTATCTAATAAGAATATTGTTATTTTCCAACTAGAGAAGGCACTCGGTGTCCCTTCTTAGTCTCTTTCCATCAATATGAGAGCTGTTCGTCAGGTACATTGACGGTATAATAGCATAATCACTGATGCTGCATAGACATGTAGGCGATTATATACTCTCTAGGAGACCTCTCTCACGACGAGAAACTAAACCGCCATCTATCGGCTACATTCACATTATTTTCTAAACAACGACTTTCTTAAATCAAAACAATTTTTTTCTTAAATCATTTATTTAGGTTGTTTTATATTAAAGAAATATTGTTATTCTAAGTATGTGTTGTCTTAAAACAAACAATTAGACATTAGACAACCATTTCTTTATGTTTACCGTAATAACGAAACGTTTTTATAACTTATGAGATAAACAAAATTCGAAACGTGGACTAATTGTTTATATGATTTACATGGACAAATAAATAGTACAAATAGAACAAATGTACAAATAGTACAAATAGAAATATGGTATATCATTATGGTGTATCGAAAAATCGTTTTTTCTTTTTCGAAATTCAAAATTGCAAGTTGATAAAAAGTTGTCCCTATAGACCCACACATACCACAATAAAATTGGCCATATTGAAAAATATTTCGGTCTTCCGCAGAAGGCCTAAAGTTTATAATTTTCTTAACAATTTCTATTTTTTTAAAGAATGATTAAGTGATTCTTCTTTTTAAAATAGAAAAAGTTAAACAATAAGGTGTATAATTAACGTATACAAAAATATATTACTCTAATGCAACAATTAGATCACCTGCAGTTTATTTAGATTCGATAGAACTTTAAGAAAAATAACCATTTTCGTATAATTTCAAAAATGTGCTTAATTGTTGATAAAAGTTCATTTATCATTAAGTATTTTATTATGTGCGTAGATGTGGGCTTTGAAAAACAAAAATCACACAAGAAAATACGAAAAAATTAAAATTTTGAAAGATTATTTTAGACTTCAAGCCTCCTACGCGAGGCTGAATATTTTTCAATTGGGCCAATTTTTTTTGTGGTGTATGTGGGTCTGTAGGAACGACAACTTGACATTTTCAATTTCAAAAAAAAAATCGGTATACCCTAATAGTCATGGTAAACGAATCTATTCGATAAGTTATTGATTTTACTTCAGAAAATCAAGAATTAAGCGGAAAAAATAATTTTAACGGAAAAGGTGGAGGCGCCGGGATATTTTCTAGTCGTACTTAGAAAACATGAAGAACCTTTCGTTCCCATAGGTTGTTAGTGGTTTAGGGCGATGAAGAAAGATCAATGACAAGAAAAGACAAAAGTAAAAAATTGCACATTACACCACGACGTCACAATACCATTATAAGAAGTAGTGTTGAACAAAACATCCACAAGATAAGAAAAAGTGGATAGACAGCTAGATATAAGAAACTATGTCTTTAGCCAACAAAAGAATGGGGTGTATGTAATTCTTTCACGTATTCTCCCCCCAAGACTAAAAGAACAACCGAAGGAACTGAACAAGAAGCTTTCGAATATCTACTATGTATTTCGATAAAATCCTCCACTACGACCGAACACACAGTTGCTATTTCCATAACAATGGAGAGGTGATTAGGTTCGGTCAGAATGGCTTGTCGAACGATGACGCGCAGATCATGAGTTATTTATATACGAACGAGCCCCTCGGGCGCGTTATTTTCGGACCGCATTAAGTGGTGTGAAAACAATCTTCGGTTCGAAAAAGGGCTGTCCGCACTGCGCTGTCACTCACATTCGTGATGCGGCAATTAGCAGACACCCGCGGACGAATTTGTAATTTTAACGAGCTGCGGCCGACCGAGACGGCGAACTACTGGCTACGGTGGCGTCATCTGTACGTAACGCGAAGAACTTCTCTCGGGACGGACGTAATTCGAATTTTTCGGCGTCCATCCCTTTGAAGTGGCAAAGTTTCAGAATTTAAATTTAACCTAGTTTGGGCAGTAACGACGTAACGTAGTTACGAACTGAAATTTTGAAATTAATTATCGGATGTGGCTCTCTGGAGCAGCTGAAAAAGTACGGAAAGTGTAATGTTATTAATTTATACTGGAATTTCTGTCTGGATTTTATGGGGAAAGTTACGTACGTGCTTCGTTTGAATTAATGTGGTATTATAAAAGTCGTGTGGTGAAAATTTGACGTTAAGGCTCAGTGGTGTTTCAATAGCGGTTTAATTCAGTGTTCTCCAGTGTTTTATTCTTGATTTTCCGTTCATGGAAAATCTTATCTTTTGTATTTCGTCGTTGTGCATACGGTTCTAGTAAACTAATATTTGTGCAAATGAGACGCTAATATCATGGCTTTGGTTCTCTTTAAAATTCTCTTGAACCGAACAGAAACGGTTGAATTTGATTGTTCAATAGTGAATTGTGTTCAAGCACATAACCGCATTTGAAAACACTTACAAACCTTGGGCTGGAAGTGTACGCTGATTAATGATCAATGAGTAAAGCCCTTAAAGTATGGAGACATGAGAAAATCTCTGTTACCTATCTTAAAAAATCCTTGAACCAAAATAAATAAAAAAATATGGTTTTCCATTAAAGACAATTTGATAAATCATACGTGAAAAACAATTGACAGAAGGAAATTAAAGCTAATATAAATAAAAGCGTTTTGATAAAAAAAGTTGACGTGTCCGAAGATTTTTTTTTTTAAAAACAAAGTGCTGGTGCTAAGCATAGAGATCATATCTGCACATTTGATCAGGTTTTACGTTTTCAAATTAAACAATAAGATCGTATGATTATTTGTTGAACCATTAAAGCTAAAAGACATAATAACAATGATAAAGAATTTAAGAATGTCGATTACAACACCTTTATCTGGGATATAACTGCACAATTCAAACTTTGACAAAATTTTGCAAACGTTGATACGACATATGTGCTTTACACGGTAGTATTGATGGTCGTGTGGTTTTAATTGTATGTATTTGGTGAAATCGAGCTTTAATAGTTTGTTTATCTACACTCTTGAAAAATGCTTTGATGTCTGATATTTTTCGGTTTCATATTCTCGGTTTCAGAAAATAGTGCTAAATTAAAGCCCGTTTTACATCTATGCAATTTTTACTTGCAATCTCAATCATGCATTTTTTCATAATTGCATGCACCGTTTCTCGAGCGTTTACATCTGTGCAACTTTAATAAATTGCATGATTTGAGCATCAGTAATTTTATTTTCTAACAACTGTGGTTACTTTGGTTGGCTACAACGCTGCAAACATAACCTCGTTGCTTTCTTATTCATATATAAACATAACCTTGTCAGCACCCCCGATAAACATAATTATATTATAGGATTTACCGTGTTAGCACCAAAACTACCGTTTATTTAAGAAGTGTGTGATATATGTGTTAAAATGCCTAGCGTCGTAGATTTAGAGAATAATGCTCTCCTTAGCATCATAATTGGAGCTGCGAGTTTGTTATTAAGAAGGCCTTCCGCTTTGTTTGTTTTAAAAATCAATTTTTCTTTTTTTTGCTTTATTCTAATATAGAAGGTCTCAAAACGGACCGTTTTTGGGCATACGACCGCCATTTTGTTAAACATCAAAATATTACGAAACTGAACGATCGAACGATAGCCAACGAAATAACAATTGAGAAAGGGTTTAACTTTTTTGTATCAGACGACCTGCGCACGTGGTTACCGTTACACATTAATGTTTGCACAAAAATGTGCACAAAGTAATCTGCAAGGTCACCGAGATCATCACAATAACTTTGAAATTGTTAATTTTATACATCGATAGTAACACAAAACAATAAAAAAAAAACTTTATCTATAAATCTTCTTTGGTTTTTCATTATCAATTCCTTAAAAGAGGCTCGAAAAGCGACCAATAAAGCGGAATTGCATGCGTTTTATTGCAAAGTTGGGATTGCAGGTTAAAATTGCAGATGTAAAAGGGGGTTTCTTGTTTTTTTTTCTGGTTACAGGAATTTATAATCTATTGGAAAATGTTTTGAACAGTTATGAACAGCGTTCATAAAAATCCTACATTAAGTCCTTCAATCAATTAATAATTTACATAATCAAACAACCGTTTATTGCACCCTTGAAACATCGTATTTTAACACAAGCAACAATATACTTAATTTAAAAAATCATAATTCTTTCACTCCAGACAATACTTATTTTACTTAAATAAACGTTCTATCTACCAAACAAACATATATTCTGTGCAGTTTTTCGAGTACACATTTATTACAAATATTTCGTATTTTAAGTATTAGAGTTTTAAAAGATCATCTAAGACTTCTTCCAATATATCGTCCAACATTGCTGTAATCAGAAAATGGGAATATAAGAATTTATTAAAATCAAATATAGCACACAAAATTGAAAATTTGGTCAGAGGTCAGAGGGCCATTTATTATTTAAAAAATTTACATCTGGCATCTTTTAGTTGGAGAGTAAAATATAGCAATGAGAAAGTCCTTATAGTTTAGGAGATAAGTTTTCAGAATATTGATTGGTTTGAAATAGTAACTAGTAACTAGCCAAATCTTTGACATATATATTGAGCCTTTGAGTATATCTGTACATATTTCATTTAATATTTACGGTATCAATTAAATCAACAATGGTTTTGATGTTTTATCAAGAAGATTGCCTTATTACAAATAGTAATAATAACTTACAGAAGTTTACCTTCCTGAAAATAACGTCAGAGGATAAATTATGCTTCTCTTTCAAATTATGTCCTAGTGTGAGTAGGGTAATATAGAAACAGGTTGAAACTGTGTGATTTAGTTTATGTGGTGTTATAAACTAAATTATAATGTTAATGGTATATGCAAATATTAGTCATTCCAAATACTATCTCCACAGGATTAACTTCGTATGTACGACGTAGGTCGGTATATGTAAATAAGTTACGTATTTTCCGCAAAGCAGGAACTTCACGACTTCACGAAACCATTTGATGCCAAGGCTCCTAGATCAGATGCAATATTAAGCGTCTCTCGACGACGTGATTGCCTATTCATGAGTCCAGCTAGCCAAAAGTTCATAAAATCGACATGCTAATTCAAAGTAAGAGAGAACAGAAGGAGAAATTGATGGGAAAAGTTCCTACCGGGCGATAAACATCGCGCCGGTGGTACATTTTTTATCCTTTTAAAACTTAAATTTAAGCCGAATCCAGCATCCATCACGCCCCCTCGCGCGATGAAAGCACTTAAAATTTGACGTAATGCATTAGGGTGGAGGAGACCTTAAAGCGTCCAAGTGAAAAATGACCCGGACTTTTTGTTCCTCGGCTCTCCTAATGAACCTCGTTTCCAGTATTTCGGTGTAAGTTACTTCCAGAATTTAGAAGATTCTCAGTGTTAATTGGTCGGTTATTATCCCATCCTGTCTCTTTATTTGTGATTAATCATAATCTGCGAGGCGATTAATGCAACGTAGGTTGTAAATGTGGGGCGAAAACATCGATTAAATAATAACAGTTAGTAATTACTATTTTTTTATTTTCTTTCAACTAATTACTAAACTAAAGTAGATAGCTGACTAAACCTTGTTTGGGAAGATAGATTTTTTACACCTTGTTAATTTTGGCATTCGCAAAACAAATATTTAGCATAGGGTTAAAAAAATACATAGCATGAGTTTTCATTGTAGCTACTTGTGCTACTTTTCTTACGAATGATGTCAAAATGAACTAGAAACCCGCGAAGTACTTTTTGATTTAGATTTGTTATTAATGATTCTTTTTTTTTTCTTGATTTTGAGAATGGTAAGGATGATGCACGTGCAGACTAGCTGTTTAAATTAACAATGTCTTTTAAATAGTGTGTTGTTTGTTAAACTAACAATCACCACATCTATAAAATTAAAAGCATGATACAAAATCAAAATAAACAAAAACCCGGTAAAAATAGTATTTATTTTAATATATATGTAGCTAGCTTTTAATTCCAAAAAAATTAAAGAACTTAAAAAAAGTTTGTTCCATATTTAAGACGTTACTTAAAAAATATTTTCGTACTCAATGATTTTCGAATTCCAGTTAAAAGTGGTTATTCAATCTTGTTGAATTTTGATACTAATTTCTACTAGTTTTTAAAATTTTCTATCTCTATTAAGACAATGGCTAGGGACTTTTTATAACATAACAAAACCATGTTTTCTTAAGAAATTAAAATGTTGGCCCATTACAGATATAGTTAGGTCCATGTGGGGACATAATATCATACTATTAAATAAAGCCCTAACGTAGTCTGTATTTTCTCACTACGTTTTGACAAAACCAAAATCGGTCCACGTTTGCAAAAGAAGTTCAGCATCAAATCTCAATTTTCAAAGAACAACGTTGTATTATGTATCTGTCATGGACATGCAGATATTGGAAAGAATCAGAACACAAAAATTTGGGATTTCGTACGGATTTTTATTTGAGAGCAAGTTTCTTAGTTACTCTACATGCTGTCTGATATTTAGGCCACTAAAATATCATGCTTATTCTTCCCGTATAATATGCTTTTAGCTTTTCTTTTGTAAAAATTCGGAAAACATGTAACAAATTGATGAATCTCTCTACAAGGTGCTGAAATAAACATCAAAATAGTAAAAGATTCGTTATGGATATAAATTATATCCATAATTATTATCAAAGTTTAGGTTGGCCTGTTTTTCTTTGCTGAAGAGCGTCTAAAATAAAAATAAATAAATATTTTGTTTTAGTATGAACAATAAATTTAATACCACAGTTATTAAATTAATAAAAAAAATAATAACCAATTAACTTTGAGATATTAGGATATATTTCTAAGTACGTAATTTCTCAAAAATTAAATAATCTAGCTATCCTGAGTACAGGGTGTCTCAACAGTGCGATCTCGGAAGATTTTGCCTCTCTTAATGAAGATATTTTAAAACTGATTTCACTCATATACACAGAACGCCGAGGCGCACGTTTTAAAATTATTACCGTGTATACAGGATGTTCGATAAGGTAGTACCAACTCAAACTTGTACAACCTATATTTCGACTCAATTTTGAAATCCTTGCTAAATTTTACGCCAATGAAGCATACCATTATCTACACTAAACTTTATACTTTTTGTTTTCTTGATTTTTTTATGTAAAACAGTAGTCTAAGAAAAACACTATATCTCAATAACTGTTTTTAATTTTATTTCGCACGCTTAGATTATGATTAAGTTAGAAGCGTTCTATTATCATGATTACCTACCATATCCAAATTATGTACAGGGTGGTCATATTCTGCTGCAAAATAAAGCAAACAGTTTTTCGTAAGAAAGTTCATTTTTTTAAATGGAACACCTGTATTCAATTCTTTTTTTGAATTCTACGCGTCGTTCTGCACACAAAAGTACTAGTACACACTAGTGCTGAAATAAATCATTGCTGAAATAACTAGTTTTCTTCATAAAAAAATCGTTAAGCTTCGTAAAGCTTCTTACTTAATCATAATCAAACCGTGCGCAATAAAATTAAAAAGAGGTATTGAGATATTCTGCTTTTCTTAGACTGCTGTTTTTCCATAAAAATGGCAATAAATCAAAAAGTATAAAGTTTACGGTAGGTAAACTTAATTTTCGATGTCGTAAAATTTTGCGAGGTGTTCAAAATTGTGCCAAAATATAGGTTGTTCCATTTAAAAAAAATCATAAGTTTGGGTTCGTACTACCTTCTGGAACACACTCTATACACGCTAAAAAATTTAAAATGTGCGCCTCGGAGTTCTGTATATATGAGTGAAATCAGTTTTAAATTATCTTCATTAACATAAGTACAATCTTCCGAGATCGCACTGTTGAGACACCATGTATAAGTGGCTATCCTGTCCAACAAGAGAATCTGAATATTTAAGCAGAAAATCGGAATTGTGCCTAGTTTTTGACTGAGTTTCGGGATACATTTAGTTCTTAGTTGCTAATATTATCAAAACACAATTTAAATATGACCTTGAAGCGAGGTTTACCAAAATCATTTTCAGCATCCTTTTTCATATGAATTTTGTAAGTTTCAATAATTAACTCTACCACGTTCTAACTGTAAATGGATATTGCTTTAACAATTTTAATAAATAACAAACTACGAATATAGTACTATAATAGAGCTAATTGTTCCCGATCTTAATGGAGGAGGATACTTGATACCACCTGGTCATCGTCCCATACTTTTTGAATTTATTCATAATTTATTTTTTACGTTATGAATCAATAAACTCCCCATTAAATTACCATAAAGAATACCCATTATAGTGAAGGTGATGTAAACATCAAGTTAAGTTATAAATTCTAAGCTGATACATTCATATATTCATAAATTACTACAAATTATGAAGCAAGCCAATAAAGGCTTCGTAACATTAAATATGTTAAGTTTTGTTAATGAACACAAATGCATTCCATGTACCTTTTACTAACTAACACATTTTACTTCTCTCACGTACCTATCACTTCTTTGTTAATAAGAAGAAGAATATAAAAATGATCAATTAGTAACTCGCTTATACTATAAAACTACAAACAGGTCGTGTGGCGCCTCAGCCTCACATAATGACTAGCGTTCATTTTTCGATAGACGGTCAAAACTTTCATTACTGTAATAGAGTTAATGACTGTTATTTCAGCATTAGCTCACTCTCGGGCACGGGCATAACAAGCCGAGTGGGAGGAACGACTCGAGCGTTCAACGCAACTCCCAAAACACCCATTAGCTTCAGAAGGATAATAGATCGTGAAGCACAATGCCTACGCATAATCAGGCTACACAATTCGCTAATTACGCAGAGGTGTTGTTGGTCCACCTGAAGTAAACATCATTAGCATTTACACTTAGTTGAGCAACATATTGATGCAAATTCTTGCTGCTTAAATTATTATTTGAATACGATTTTAGACAAAATTATGACTAATTCCGACGATTTACGTCTATTTTTTAGAACGAAAGATTTATTTGCTAGGTTGCATCTACAGCAAATAACTTTCATAATATTAATAGCAAATGCATTAGCTAGAAATTATGTTTTGTTTTCGCTGACCGCTCAATTCATTCATTAATTTTCATTTGTTAAAGAGCATTACGTAGTTGTAATATACATTACATTTTCGCGCTCAATAATGTGAACACAGCGGTTTTGTGACATTGTTGTTAATGTTTAGAATGACTATTGCATTAAATTAACGGTATAATTACTTCAACAAAGTAGCAATTTATTAGTGAATCCCAAATGTCTATTGCAATAAAACTTAATAACAGGAACATTTTACATTGTTTCGAACTTCATGCCCACATGATGTTGACGTTTAATTTGCAGTTATCTAGGTAATATTTTTTTGTATCCTGCACTATGCAAAATATGTACTCTAAGAGAACTACTTTAGAACTATTAAACGCAAATGTAATAGATCTTTCAATATAAATTATCAGTATGTATATTACATATGTCCCTTCTAGGCTACAGTGCGAAATGTTACTGTATACATGGTCCACATACCACAGTTATCCACAGTTATTTCATCATTGCTAAGTTCGCTATTAGCAAAAGAATATAAATTTGAAAGGTTGTGGCCGGAACAATAACAAAATATTGAGTTTTTTAGGCCCACGCATTTTATTTTAATATAAACGTTCAATGAAAATTCAATTGTAAATGAAACGTTTTAGTGAGCTTAAAACTAAACTCGAAATGAACACCCGCATTTTCTGGATATTTGGCAAAATAAGGTTCAAATAAACAAGTCAAAAAGTAATTGTTGCATCTAAACCCACAAAGTGCGTACCTGGTGTGTTAGACAAATAACTAGAATTCGTATATATGTAATAACTAGAGTTCGTTAAGTAATGTATAAAATAAGGTATTTTAGAAATATTTTTACCATCTCCCTTTAATTGTATGTGTGACTGTCTTATAGCATTATTTCGTCATTTTGTATGTGTATTTTGGTTGCATATCTGCATACCTGCGCAGCACAAAAATAACTGAAAAACTCTTTGTTTGCTCTGTAATCTTTGCTTAATAATATATATAATATATAACTTTCGAAAGTATATAGACTGTAGATAGTTTCAGAAAACGCTACATTTCCTATTATTAGAGATGTTAAATTACCGCGGTAATTTACAGAGCCCATGCTACTCTTATGGGTAATAAGTAATAACTAATATAACAGCGCAGTACACCAGTATATTACCCTATAAGATAAACATGGGCTCCTTAAATTACCTCGGTAATTTAACATATCTACCTATTATTATTATGGAAATAAGGACTAAAAATAAAATTCAAAAACAAATTATGTCTTGGCCAATAACAAGATTAACAGCTTACAACTGATTCTATCATATCTTTTTCCACCGACTCAAAGTCTGAAGCCAGAAATTGAAAATGACGTTTATTCATGTTTTAGGGAAAATCCGTGAAAAATATGCATAAAAAGATTGAAAACAGACTGAATTCATTGTAACACTGTTTGTATCTTCATATTCAGATCTACGGAGAAACAACATACTAGCAGTTGTTTTTGTTCTATTTTGTTGTTGTTATAATTCTTGTCTTCTATTAGTGTGTTTTTGTGTAATTAAGTAATTGGAAATCTTAGAAATGTTCTTACATTTACACTCAAACCTGTACTGATTATTTATTTTTTTTTATTCAGATGTGGATAACTTTATTATACTATAAAAGAAACTGTTTTGTACACAGTACGTAACTTGACAAGAATTTCTTTGGATATCTATAACTTAATTAACGTTTTGTGGTATTAAATCTCAAATATATTTTCAAATATAACATTTAGCACAACTTACTGCTCTTATTCATATTTTAATACTTCGCCCTGAAACAATTATACCTATAACATAAATTACATTAATAAAACAATTAACAAAAGTGAAAATACAGCACAAACAAATTTCATATACAAAAAACGAATGATTTGGATGTATACAAAAACATTGTTTGTCTGCATAGAAAATATTCTCAAAAGTTACAGAACATTTATGTAATGAACTACACCAAACATGGTGTAAAAGTAACTGAAATACTGTAAAATGAAAGTGAAATTACAGCAATACCACAGGTTTTTCACAGGAAAAGTTCTGTAACATCACAGCAGAAGTGTTTTTTTACAATTCAAGTTCGTTTAAAGTAACGGTAGTATTGCTGGTTACTTGACGCAGCGAAGAGTAAACGCTCGTCTTTGTGTGTGGAGGTTGGAACACTTTGGATATTTCTATAGGGCAAATTGAGCACCAGAGATATATGGTGAAAAAATAATTCTTTTCTTCTCTGTATCTATTTTGGAACGCCATGGTCTGTTGTAAATAAACGTTATTTTTTATTGTCCCATATAGATATGCCTTGGTGCTTTCTTAAAGTAACCTTATTTACCACATTCAGGATGCTCTCTTTCGAATAGATTTGACTTTATAACATATTTCTAACGCTCCTATATTATAGGTGGCGGTAACATACTTTTCCAAAACTAAAATTGTTCTAACTAACAAGATATTATCTAGGTTATACATAGGCTGCTTCAAGAAATAATCGTTACTGGTGAACCAAAATCAAATCATTCAAATCAAACCAAAACTACATATTTCTTCTGCGCACAGCTGGGGTTCTAGCGGCTCTGGATACTTAATTGCCGTCGCTGTTCCCCGTCAAATACGTTGCATATCTAAATTGTAGGCACGTGGTCCCTACGAAAGGCAGAAAAAATTTATCCGTTCATTAACGCGGTTCGTTATCAAGACGTAGAGTAATTGGTACATGCATCAATTAACGAGATAGGTAGCGGGCGAGTTACGCAATCGAGCGGGCAGAGAGCGAACGCTATCGCTCCTGCACGAGCCGTATTCAAATTAGAAATTTCCTACCGGGATGCGGAAAACACGCTGCGGTCCGACGTACGCCTGGCTACTGCGTTGACTATCTGCGGTACCGGAGTCGTGATAAGCGAGAGCTATATTTTTCTCAGACCGCAAATTTGTGGTGGTGTACTAAGCGGAGAACATTCCTTATTATGATTACAAACAGCAACTATACAGAATGTATGGTACTGTGTGATAACAAAGAATGGAGGTTTTTTAATAATACAGGAGAAGCGGAATCCACTTTAGTTTATTCTGCATCCCAACTTCTTCTACTACATGAAATAAACAAACGGCAATGTGTTCCATGTTTATGTTGATCGTAACCATTCTCGGTTATGACAGAAAGATAGACTTACAGTGTGAGCCCTTTGTAATATTATCGTATATCTTAGTACGCGTGTAGCGAGATGATATTTTATACGGTGTTATTATCAACCTATTTGTATTATCCTATTTGTAATCAAAGATGAGCAATTTTTAAAATGTCTTTAATGATGTTTTTTCTCTAAATTACCAAATAAAGCTATGTTTTATTTTTAATTCACTTGCTATAAATATACTATCCACATTTTTTTTTTTTTTCAAATGTGCCTAAGGTGGCCAAGAAAACCGTCGTATTAAATATGATCAAGATAATCAAAATATAGGTATTGTGCAGCAGTTTAACTAATCGAATGTTTGGAGTTTTGTCATTTCGTCAAGATTCGTCAAGACGAAAAAGTTGATATTTTTATTTATCAGTCACTATACATTCAAAAAATCACATTTATTAGATTTTTACCTCAACGCTTTTGAAAAACTAACGGGATTTAAAACTTTTTTGTCCGGTTTTATGTTATAATAGTAATAAAATGAATGTAAAGGCAAGATGTTTACAAAAGATTGGCTACCGTTTGACTCCACTAGATTTCTGTGGTTATTGGTATAGTCGATCTCACCAGTGCTGCAAATTACTCATCGCTTATAAGTGTATGAACCAAGATTTTTACGTATCGCGCAGCTTGATTGTTTTGCATAGGCAACCGAACATAGATTAGTGTACATACGTTGCCTACCGAGGCAGATATTATAGAAATTAAATTAATATTGCTATTATCTTTACTAATTAAATAACCTTTAAATAACTATCACTATAGATCTTTTATTACGCGGCTTACCTTTCAACAAAAACATTATTGATAAAATACGGTCACGTTCAATATTTACGTTCAGTATTAGAGGTTAGAAATGTCATTCTAAGAAAAGACGTACTTTTTCGCTTGGCGCCTTTACTTTGTACAGCAGATGTATCAAAATCATTCTATTGCATTCTAACACACGGCATTGTATAGGAATGAAATGTAGCGTATGCGGAAAATAACACCAGAAATCGATGAGTAATTTGCAACACTGGTGAGATCGACTATAGTACTAACCACGGCGTGTTACAAATTTTGACGAATAAATGTTTCCTTGTACCCCTATATTTACCCTTGTCCTTATTTCGCAATTTATTTTTTGTTTTTAATTGCGAACCGAACATAGTTTTTGAGGAACGCATTGCTGAAAGACTGCAAAAACCGAAAAATTCACTTTTTTCTCGAAAACTAGACATAATTCGGTATGTTGGCTTTCAGACTCATATTCTACGAGTTCCTTTGTTGGTCAGCATAATCAGTTAGCTTAGAGTATTGTAATTTTAACTAATTAGGGTATGTACTTGGACAATGTGCGAAATGTGCCAATATCTAGACTCAAAAGTTAATGCATATTTTCGAAAACCTCGAAAACTTCTTTTTTAATATTATTAAATGCTTGATTTTGAGCAACTTTGGGCATCGATCTATAATTTCACAGGAATTAAGTATGAATATAAAAGGACCAATCGAGAGGATCTTATAAACAAAAAAGTAAAGATTGGATTGTTGGAGTGTCCATAGTGCAAGGTTGTAATGTTAATTTATATAGGAGACTGATTTTGTTGTAGACCATTATCAATCCTAAATCTATTACAAAATGGAAGGTATCAAGTATAGAATCCAATAAAATCTCGCCTAAAATTAAATGAACTGGGTAGCGTAATAAAAGCCTCTTCTCTTTGCATTGTTTTATTTTTATTTACATGGGAGACATGTTTTGGCTTTCGCGTTGTTCAATGATATCTTGTCGTAACGACAAGAATAGATAGAATCGGGTTCTAATACTGCGCGGGATTGTATACGGGCAATAAAGAGTCTATTGAATATCGTCATACATGTAGCAAGCTAAAGTACATCTAAAGTGTTGTTTATGTAACGTATATATTTTCGGTAACTTTTTGGACAGAATTCTAGTCGTGCCAATACCGTATTCTTTTTATGTACGTCGCTTCAAAGTTCGTCTTCGTTCTAGTTGTGTGCACTATTTGTGTTACCTCCAACGCATGTAATTTTACTAAGTATAATTTGTTCCGATAAACTAGTTTACCGAAATTTGAATTTGGTTTCAAATATAAATGCGTTTACATGGATAAGCCTCAACGGCTACCTAGCGGACTTAGGTAGACACTAGACCAGGGGTGGGGAACCTGCGGCCTTTTCAATACTCCTTTGAGGCTTTGTTAAATATTTCAATTTTTTTTAAATGTATCATGTTTCTTCTCAGTTTATTTTTAAATTTATTCCGCCAAGAGAAAATGCGACACGACATCGTCAATTTTGAAACATGCAGTCAGATGAAACAGACAGTGTAGATTTGCCGTATCATTCAAAAGTACGCTGGCTACCAAGAGGACAAGTATCAGTAAAACTTTTAACTTTATGAAATGAAATTTTGCAATTTTATGACGAACAACAACAGCAATGCGAATTGCTGGATGAAGAATTTTTCTGAAACGTAGTGATATCATGGTAAAGCAAAATGAATTCATGTTTCTTTGCAAGATAGAACAAAAAGCTATTATTTTTCAAAACTCTCTTCTCCCAATCACAAATTTCTGAAGAACATTTTCCAGAGTTAGCTAAAGTGATAAATGAACAAGAATATGTAGGCGAAACATATCAAGGTTATAGGTATATCGCTGTTTTGGACCCATTAATTGAAGAATATTCTGAAAGGTTTTCCTATTTTGAAGAATATAGTCTTGCAATGAAAGTAGCATACGAACCACATCTACTGAATATTTCAAAATCACCAAGTGAATTACAAATGGAATTGTTTGGGTTATGTGAAGATACTATTATAAAAAATAATTTGGTTCCAAAAAGGATCCCATAGAAATATGGAAAAATGCAGTCGAATATCAAAAGTTACGTCATCATGCTCGAAGACTGCTCTCTTGCTTTGGGACTACATAGTGTTGAGAGTCAATCTTCCTATCTTTAACTCAAATTAGGACCCAATTAAGGACTCAAATAACTGACACACATTAGAAGACCAACTGAAATTACGAGTTACAATGTTGACTCCCATTCTTCAATTTCTTTCTAATAAGAAACAAACACAAAAATCACATTAAATTGGGTATGAGGATGAATTAGTTATGATAAAACCGTCATAACCCGTTCGTTGATTATATTTATTCTATTATTTTTTCTATTATTTCTAGTGTTCCATAAATAATAATAAATGATATTTGAATTTATACTATTCTATCATTTACTGACCTAATTAGCCCTAGTTATATAAAATATAGAGCTCATATCAAATAACTTGGGAATGGATGTAATTTGAAACTTCCTCATAATTGAAAATAATGAAGGTACAGTATATAGGCAAAGCCGGGAGAGCTGAAGATTACTCATAGATTTCAGCTGTTATTTTCGACATACGTTACAGATTATTTCTAAATATTGACGCGTGTTAAAACGAAATAGCATACTTTTCATACGTCTGCTGTATAATTTAAATGGGCAAGCCAAAAAAGTACGTCTGTTCTTAGAACCATAAGAACGAATGACAGCGGCAGCAACCTAACCTCCAATTCGAGCGCGAACGTGTTATGTGAACAAGATGTTTTCGTTGGTATGTTTTTTTTCACTTTGCTTCTGTTAAACATGGTAATGATTGACATATAGAGATATTATCACAATTAAATGACAGTATTTTTAATAATTAAATATTAATCTTTAACGAACTACCTAGTAGGCAATCTAATATACACAGCTATATAACCAATCCACGCGTTACGTCCATATCTTGGTTTATACGATTTTAAGCGATGAGTCACCTTCACTACCTTCAGCTCTCCCGGTTTTGCCTATACAGAAAAATTTAAATTGGCTACTGCACATATCTGATCGATTTAGAAGTTATTTGATATGAACTTCCTAGTGGGGATATATTGCCTACTTATTATTTTTAAATTTAAATGTTGCCTTATATGATAAAAAGGTTCCCCACCCCTGCACTAGACACCACTATGAAACGTTACGCGTTATACCAATTCTTTAGTAACTTCTTGTTCTTCGAAGTAACTAATCAGTCACCACCAAACACTTCCATACTAACTATTATATTATTAAACCACTATTTTAAAGTTAACTTTTTAGGTTATGTTTTTATATCTATATCCTTTATTCACTGGTTGTCATGTAAGTTTTTGTCACAGTAGCCATTCCGAATTAATAGTGTTGCCCGAAGCTCTATTGTGATCTTTGTTGCGTCCCGTTAATTATTTATTAAAACTTGTAGGCTAAAGTAGAGTAAAATTATCCGCAATAAGATTTTATCATGATATTATTATTCCAACTTTACGAAGTTGACAGTTTACTACAGTATTACCAGTACTACAGCATGCTACCCGCAAAATACCCTAGATTGTAAGTATAGTAACCACAATTAAAAAATTTATATAAAATTAATGACGCGAACTAGAAAAAGTAGTATATTACACTCGTTTTATAAGACGTCTTGGCGTATTCGTTTATTTAGGAATAACTCATGCGCCAATTTGGCGTCTTATAAAACTTGTAGGTACAATAATATACTATTTAGTTCTACTAGATGAGGGACCTTTAACCTGTCCCGGAAATAATTATATTTTACCTGTAAATGCATGTTTACACGTGGCATAGTTTAGAACGCTCGAGTTTTTGTTAATGCACTTTACCTGTAATTGCCAATAATTTACTCTGTGCAGTGCAGCACATCAAATTATTATATCGCGTGCACACGTCCAATAACCATTGAACCAAACAATTCCATATTTCCAACAACAAACCCATTTCTAAACACAATATTTACCCCACAATTTATTAAATTAGGTATACCAATCGATCGTCAACAAACATTTGCCGGCATCGCAAAACCCGAAACATACTAAAATACCAATTCGAACAGCAAATCCGAAGCTCGATACCAAATCCGGGTAGTAAACCGGAACATGCTCGATGGAAATCATCAGCCTCTCTCGCATTATCCCATTCTTTAGCCACATACGTACGAAACCGCACAATGAACACTGACTGACGGTAAACTTGCGCGCAACAAGTATACTATTCAGTGCGAGAGTACGCTTCATCAACAATAAGCCCCCGCGTTCCCGCTCGCGGGATCTCCGGACGTAAAAAGTAAAACAAAAGAAGGATAAGGACAAAAGGCCGTCGAGTGTACTCTGGAGTACTTGCGGCTCCAATATACGGTTTAATGGATAATGAAAACGCTTTTTTTGTTACTCGTATTGCGGAGTATTACTGGTATCAACTCTAATGCCGTAGTTGAGTATCTTCGGCGGTTATCTGCATATATTACTCGAGAAGAGCATACATGTTTAAGAGCTATTTATGCGAGTTTATTGATAATCGTAAAGCGAAGTGAGTGGCAGGCATCTACCTACATCCGGAGCGATATATAGGGTCCGTTTGCAGAAGGAATTTTAGTGTTGTTATATTGCGTTTTGAGTATCAGATGTCCGTCTCATCGAAAATATGGACCCTTATTTCAGTTGAAATAAATATTAACAATTTTCGCATAAGAAAAATGAGAGGAATGACGGGGGTATCAATTTCTACTTTCATTACATCCACGTTAATTGCACGAAATCAAATAAAAATTTTAACATCGGAGAAGAGTTTTATTTGTTGAATTAATTACGTCAGTGAATACAAAGTTAATTAATGGATGGACGTGCACGCAAATTTTGCGCAACTTAATTGAGAATTAGCATAATGGCATTCTCTTCGGGGTTAATTATAAACCGGGTTTCGGGAAAATTTTACTAAGTAATTTAATTTTGTAGGCCGCCCGATGATACCATTGTATGATTTCCCAAGATACTGTCCGATGCTAAAATTATTTTGTTTATTACAAGCTATGCTAGCATTTTTTATGACTAATTTAATGACCAATTTCTAAAAAATGTAACGCGATGCCACGGTTTATACAAAGACCGACTTCCCCAGTTTAAAATTTCTAAGAGACCGACTGCAACCGGTTTTCACACTTTTGCTCGCAAGATCAATAAAATGTACATACTCCTCACAAAAAGAAATACTATAAATAACTAAATTTCAGGAATGTAATATAAGTAAGTATAACAATTAATATTTTTCATATACTAGATACAAAATTAAATATGTATTATAATAAATCGAAACAAATCTCAGGGTACGCTTAGATTTATTGTTCTCCTGCTTTCTGTCGTTATCTTGTCTGTTAAAAAACTGAAATGATCGCATTCAGTGTCAATTAGTATTAATAAATAATTACTTTTGATGTTTTCATGTGCATATCTCTGATTATTATAACTTTTTATCTGTCATACCCCTGGTTTGCTATAGCAGGACTCTCAATTTATCCCTTTATAGCCCAATGCGCAAAACTTATTTGGTTTCCTGCAATAAATTTACACACTACATATTATCTTCAAAAAGTTAATTTGTCAAAAATACATTATAACCTAGGTGACTATCCGAGCTGTAACTGTTTCTGAAATGCCTTTTTCCGTAGAATCTGACTCTGAAAGCAGAACTTTTAACTAAGGCCCAGTTTTTCAAAAGAAATGTCCTAAGAAACTGCAAAAAATCCAAAAATTCACGTGTTTTTTCTCAAAAACTATATACGATTGGAAATTTCTGCTTTCCAATTTAGATTGTTCGGAAGAAAACATACCAGAAACAATTTTCGCATGTCCGATTTTTGTTTGCTCTTAGATTCGTTGTACGAGTCTGTTCTTTGTTGGACTGGATTGTCACTTAGCTGAGATTATAGTGGTTTTAACAAACTACGTACTTGAAATTTGAAAATAGTAAATAAATAATAATATTTATTGATCTCTAATTTACTTTACAGTATGAGACATTTCAATCAAAAATATACAACTATCCAAACCTAACGATAATATTACAAACAAATGAAGAAAAAAATGCACTGATATCTAGACTCAAAAGTTAATGGATTATTTTTTTAGATTAAGCATTAGCTTTAGCACAATAATTTTACATACCACACTTATTAAACTGTGGTATGTAAAATTATTGTGGTAAAAGAAATCTTGCTTTTATTTATTTTTTTAATAATTATAAATAATTTTTTTCTCAAATTTGAGCCACGGGGTAATATGTTTCGATCAATGTCAAATTTCACAGGATATAAAGAACAAATTGAGAGCGTCTTGCAGAAAAAAAAATGTAATAAGTTCATTGCAAACGTATCTATGAGTATATAATCCCCATCACTATATGCGCCAATGATTATGACACTGGCGTTGTATAATAATGACAGTACGTTCAAATAATGACCTTATTATTTGAACGAACTGTCATCATTATACAACGCTAGTGTCAAAGTCTGTCAAAACCTACGTGGATGACAGTTATTTGACAGTTCGCCTCGCCATCATTGACAAATACATTTAAAATATTTTGCATAAAATGGAATTTATGAGTCGTAGATAAAACGTAGTATTTGACTCGCACATAACGGATATAAATCGCTCGCATGATTACACGCTTGCCTACGGCTCGCGTGTAAACTTCATGCTCGCGATTTATATCCTTAATTATGTGCTCGTCAAATAATGTACTATTATTTATTCAAAAACAAAATGGCTAATTCTTTATTATGTTTAAATATTAATTGTAATTGGTTTTAAAAGCAGTTTTAGAGAATTCGACCAAACCTATTGAATATATTAGTTCGCATGTTTTCCATTTGACTTTTTTTTCTGAAGTTTCTATCCTAAACATGTTGTACATGGGTGTAAGGTATTGTAGATAATCTTTTTTTATAAATATTAAATTAAGCCTCACATAGTTGACCAATATTAGTTCTAAACAAGAATTAACAACTGAAGAAATATGCCTCTTCTCCCCACTGCTGCCTAAAGCACGGATAAATTTTAATGTGGAACCAGAGAAATAATTCATGGGGGTTAAGTCACGTGATGCGCGTAATGAGATCTTTAACGTATTTTGTGATAATTGCATAAACTGTAATATTATATTTATCGCAATAGAGAAGATATTCAAGAAAAAAATAAAAGGGAAGACATTTTTCTAGTTAACCAACATCGTAGCTGTTACACTGTCTTAAATCCCTATGTATATGTTACGGTTAAAGTGATGAATGTGGTTTGTATTAATAATTACCGGCTATTATTAATAATAACCGCATCATTTGGTCAATGTGATTAGAAACACTTAAATAATCACTTGGACCGGCTATTATTAATAATTTCCTAACGGGCGCGGTAAAAGTGATAAAAACGTTCCTTTTTACAAAAGTTCATTTGTAGTCTTCAAAGAAGTTAGCTAAGTTATTTTGATTACTATGTAAGCTATCATATTTATTTACTCGACGCAAATCATCAGTACGGCTAGCCCACTGACCAAAATTACGAATAATACAAAACATTGATAATGCAGAATGTTTTCTCTTGTCTCCCTTGTACGTTAGAAACTACTGGATATAATTGGTAATGATATTTGGTATACACCCAAGGACGGCTCAATAACGAAACCATAAAAAGGAACATTTTATACAGAGTGTTCAAAACAGTTAACCATTTTATTATCTGTAACACCCATTTTTATATTTAAATTCTCAAATCCCAATTATCTTGAAATTTTGCACAATTAATTATAATTTTTTCAATATTGTATTTTCATGCAAATACATACAAGAATAAGCGAAACTAGTTTAGTTATTTAGTTATATAAATGTTTTTACATAAATTGCACCCCACAAATGATTGCAAGCATTTTTGTTTGGTTTTGTTCCTAACACGGGACTTATTTTTGGTGTTTGACAATAAAGTACTATTTTATAAATAAAAGATTAAACATTGTAACAACTTGCCCCAATCTTCCCTACATTAGGTTGTCCATTACCTATTACCTTTACTAGAATTGCGCAAATAAGCATGACCCAAAGAGTTACACACTCGTTCATGCAATCAGTATGGGTTGGCATTTTTACTTTATCATACGCAGTATGATAAAGTATTGTAATCGTGCCGAAAAAAAAGGGATTTTAATAGAAATATAGAAATAGAATCTCATTTACTATTAATCAGCTAGCAAAAATAATAAGACGACTTCCAGCAAATCGGTAAATAACAAAATTTGGGAGTAAGCGGGACGCGGGCAAGGGGTTGGGGGTAGGGCGTCGCTATTAATTTTATATATAGTATGATAAAAAGTATTGAAGTATCGTAATCGTGCTAAAAAAAATGAGATTTTAGCGGAAATATGACTTTTTGAGTCCCCTGAACCTTTTTGACCATGGTACAAAAAATGTCTGTGTGTATGTGTGTGTGTGTATAGATATGTGTGTACCCGTTTGTTGTGGCGACGATTCCTGAGAAACTACTAAAGGTATCGGGACAAAACTTTATATTTAGAAGTTTTATGACCAAACTTAAGGCTGAAGCTTTCTGATGAAAAGGGTCCAAAGGAACTGGAGGTTTACTCTTAGCACTGTTGACATAGAAAAAATAAAGATATTGCAGATAAGCCACAATTTCTGGAATTTCGTCGAAATAGTTAAATAATAAATAAGTACGTAGGCTTTCACGGCCAGAATCATTTAGAAAATAAACTGCTTCCGGGTTATGCCGTGTGTCAAGATTTGTTAATGCTGACGTTTCGCGAACCATGTTGCTCGCTTCTTCAAAGCTAATTGAATACTGACGACCTACCAAGACAATCTCCCTTATATTCCTAAGTTTACACCTCACTGCGCACATCTGGAGAACCGCTCCCATGTGCTTTTCCACCTGACCGCGTTAGGATCGATTTCCAGACCCTACTAATGTCAGTACCGTCCTCGCGATTGATGTTGTCAGGATGTTTGTAGATTTCGATTGCTTCTCTAATAAGCCTTCGATGATAATTACCTACCCTTGCCAACATCTTCGCGTCATCGAAATTCATTGTGTGTCCCGACTCGTGGCAGTGTTGAGCAACAGCGGACTGTTGAATCTTGCGTAGCCGGGTGTCTCTACTGTGCTCCTTGACTCTACATTCGATACTTCGTCCTGTCTGTCCTACATAGCATGTTCCACACTCACATGTTATCTTGTATACTCCTTCGTTCTTCAGGAGTGGTATGATATCCTTTGGGTTAGGCAAAATATCTTTTACCTTTGCTGGCGCTCTGTACCTTACCGTGATCTGTACCTTACCGTGATACCCGATTTCTTCAGTATTCTACCGATTCTTTCCGATACCCCACTTACGTATGGCAAACAAGCGAACCCCTTTGACTCTTGCCGCTCCTCTGAGACTTGCGGTTTTCTCTGTGTGACACCCCGTATGTCAGACTTGGTGTATCCATTCTGACGCAGAGCCCACTCCAAGTGTTTCCGTTCGTCGTCCAAGCTGCTGGCGTCGCACACCTTCTCGGCTCTGTTGAACAGAGTATTAATAACACTTCTCTTCTGTTGGGGATGGTGGTGCGATTTGGCGTTCAAGTACCGATCGGTATGTGTCTTCTTACGGTAGACAGTATGTCCAAGCGCACCAGTTGGCGTTCTGTATACCAGCACATCCAAAAATGGCAGCTTGTTATCCTCTTCTATTTCCATCGTGAATTTGATAGAAGGATTGACATTGTTCAGGTGGCTGAGGAAATGATTCTAGGTGGCTAAATGATTCTGGCCGTGAAAGCCTACGTACTTATTTAATCTCACTCTACGGGGAGGATGTTTACAAACTTACCAAGGATTTTGACACTTTACGAACAAAACGAAGCAAGATGTTAACCAATCTTGCTTTTCTGAGGTGTAGGGACAAAGGTTTGGTACCAACATTCCTGCGTACCAAGCACCATATCAACACCGCTGCCGCCAAGAAGATTTTGAGGAGAACGGAGACTGCCTTATTACGTGAAAGGGTACATTTTACGTACCGATCTTTACAGGATATTACAGATAAACTGCTAAAACTTCATCTTAAATTAGCAAATAGATTGTCAGCCGAAGATTGGAGTAAGCTTGATTCCACCACATGGAGAAAAGCGGAGTTCCAGTTTGACAAAGCAACTGAATCTCAAAAGAACAAGTTTGTTAAGTTAGAGGCTAAGAAAGTTGTGACCAAATCTACTACTGTGGACAAAGTAGTTATAAATCTGTCTAATCACCAACTCTCCACTGGTGAACTGTCGGTCCTAGGCAAAGGATTGAACTTTGCAATCGCACCGATAAGAATACCTAAGGAGGAAATTGTTACGGAAGTAGAAGCCGCATTGTACAAAATTCCAGGTGTTCAAGCAGAGGATATTCGTCAAGAGGTTTCAAGGGTAATTAGGAAAGCTACTCCGCCGAAGAGCAATATTACCAAAGAAGAGAAGTACTCTCTGAAGACCATCAAGGACAACAAGAACATCACAGTACTACCAGCGGATAAAGGGAATGCAACGGTGATATTGAACAAGGAGGACTACAACCGGAAGATGAACGATCTATTGGACCCAATTACCTACCGTAAAATTGCGAAGGACCCAACAGATAAGATAGGAAGGCGAGTGAAGGAGTTGGTTAAATCATCGTCATCGATACCCGAACAGGAACAAAGAGGCCTTTTTGTTCAAGCCCCTAGGGCACCGAGGATCTACGGTTTGCCAAAGATACACAAGGATAACGTACCTTTAAGACCAATCGTCAGCGCAATAGGCTCCCCAACCTATTTGTTGGCAAAATACTTGTCGAAAACCATCCAACCGTTTATAGGACAAACTACATCTTTTGTTAAGAACTCTGAACATTTTATTCAGATTTTGAAGGAAATTATCATTGACCCGCAGGATATACTTGTAAGTTTCGACGTAACATCACTCTTTACGTGTGTTCCGGTTAAGGAGGCGGTCGAAGGCCTTCGGACAACACTTGTTCCCCTAGGTCTACCAACCGATGTACCGGATCTTGTAGAGTATTGTCTCTCCACCACATACTTCAAGTGGGCGGGAGCGATGTATGAGCAAGTAGAGGGTGCTCCCATGGGATCTCCTCTCTCACCGGTAATCGCCAATTTCTTCATGGAATTGTTTGAAGAAAAAGCCATTAGGTCATGTCCTTACAAACCCAAGCATTGGGTCAGATATGTTGATGATACCTTTGTGGTTTGGCCACACGGTAGAGATAAACTTACTGAGTTCCTCAGCCACCTGAACAATGTCAATCCTTCTATCAAATTCACGATGGAAATAGAAGAGGATAACAAGCTGCCATTTTTGGATGTGCTGGTATACAGAACGCCAACTGGTGCGCTTGGACATACTGTCTACCGTAAGAAGACACATACCGATCGGTACTTGAACGCCAAATCGCACCACCATCCCCAACAGAAGAGAAGTGTTATTAATACTCTGTTCAACAGAGCCGAGAAGGTGTGCGACGCCAGCAGCTTGGACGACGAACGGAAACACTTGGAGTGGGCTCTGCGTCAGAATGGATACACCAAGTCTGACATACGGGGTGTCACACAGAGAAAACCGCAAGTCTCAGAGGAGCGGCAAGAGTCAAAGGGGTTCGCTTGTTTGCCATACGTAAGTGGGGTATCGGAAAGAATCGGTAGAATACTGAAGAAATCGGGTATCACGGTAAGGTACAGAGCGCCAGCAAAGGTAAAAGATATTTTGCCTAACCCAAAGGATATCACACCACTCCTGAAGAACGAAGGAGTATACAAGATAACATGTGAGTGTGGAACATGCTATGTAGGACAGACAGGACGAAGTATCGAATGTAGAGTCAAGGAGCACAGTAGAGACACCCGGCTACGCAAGATTCAACAGTCCGCTGTTGCTCAACACTGCCACGAGTCGGGACACACAATGAATTTCGATGACGCGAAGATGTTGGCAAGGGTAGGTAATTATCATCGAAGGCTTATTAGAGAAGCAATCGAAATCTACAAACATCCTGACAACATCAATCGCGAGGACGGTACTGACATTAGTAGGGTCTGGAAATCGATCCTAACGCGGTCAGGTGGAAAAGCACATGGGAGCGGTTCTCCAGATGTGCGCAGTGAGGTGTAAACTTAGGTATATAAGGGAGATTGTCTTGGTAGGTCGTCAGTATTCAATTAGCTTTGAAGAAGCGAGCAACATGGTTCGCGAAACGTCAGCATTAACAAATCTTGACACACGGCATAACCCGGAAGCAGTTTATTTTCTAGTTAAATAATAAATTAAATAAGAGGAAATTCTGAATAATTTATGACTATGAAATTGTTTGGTACAATCAATAGTTTAGCTGCATGAGCAAATTCTATTTCATCAAGATCGGTCGTACTGCATTAAAACTAGTAGCCAGGATATGTCAGACATTTTGATTCTACTGACAGTAGGTAGTGTCAAACGTTAATATTTTGACAATACCTACTGCCAATATAATCAAAATATCTGTCAAATCGTGGCTAACTCGTTTTAGTTTAACGCAGACACGGTCGATCTCGATAAAAAAAACCCATGTAGCTAAACTATTAATTTTATGTATAGTATAATAAAGTCATGTGCCTGGTCACATCAGATTTTTGTCTCCTTTTGATAATCTTCCTCATTTTAGTCATGAGTAGTAACTAAATAAGTTAGTCAGGACTAACGTCACTAAAGGCCCAACACTGAAAACCCAGTGAATAGATTCGTTGTGTGGCGATTATGTAGATACTAACAGAATTCCAAATCTGATGTTCTATTATAATGTAGCATCACCTTCATGCAATATCGAATTGAAATATATCACATTGACCACAGCATGCTGGAAATTATTAATAATAGCCGGTTCATGTGATAAATTCTTCACTTTAACCTCGCCACCGTAACATATATACTCCGTGATACAGCCTGTATACTATAAACTCGGTTAATACAACGATATTCTGTTTTTAAACTTTAGGAACAAATTTTTTAGGTATCAAACTATTTATTTATGAAAACATTAAAGTTTAGGAGTAGTATGTTTGCCCTAGGTACACATAAGGTCCTCCCCTTAATATACGGTCACATTCAATTAAACTCAAATTCAAACGCATTTTAAAACGTTGATTATTATACACCGCATTGTTCTGTCAACACGAATTTTATCAATTAGATTTTACGTAGGTGGGCCACCCAAATTCAACAGGCAACATACGCGTCGGTGTCCACAAAATAACACAGACTAAACTACCCGTGGCGGTGCTATGATGGTACCCGTACCATTATAAATCTCCGGTATTACAGCGGAGGTGTGCTGGGAAAGAAACTTGACAATAGGTCGAGTCGTCAGCCACGCCCGGATTAAAGGGCACGGGACTCTTTTAACGTCCGACATCCATCGAAGTGTCTGGAAGTCACGAAGTATCGGCGTTGATTGGAAGAACCGTTGATGTTATTACCGCGGTGTATTTATTTATTTTATGGATAGATAGCGCTGCCGGAGGTCTGGCGTGGTTTACATTAGTTTATGACTTGATTGTTTTAATAAGAATGGACGGTAAATTTAATGAATCGCGATTGTGCGGTTTCTTTAGATTATAGGGTTTATAAATAAATACATAATGTATGTTATGATTCTTTTTTATGACAAATTGTACTTGTAATTCATCTACAGGGGTTAGTTTATCATAGCAATCCTATAAACGTGTCCTTTCAACTTGTTTTATGTGATACGGACAGTTGGATTAAACTGTATTGAAGTAGTTTTTAAGATGAATCCAATGGTGTAAAACAAAAAAAAAATAGCTCTCAAAACTTTAAAATGAAGCGTTATTGAAAAAAACAGTGACAATCGTCTATTTTAAATTAAAAAAAAACATGTTTAATTTATTTTTGCGCTGTATTTTCAGTATCTCAGACTACTGTGTTTTCTGGTTTGTTCTTTCTAATACACATGTGAAGGTTATAGTATGCAAAGGATGAATGTCACGAAAATGAGGTTAAGAGAAAAACTTGCACTTCCAAGACTATCTATTATGTATATTTAGTTGAAACTGAAATATTGTGGAAAATATTATTATATATTCGGCTGTATATCCAAGAGCGCCGGAATAAATAAATGTCAAAACCCTGTTTAGATGAAACTTAATTTAGGTGATATTTGACACACGACTCACCATTGCGACCACAATAAAAAGAAATATGAATGAAAAGTCCTATATCCTGTTATATTTGAAGCAGTATTGACAGCAGAAATATACAGCAACTATATAACAGCAAATTTTGCGGGCTATTATTGCCACCAGCGGACATGGTACACCGCGCCACAGTCCTAAAGTGATTTTTTGTCACAATTTTTCGGTACTAGTAGTGATTGTTTGTAACAGTTCCTCGGAACTGGTTGTGATTCTTGTCACAGTTTTTCGGAACAGCATGGGATTTTTTATGGTTTGGGGGGGGGAGAGAATGTGGTATGAATATGCACACGATGGGGAGTCCTACGGCATAGAGATCCCAAGGTCGCGGTCATGTTTAAGACTATAGATATGTAAGAATATCGATAACAATTTTCTTGTAAGCCGATAGTTACATTGAATTACAACCATTGCATTTTTAGCGTATTCATTTCCATATAATTTTTAATATTTCCACATCGTGATTTTTAATTAGATTTACCGTGGAATGTTCAGATGTTATCCAGTTCAAATTGTAGGTAAGACCTAAGTAAGAACTTGGAACCTTTACTAATAATACAAAACAGATACATAATTTGAATGAAAATACCTGAAAAGTCCGGTGTAAATCTTATTAATAGTTAAGAGTATACCGGGTGATTCAATTTCGAGCCTCACCATGGGGATCTCGCTTATTAGTGGAGATAGAGCCTATGTTTAAATTTGGCAAAGTTTCGTATTTTTTGTGCTAATCAATTATCTGAAAAAAAATTTAAGCTATCATTTTTCATTTTGAAGATATCCACAAAAAGCTGAAATGTTAAGATATCGTTTTTAATTTTTTACTCAAAACCAAATGTAGCTAGACATTTGAAACAAAAACATTCTACAGGTACTTTTTAACAAGGAATGCAGCGTCATTTTTTAAATTTGAAGTAACATCAAAGATGGCGGCGTAACCATGGCCATGTTTTGTTTTTCTTACGGGCGCCATGTTAAATTTTAGCATATTCCGATAGTCGTGGTTTTTCTCATTTCCGCGATGTATAACATGTTACCATTATTTTTTAAAATAATGGTGCAATAATAAAAAAAACCTTCAGGTACCCAACTGGAGCTTGGTTACAGACCGCCGGAATCGTTGCCAAGCAACACCAACTATGTTTTTGTTTCAAATGTCTAGCTACATTTGGTTTTGAATAAAAAATTAAAAACGATATCTTAACATTTTGTGGATATCTGCAAAATGAAAAATGATAGCTTAAATTTATTTTCAGATAATTGATAAGCACAAAAATACGAAACTTTGCCAAATTTAAACATAGGCTCTATCTCCACTAATAAGCGAGATCCCCGTGGTGAGGCTCGAAATTGAATCACCCGATATAATAGAGAGACGGTACCACTTTTTTAAAATACCTCACAGTATATAATAGTTGGTAGTTATAGTAGTTATAGCAGTCCACCACTTGCCTCGGTGTCTCGAGGTCTTTTTAAAGTTAGTGCCGATATCACAACATTCCGGATCAAATCGGTACTATCAACTATATTAGATTCTATGTAGTAATTCAAAAATGATTCATCTGGTATTATCCCCGTCTTTTTTATCCATATTCAATAACTAATTCCATAGTCATTTGTCCATTAAGGCTTCTTCATCTTGTTTATCCATCTCCCGTAGCAATGTCATTGTTATCCTCCTGTTATATAGAATAAAATCAACGGTGAACTTATATTTTAAATTTATATTTTATCCAGACAATCTGAGTCAGGAAGTTAGCCCATCGGTGAATAATTATTATCACCATTGCCTCGAAGGCAATTTTAAGTTAAACCATACCCCGTCCACAAACATCCACAAAAGTTAAGTTCCGCTCTCGAGTTTCGAGTAATGACTTAGTAACTTCCAAGGACTCCACCAGCAGATAATCATCGGACGTGAGCCACCTGTGCCACTGAAAACCGAGGAGATGCAAATCATCTGCCGGACCAATTTCCCCTCTCCTCTTCTCTCTTTTCATCTGAAGACGCACACCTGTATCCACACACACACACGCACATTCAGGAGACGTTCTCGACTTCCTTCGCATTCGCATCACGTAGCAGTGACTCGTCTTCCCTCTGTTAATTGAGCACCGGCTCAGCGTCCATCCAATTCGCTCTACCGACTGTCGTTTAGTATTCACCGCGACCTGTCCAAATGGCGTGTACGGACATTTCGCCGCCATCATTCTACCGACGCTGCACTTTGTTGGATATGTAGGTCGTCGTTTCCCGGATGTCTAATCCTCCGTCACACGTCGCGACTCTCGAGACGCTGGCTGGTGCAATTATTGAATTGACTGTGTGGCAGTTTGATCTTTGTCGATCTTTCTGTTGTGGTGGACTTAACTGGTGGAGTAATTGTTTGTTTGGAGATATAAGAGTGATGGGAGGGAATATGCCGTTCAATTTGTTTTATGTAATTTAAAATGTTTATTCAAGCGGTATGTATTTTCTTCTGTGCTGCTGTTCCATTGTTGAATTGATTATATTTGTTAGAAAAGCCGTGGTTTATAAACTGCTTTAATATAAACAAAACTTTAATAAGTAAAGTATTATCATAAGAAACCTTATAATAATCAATATACCAATAACACGTGTTGTAGTTTAACTTTTTTGCTGTAGTTTAAAAGTCGTATTATAGACGCCAAAAACTGGTGCGACTTATATAATTGAAAAAGTAAACTATAGCTATAAACTATAGCTATACGCTTATAAGAAAATTTATCTGATACTCTGAATGTATTGCAGGAAATTTCAACGAAAGGACAGTACTTATTGCTGCATTCAAACTTTTAAATGAATTCTCGGACTTTTAGTAATTCTAGGATAGTATAACGAATTAATTTACTACGTTAGTTTTTATTTTCACGAAAGCTGCAATAACTTCTAATTCTCGTAATCTTAAATCTTCGCCATTAGATTTTTCGTCTTGTATTTTATTAAAAAGCCATGTTGAAATAGTTGTTATAAAAGCTGCATCTTGTTGCTGAAAGCGGGAATTACTTTAAAGTTGTGAAGAAGTAAGCTGTAAAATACAATAAAACCATACCATAGAACTGTTAACAAAAATAATTTGTAATGCTTTTCTTTGTAATTGTAATTTGTAATGCAAGATGTCAAAAATAACCAGATAATTTCAAGATGCATGCAATTCTTAATTAAATTATTAATAACTGTAGGGAACATTGATTTTCAATTTTATTTGAGTAGCGTTTCGAGTAGAACAATTTTTCATAAACACCAACCCGTATTAAAAAATTAAAAAAAAATTAAAAAACCCATTGTGCTAGAGTTTGCAAAGAATTTAAAGACATAAAGAAAACAATAGAATTGGAACAAACTGACGTGACATGCAACTTGCAAGGTCGGATTTATATTCAGCGCAAAGGAATCATCGTTTTCTACAAACAAACAAAAGTTATAGTCGTTTCTCTAAAATTTTCTTATGGAAAGGCTTTTTGTGTTGCCATTAAGAGAATTGGGATATCTATCAAAATCATTATGGAAAATATGGCGTTGCCATTTAAGAAATAGGGCAAAAATAGGGACGTCATAACTCGAAAACATTTGAAGGTTGCAAATTACATATGACACAATAGGCGTTATGTGATCGTATAGCTTGTTTTTGTAACGTTAACTGTGCCACCGAGCACAAGAAATATCCCGGTTAAAATTTTTACTTTACCATACATAGTATAATAAAGTATTGTAATCGTGCCGAAAATGAGATTTTAGCGGAAGTTGGTCTTTTTGTGTCCCCTGAACAATTTTGACCAAAGTACAAAAATAATCTGTGTGCTGTGTGTGTATGTGTGTACCCGTATTTTGTGGCGGCGATTCCGGAAAAGCTACTAAAGGTATCGGACGAAAGTTCATATTTAGAAGTTTCATGACCAAACTTAGAGCTGAAAGGCTCTTCGTTCAGACGGTCCAAAGGAACTGGATGTTTCCTCTAAGCATTTTTCAAGGGTTATGCAAATGAGCCACCATTTCTGTAATTTCGTCAAAGTAGTTAAATCATAAATTACGGTAGAAGAAATTTTGTATAATTTAAGTCTATAAATTTTTTTGTCAAAAATGAATAGTTTAGCTGTATGAGCAAATTCTATTTGATCGCGATCGTCTCTAATGCATTAAACTAGTTAGCCAGGAGTTGACAGATATTTTTACTCTTATGACAGTAGGTGGTGTCCAACGCTGATTTTTTGACAATACTTACTGTCAATATCTGTCAAATCCTGGCTAATAACTCGTTTTATTTTAATGCAGACACGATCGATCTCGATCAAATAGAATCTCATGCAGCTAAACTAATAATTTTATATATTGTATGATAAAGTCATGTGCCTGGCAACATCAGATTGTTTTTTTAACATTTCGTATTTAGAAAGAAAAATCGCGGGAAATTAACAGATATTGTTCAGAACTTCCTAAGAAACAACCACTATTTCGTTTTCTAAAATCTATAAATGTATCTGGTCTGAGTATTAAATCAAAATTTCCTATCAGATGGGCGTTTGCTATTTTCACACACACAATGTTTTAAAGGCCGAAATTAAATCGCTGTTTCTGGGATAGAACTAGAATCTAGAAATTAGAATCAACACAGAATGTGTTTTGGAATACATGGTGACTCTCTACAACTAAAATATGAATATTTTAAAATCAGTACATTTTCAGATCCTGCTTTAAAGCTGAAAAAGAGATATTAAGTTATATTAAACTACCACTCAACCCTATATTTATAAATTTTTAATTATTATTTCGGGATAAATTTAATGATAAATAGCAATCATTCAGAATTGGCTATATTCGGTTAAAATTTTATACGGTAAAAATAATGGAAAATCAATAGATACAGATAAACCAATGTAGAAATCATAATGGATTCATGACGTTATCGCGCATATAGTGACATTTACGCATTCGAATTATACATCAACGCTATTCTCGGTAACATTTTTTTGTTAATTATCGTTACTGAAAATTACAATTTATTTTGTTACTAGTGAGTCCATTTATCCATCTAATTTATCATTTTTGCTATTTTGCAATCACTTATTTAAACATATAGGTATACTTTTACAAAACTAACACTTTCTTTCTTTTTTTACAGGTAAGTCTTCAAAGTTTTCATCATTTTCTCTCACACCATAGAAGTAAGTAGATCCACACACATTCGGTACAATTCCAGGGGCGGTTGTCAATTAAAACAGCATGCCGCTCTATTCGTCGAGTGTAATGGGATCCAAACCGATATTGGAAATTCTCTAGTCCGTTACTAGCCGGGAACCGAGAGCTCATTGAATTATAAACTACCAGCTGAACTCGAGGGATACTTCCACCGCCCCCTATTTCCCTTTTTGTTTCCTCTTGAACTTTCCGATAGATTACCAGATCCATTCAGTCCGCATCAACGAAAATTGCTCATGAGTCCCATATAGATCTTCGAATTACAACCGTAACGCGATATCTACTGACATAATGGATCTAATGGAATAATAGAATAGCGCAGATAATTAGCCATAAATTTAACAGACATTTAGACAAAAGCGTTAATGCTTTTCTAATATTAATAATAACCTTTGTAAAATATTTATTTTTCAAATTTATTATGTTTTAATTAAATTTGTAGTCAATTTAACATCAACATTTAAGAAAAATATTTAATTTGCAACCGTTAGAGACCACATTAAGAATTTGTTGGAGTTTTGCGAAAAATGCGATCCAAGTAGATGAAAGTTATGTTAGTTTTTACGCTTTGACAGTGAAGGAAGTCTTTGCAAAATGGTGGCGGCGCCGGTGGTAAATTTTGCTAAGAACTAAATTTTTAAGGCTTTTTTTAGGCGCAAGTTAAATTATTTTCCTTCAATACCCTGTAAATTACAGTTTTTGCAAAACGGTGGCAGCGCTGCGCCGGCGTATTGTTTCGTCCTTTTTACTTTATCATACGCAGTAAGATAAAGTATTGTAATCATGCCGAAAAAAAAAAATTGAGATTTTAGCGGAAATAGGTCTTTTTGGGTCCCCTGAACATTTTTGACCAAGGTACAAAAAAATGTCTGTATGTGTGTGTGTGTGTGTGTGTGTGTGTGTGTGTGTGTGTGTGTGTGTGTGTGTGTGTGTGTGTGTGTGTGTGTGCGCGTGTGTAAACGATTTTTGTGACGACGATTCCGGAGAAACTACTAAAGGTATCGGGACGAAAGTTCATATTTAGAAGTTTCATGACCTAACTTAGAGCTGAAAAGCTTTTGGTTGAAAAGGGTCCAAAGGAACTGGTACTTTATTCTAAGCCTATTTGAAGGATTTTGGAAATGAGCCGCCATTTCTGTAATTTCGACAAAATAGTTAATTAATAAATTAAAGCACAGGAAATTTTGAATAATTTATGCCTATGAAATTTTTTGGTAAAATTAATAGTTTAGCTTCAAGAGCAAATTCTATTTGATCGAGATCGGTCGCATCTGCATTGATATGAAATTACATAGTAGCCAGGATTTTGACAAATATTTTTTTGTGTTGTCACATTCGAAAACAGCTGATCTCATCAGAGGTTGGAAAACCACTATGGAACGTTGCCGCTGTAGTACGGCAAATTATAAAATACAAATTTCAAATAAAGTAAGATCACCAATTTGACTGTTTGTTGATAAGAAATATCAACCCGTCTTTATATCTAATTCTAAAAACGATACATTGAGAAAATTATAAATAAAGTATAGCGATGAGTGTAGTTTTATTTTAGTATGTTGGTAGGGATGTGTCATGAACAAATATAAATCTGTCACAATTTGAATTACCTTTTTAAGGTGCGTTTTCATTAGTGACGATGGCAGTGGTAGCCGACGCCGTTATAGTATTTCCAATAGAAAATTGATAGTGACTCATGTTTATGTACATGCAAACTAATATGTGTCATTATCACGATATGTAAGAAATACTATAATTTCGTATTCTACCACCGCCATTAGCTACCATTACCTACCAATCGGAACGCACCTTTAAACTTGACGTTTCGTCTAAGTGGTACCAACCTAGCATTTACTATACAGACACCATTTATTTTTTTTAAATACGTATTTCTTAAAAAGCAACACTATAGACGTTGATGTCGCTCCTGCCAAAAACTAGATAGCCGACTCGCTCATGTGCGACGGCGACACTCCGCCTTCGGTGACGCGCCGCATCACCGCTCGTCGCGCTATTCCGTACTTTCGGCATTTGTGACATAAATAACTATTATTCTGATGACGTAGTGTAGGTAGTGTCAAATGCTGATGCTTTGACAATACCTACGATTTATCTCAATAGAATAGATTCTCATGCAGCTAAACTATTAATTTTATATATTGTATGATAAAGTCATGTGCCTGGCCACATCAGATTTTTTTAAAATCTTAATGTAGTACTTTTGACCGGGAATTGGATATTTGAGAAAGTTCGTTATTTAAATTGCAGGCTTACAAAATATTTTGGTAGCGGAGAATATAACCATAACTGTGCCGTAATGTTCTTTTGTTTTAGTTGACATTTAGTAACATTTGGTAATTAAGTAATATTGGCATAGTGCCTTTACGTCAGTTTGAAAGTTTTTATGTCCTACTTGATCATAAAGTGACATTTTACATCTTAGATACCGCGGCGAGAACAGCTATTTTATGCCCGCGAGGGCATTAAGCATTCTTAATGTCCGCGCGGGCATTAAGCGTTGCCATGGTTTATATGTCAGATACATCAAATATTTGACATTCAAATTGTAAATTTTAAATAGTTAAAGTCAATTATTGGCGATTATGGTTATTCTGTTTGACAACAGTCTGCATTGTCACTCAACTCCGAATTGTTTGTATTGTTATTCAACTCCGTAGATACGCATGTCACTTGATTACGTCAAAATATTTATTAATTATTATTCAAACGGAGGAACAAACCCATTGTAGAACATAAAATTTTTTATATACCACTGGCTAAACTTGATGTTTATACCCTCGGGCGACTTAAAAAACGTCTCGGGCCTGTCGGCCCTCGAGCTTTTTAAACGGTTACCCTCGGGGCATAAACATCCGTTTAATGCCTTTGGTACATAAATAACTATTGCCAATGAATTCGATGGAAACTATGCACCATACTGGTTTTATGTATTATGTATGTACTGGTTGAGCATATTTTGTAATAACACAACTAATTGTTTAATACTTGGGCAAATTTAGCTAAAATTTGTATTCTTAGATATCTGAAAATTCCATAATGCCACGATGTGAAACTGGATAACTATGTGTCAAGTAACGGTAATTTTTCAGCACTTCATTATTATTTGTAGTGGTATTAAGAAAGCGAAATTTTATTGAAATTTGCGTTCTAATCCATGGAAATTATAGGAGCCGGGTAATTCCATGTCCAATCAACACTGTTCTATTCCTCACCACTTTGTATTGTGATGAAATTTTCACAATTTTTTAATTCTGATTATCTTTTTTATTTATATTTTGAAAATGAGCATTTTGAAAAAGTCAAAATTATACTTTCAATTTTTTTATTAAGAAAACACAATTTCCCCACAAATCCTATTGTGTTGTAATATCAGGAGAAAGCTCATGGAATCAGCTATAAAATGGCACCTATACAACCTCTCATATTAAAAGTGAGCGATAATCGCCCTTTAAATATGTTATTTCCGAACGATGTTTAAATTTTTGCATACCCATAAATCCAAAACGGGAAAACTATATTATAAAATAACACCAAATGTGGTATTTTTCTGTAACTACAACTACTGAATACAGCAATAATTGTAGAAAATTTCATCCAAATCCAAGGTGATGAGGAATAAAACTGTGTTGATTTGCCATGAAGTGAATATTAGTTTAAAAAAATTATTGAATTTTGACGTTATTGACCCTTTTGGCCTCCAGGCTTAAACGAGAAAATTTACCAGAATCACTATTGAATAATAGTGATTCTTGTAAATTTTGTGAACGTATAACGGTTGGAATAATTGCCATAAACAAACTTTCACACGTTTACCATAACTTTTTCGAAAAATTTGCATAGTGAGTAACTTTTGACTCTAAATTCTTATTCGTCGCGTAAAAATCTATCGAAAACTGCACTTCAGAGTCAACACACACTATTTAGTTGTCAATAACTCGATGCTTTTATTTATTTGCATTTTAGTTCTTCCATGTTCTGAATCATCCCGTTTTTACTTCGATCCCTGCAATCTCCCTATTTATAGCCGTCGCATCCACCATTTGTGAATACCATTATTTCCTGATTAAATTATACCAAGAAACATTAAATTACATACCCTCTCCAACTTCCTAGTACTAACCAATCCCCTTTTATAATATGCACTGTCCAGTCATTCCCAGAAATAATATAAAATTCCACGCGAATATTATTCCAGTTCGAACGAAATTCCCCATTTTCTACATCGACATATTTTATTTATTACCGGAATCTCTTCGTACCCGGAACCGAGGAAGAACTTATCGGGGAGTCGAATAAAGATATAAGGGCATAACTGCTGGCAAGGTGACAAATGGCCGGGCCCCTTGTGCGTAACTGCTCCAGCCCCGCGACCTTTATTACTCACATTCGAACATTTATTCGATAAGGGATGTTTAGTCCTCTAGGCGGGTCCTATAATGGACCTCACCGCGTCGGTAATGTTTGCTGATGGCCTTACGACCGTCGTACGTGATGGGAATCGGCGCGGTATATGCGACATCGTCGTAAAATATTTACTGCTACGTTAGGTGTAATTAAAAAGTGGACATGGAGGGGTGATTTAGTCCGACTGACGGATAGACGGAAGTAGATAACGAAAGGAGAGTCGGATTAAAGAGAAGGGTATAATTAATGCTGGCTAACGTACGGATTAGTGGTGTAAGCTCGTGTGGGCCTGTGATGAAGTAGGGATAAAATTGCTTGTCGAGATGTTATATGGTTCATGATGTGGGGATTTTTGTGTGATTTTGATGGTATGTACTTCAGCTTTATTAATAAAACGTCGCTTTTGTGTTATTTTTAAAATACAAAACTAGATTTGTACAGTTTTTTAATATTTTCGAGTTATTGCAACAAAAAGTTACATACCCCAAAAAATTTATAAAAAATACGAAAATAACCTCTATGAGTTAAGGGGAAAAATTGCTCGATGTCAGATGTGGTCAATGTAGACCCATTTTTTTTCTAGAATTTCCTTTCTCGATAACTTTGTACAAAATCTATTCATCCCATTGATTGTGTTACTTTGACTATTCTAGAATACATTTTTTTTTCGAAGATTTATGCAAATAATGATTTTCTTTTTAATGTTTAGGTAGTAATTATGATTTGAGCTGTCTGCAATAAATAATTTAGGACGTAGTAGGTCGTGGTGGGCTTACCAAAAACATATCAGTTGTTAAAAATGGCTGATAAAAAATTATGGAAAGGTTATGTATGATCTTATGGTGATATTTATTAAAGTTTTCTATAAATATTTTAAAAGGAGATACCTAGTCTTAGATTAGTAATTGTTGCAGAGGGGCAAATTATAATTACTACCTAAAAATTATAAAGAACGTAAATAAAATAAGAAATTTTTCTTACTTAAAATACGAAAAACATACTAGTCTACTTATAACAAGAAAATACAACTGCCTTTTTATGTACAAAGCACGCTGCGGAAAATTCGACCATTTCAAAATCTACTATTATTAAGCTACTGCTAAGAGTTGTAGTAAGTAATATCTAAAGAAAGCTACTTTTGGAAAAGTTATTGTTTGTATCCATCAGAATTTCCCAAAAACTTTTAATCCAGAGGTATTTGCAAAATTGAAAAGAATCATTTAAAAAAAAACTAAGTTTATTTTATTCAATGCGCTTTATTTTTAAATTATAAAACCGGAGTTTATATTAACTAGTTTTACTAGTTTAGAAAACTATAATGGGTAATTGTTTGAAACAATATGTGAACAAATTACGCCAATTTGCGAGAATCAAGAAGGCGCACCAATTTTACTTGCTCCAGGGCGCTGAATGTGTAGCTACGCCAGTGCTACAAATAAATCAAAATTCTTGGATTTAAATCACTATTACAATTAATAATTTTGTTACACACTGTATACGCTATTAGTTCTGGATTCGCGGATACATTACGTGACATCGGTCAAAGCCGGAAAATGCTTCATTAATCATCGCTGGTAAACGGTCGGACATCAAAAAGAGAAATGATCACCGACCGAAATTGGATCGCGAGAAACATCGGATGCTTTTTTTATTAAAAATGTGCTCAGTCAATTGGAGCGATCGACTGCGTACCGTCCAACCATCAAACGCAATTATTGACTGGCGCAATTTCAGTACGCGCAAAACGGCTTTGTCCTCTCGATAAACTGTTTGTAAAAACAAGCCGGATAACGCATCAATTTTGATAATCCCCGCCGGCCAATATGCACGCAAATGGTGTCTAAATGTATACTAAATGGAAACCCATTTATTTTGTATCTTCTGATTTGTCAAACCGTTTTAGGTTTTTCGTGGCTACTATTTTTCGAAAAAATAAATTGTTGATTTTGAATGACAAGCGAATTAACGTTTCGGTGGATCACTTTGCGGTGGATGCGACGATGTTGCATATTAGGTTGATAAGCTTTTAGCTGTGTTTTTTTTTTGTTTTTGGAGGTCGCACATCTATTACTCCGTTGTAAATGCTTCAAAACCACAAACTTTCAGTATTTCAGGTAAGAGTACAAAGTTTAAGTTTACTTTGAGAACCTTTTCTGGTTTATAGAACAAAAACGCATGTTTTTATTTCATTTAGATGATGTTCTTAAAAGTTATCAATATCTTACAATATTCAGTTGTCACAAAATATGAATGGACAGTGAAAATTGAAAGTCAAAATTGAATTTTCTAAACAATAATTTACTTGTTTTTACCTTTTCTGTATGAATAATAAAGTTGAATCAATTTGGTGATTGTTCTTTCGAATCAAAAATTTGTAGTTCGTGTTGGTCGTCATGCTGTGTTATGTCTGAAATCAAAATTTTGCCAAAGAACAAGAAAAGTGATAACAAGTCAAAATTGTTGATTTCTGTTTTTATCTGCATGTATTTCTATCGAATCTTTGGCCACGTTTGATAAGTTGTTATTATATATAATTTTGAGGATGGTATAACTTTTTTTGGTCAAAAGTGACGTCAGTTATAATTCTAAATTACTCCTCGTACGTTATTGCTTTTATATTATGAGGATCCTATTATTATTAACACAAAAACCTGCTGATCATCAATTTTGATTCCCAAGACAACAAACAAATTAGTTTGTTATCATTAATTTACATGGCTAAAAATTGGTTAGAATAGTTCAAATTCAAATAACTATTGATCGATATTATTCTCAGAGAACTATTTGTGCATTTAACCTGATTTGTTTAATTGAAAATATTTATATGCAAATGCTTAATTAGGGAAAAAGTTGCACATTTTTATGATGATCAATTTACTAATATATAACATTAAAACGTTACGGGGGCAGGTTTATACAAACAATAGCGCAAACTGACAAAACCATATACGGGGTGACCCACGCCATAGGTACTCCCGTTTATTTTTGTTGTTTATAAAGCTGGACGAATGAAATTTGGGCAAGTGAGGTTAATATGATTTCCGGTTTTTCCGGTAATGACGTCGTCATTTAAATTTTAAATGGTACTCTATATTCTTTATGTGATATTTTCAATCAGGATGACATTCTGAACACAAAAACGTATCGATCGTCAATTTTTATCACCAAGGCAAGGCAGAAATAACTTTTGTGTGTATTAATCTAGGCGGCTAAGAATTGATGAAAATAATCGAAAATTCTCAAATAAACACTAACTAAATCGATTGTGATCGACGTTGTACTACTGGCGCCCTCTAGCGTGATTTATTTGGTTTTTGGCTAGTGAGTCGATTTACTTGTTTCTAACAACATATTTATGCTAAGAATTTCAATAACATATCAAGTATTTGGAATCATTGTAATCGGAAAGATGTTTTCTATCGAATAATCATGGTGTGGCCATTGGGTACCCGTGAAAGAAATTACTCACTGGCCAAAAACCAATTAAATCACGCTAGAGGGCGCCATTGGTGCAATGTCGGCCAAAATCGATTTTGTTAGTGTTTATTTGACAATTTTCGACTATTTTCACCAATTCCTAGCAACCTAGATTAATATACAAAAAAGTTATTTTTGCGTTGCCTTGGTGATAAAAATTGACGATCGATATGTTTTTCTGTCCAGAATGTCATCCTGATTGAAAATAACACACAAAGTATATAGGGTGTCATAAAAAATTTCTATGATGACGTCATTTCCGGAAAAAACGGAAGTCATATTAACCTGAAGTGGTTCCCATAGAATAGCATTTTTGTCTATTAACACATTCCCAAATTTCATTCGTCCAGCTTTATAGACAACAAAAATAAACGGGAGTACCTATGGCGTGGGTCACCCGGTATATTAAACTTTTAATGTTTTTGATGGCTTGAAAAAAGATTATGAATATTTGTTACGTTTTCTATCTCTTGAAGAGTTATGAGTTAATCGTATAAAACGATTCATTTTCGGGCACATGTTAATGAAGAATCTACCTTATTTGAGTCCCTTTTATATGTTGCCCAATTATCTTTTAATTATTTTTACCACCCTATATTTTCAAATCTGTCCAATTTTTGCGATTTCTTTTTTCGAGGATAGATTTATTCTAATTAGTAAATAAAATTAACCTTAAAGAGGATATATCTATACTTACTATGCCATTGGATAATTGGCATTTTCTATCAAGTCAAGGTCTCTCGTCTTTAAATATGCTTCTCAAAATCTAGAGAATAAGAAACAGTAAAAACGATGTTACTTTTTTCTCAGATTGCGTCACGATTAATGAAATAAACTTACAAATTAAGAGTTTATGTTTGCTAATTATCATCAATAAATCGCACACTTGCTCATTTCTAGCAAGCACACAATTAAACACCGATAAATTCCAAAGTTCCCCTTTAATTTCATTTGAATATCACCAAAAGTTCGCCGAAAATGAAATTCAGGCGCGACAGATTTCGCGTTTCAGCGCCCGCTCGCTGGACGGGTTGTAAATTTACCGAAATTAATTGAATCGTAAGTCGCCGCCGGTGCAATTTTTAATCAAAATATCCATGGAAAGGCGCCGCGACGGCCAATTCGGGCAGGCGACGCGGACCATTCTCGGGCGCAGAAATTGCCCGGTTGTTGTACAACGATCCCAATTAAATTTAGGCGACGCGAGCGCCCCCTCGGAATGCGAATTAGGGCGGGCGGAGGCGAAAGTGCGCAAGGGTGCATGGAAATTTGAGACGAGGCGAGCGAGGCTTTGAAAACGGTCGCGACATCTACCGGCGTTATTATATAATACGGGATTAGCGTTAAGCAGTTTGGGTAATTTGGGGATTTTGAGACGGTTGTTGATTCGTGTGAAAAGATTTCGATGGAGAATTAGTAGCTTTTGTCGAAATTTGAAATAAATTAGCTTGAGATTTAAAGAGCTGTAAGGAAGGGGAGGAGTTTTATTTAATTTCGATTAATGATTCTGACGAATCACCTTTATGACTAAAGCATGTCTAAATTCTGGGTACAAACTGGTCGTATTTTTTTGTGTTGAACTGTTCTAATATATTTCTGAATTCCATTTTCAAATTGTATTACCCTTTGTGTCGGCTGTACACATATCACGTAATGTTTTTGATATAATTTAGACCAAAAAATAGCAATATTTGTGAATCTATATCAGCTGAAATATGTAGCCTAAAGGAAAGCTTCATGGGGTCAGGTAAAAGTACAAACTTTACTTTGAGGTATTTTGATGACAAGTGTATGTCTAGGCCCTCACACTTATTTAAAAGAGTATACAATAGCATACATACCATGCCAAAATACAATTAAAAACTAAAAACTTACGAAATACTTAATGACAGCTTTAGCGAAAACATATTAACAATTATTTTTAAAATTTTACACGGTACTTTGCTGAATTTTGTGTTGTGTGGTAATGGAAGATAAAATTTTAAATAAAATTGGAACCAGTATCTTTTATTTCATAATTTCGTAAAAATATAAGAAAACACATAATCAGTGGTTTCAGCATGGCTACAGTTTGGAGTAAAGACAAAGATGTATGTGGCTTTTTAAGATATTGTCACCTTTTTTGATAAACAAAATTTATTTGAATTTTTTCTTCTTATTAAGAGATGTTATTGTTATTTAAACACTTACCTATTATGGAATATTATGCATTGGAAATGACAGAGAATCTGCATTGAGATTTTTGAATGACAAATTTTATTATAATGAACATATTTACGGTCAAAAATCAGAAAAAGCCAATATATCAAATTTTCTTTTTTGATTCATTTATCTTTAAATTTCCGACGTGACGCGTTGTTTGGTAATTGCACGATACAATGTTGAAACCAAATCCACACAGTTACTGTTTCCAATTACGTAATGTATTCAGAATAAGTACGGTAAAAATGTAAAAAACGCTTTTGCTATTTAGACCAGTGCTGATGCCCTTGAAAATTTTAAAAAATTAAATAAAATAAAAGTAGAATAAAACCCATTGGAAAAGGAAGAGAATATAACAAAAATGAAAGGAAAAATAATTTACGGGCGATCTGAGGTCGGGAAGTGGGAGAGGGTGAGTTTTTAAGGGTAAAAAGCGGTTTATCTCGATTACCGGCAAAACTACAAGTCCTATGGAAAAAACTTAAATGGCAAAGTTGTAGGTAATAAAAAGATCTAGAACTTTTGTTTTTACACTTTTATGTGTAAATTTATGTGAAAAATTCAAATATCCAAGTTTTATGCTTTTTATTTTTATCTTTTACAAAAAAAAATTAGGCTGCTTTTTCGATATTAAGTCAAAATAAGATGAAAAAATAAATATTATAAATAAAAAAAAAATACAGTGTGTTTGGGACATAACAAGGCAAGTTTTCACCAAATTTCATGAAAGAAAATTTTTTGTTGTAAGAGATAAAAATAAAAAACCAAAAACTTGGTTATTTGAATTTTTCACATAAATTTTGAGGTTATGTGAAAAAAGTGTAAATACAAAAGTTGTATATTTTTTTATTACCTACAACTTTGCAATTTAAGTTTTTTCCATAGGACTTGTAGTTTTGCCGGAAATCGAGATAAATCGTTTTTTACCCTTAAAAGCTCACCCTCTCCCACTTCCCGACCTCAGATCGCCCGTAAATTATTTTTCCTTTCATTTTTGTTATATTCTCTTCCTTCTCCAATGGGTTTCATTCTACTTTTATTTTTTTTTTTTGGTTTCTTAAATTATCGACCCTGGTCTAATTTTTTAAGTAGGTGTCATAACAAAACTTTGAATTTTTATCTGAAATCTTACAAGTTTTCTCGCAAGCCTTCTTGGGCAGGGAGGTTTGTGCGAAAACCTATTCATATTCTGAAATAAATTGCTTCCGGGGTTATGCCGTGGTGATTCGTAAATGCTGACGTTTCGCGAACCATGTTGCTCGCTTCTTCAGAGCTAACTGAATACTGAAGACCTACCAAAGAAATCTCCCTTATATCCCTTATATACTTCACTGCGCACATCTGGAGCTACCGCTCGCATGTGTTTTTAATTTTTTTATATGTCAGTGCCCTCCTCACAATTGATGTTGTTAGGATGTTTGTAAATTTCGATGGCTTCTCTAATAGGCATTCGATGATAATTACTCACCCTTGCCAACATCTTAACGTCATCGAAATCGATTTTGTATCCCGACTCATGGCAGTGCTGAGCAACAGCGGAATCTTGCCTACTCGGGTGTCTCTACTGTGCTCCTTGACTCGACATTCGATGCTTCATCCTGTCTGTCCTACATAGCATGTTCTACCCTCAAGTTTTATCTTGTATAATCCTTCATACTCCAGGAGTGGTTAACTTTTTCGTTTTCAAATTCCACACGAAAAATATTTTACGGTGGGGTATTTATAGTTCATTCCGGCTATATGAACGAATATGAACGAATTCAAAATGATCTGCGTATTCGATATTTAAGCATCAGAAATCATGAATTCACATTTGACAACGCAAGGTGCCAGGTCGGGATTTTTTTGAAATTAATATAGACTTTTTTAAATATAAAAAATGTTTCTAAATGATTAAATGATTAATAATAAGAATTATGATTGTACAATAAACCACTATTCTGTTAATAAAAAAAATATACAATTTATATTTCGGCGAAAACAGTTGACAGTTTGCATGCATGTGTTAATTATATCGAAATGCGTCTATCAAATATTTGTAGTTCGTAAAAAGCCGAGTAGTTACGAAACATAAATAAAAACAGTGCTAAAGAAACTGCACAAAAACTGTATTACCATTCGTACGAGATTAAACTGACGCAAGAACTGATAGGAAGAGACGTTTGCAATATTTTACTCAGAAGTTTTGTTACTTAAAATCAGAACAATAAGTTCTTGCTTAAAGAAACCTTAAAGATGAGTTTCATTAGTCCACATAATAGAAGTGTAAGAACAGGCTTAAATAACGTATTTAAAAGATTGCTTCTTTAATTAAAGTTCATTTCTTCGGGTAGCAAGGGTTGAGGGACCCTTCTGTATACAATCCAAACCCCTTATCCGTACACCAGCAGATACATCTTAATTTAATTTTATTTTCCTGAGACTTAACACCATTACGTTTCTTGCATACAATATAAATATAAATATCATACTGCTCGTATGGCGCTAATCTAAATGACACATAAGCACTTAACCTAACCTACCGCTGGGCAGTGGTTCGTTATAAATAAAAGGCCTACAAAAACAAAAGATGTTTCACTTAAAACGACCGCTTAGACATAAAACCGAGAACGAATGCGTCGATTAAGCAACCCACGCTTTGGCATTGTGTTCCAATGCTAACAGCGGGGTTTACCCGGTTTGCCACGTAAAACAAAGGCCAAAGCGGTGTCAGGTACCCCCTTTAGACCTCGACATTGTCAAGATGTGAGGAGGGTTCCTGCGATGTTACACGCCGCAATTACAACAGATCAGAATCTGAAACCCACACGTCTGTTGTGCTTTACTTATACGTTATATACGTTATAACCGTACTTATGAGTCCTCGGTGATTTATACTGGAACACAGTTCCGGACTAAATTTGAATCTTTTATTATTCTTATGAAATATGACGCTATAAAATATTTCTACTTCGAATCTTATAAGTACGAGCGGGTTTTATGCCCCTTCGGACTGAGTGGTTGTGATTTATCGTTAATTTATAATACTAAATATGGTCGAAAATTATTGGCGATAAAGCAGCTTTGGTAATTAAGTCAACCAGGTATATTGTAAGTGGGAATTGATGATAAAATTGTATTGTTAATACCGTGGAAAATATAATGGGGCTCTGTTAAAAAGTTTTTATTACTTTTCCGTGAGTGGGGTTTCATTATAGTAATAACGGAGCTCTCAAGGAAGACGTTTAAAACTTTTCTCATATCCGGCAAGCTCGATTTGTTGTAAGAGATTTCAGGAAACCATATTCGCGACGTAATAAAGTTTTAAGATAAAAGACGTGCTATCGTCAGCATTAACGTATTTATGTAGGGTTTAAACCGTGCTCATTTCTAGCAAATTATGTCTCCTAAAACCAAGATTATGTGGGTTCGTCGTGCAATGCACCATTGAAGTCTCCACAAAAATTAATCTTTTTGTTGATTTATTAATGAAATCTTATCAATCTATTGCTTTTAAGATGATAAATGATATGTTTATATGCAAAAATGCATTTTTTATTTATGCCACATTAAATTTATTATTTTACTTACTTATTTTTATGATTTTAACACAAAAAACTGAAAAAGGAGAACTTTTTTAAGTAGAAAAAATTTTATGTAGCTTTTTAAAAAATTGTTGCGTAAATATTTTATCATCCCTCAAATTATAGGTAATCAAAATAACTAGTAGCCGTTAGCCGTTAGAGTTTTTCCCCATGGACAACAACCCCTAAATAGCGATAATTTCTGTTCAAATACCAAACGTATTTCGTCAATTTCATCAGTTGCTACAGACAATGTATTATAACTTTTGCAAAAATTGTTGTAGAAATTTTTGTTTATAACTTATACAAAAATTGTTGCGTAAGTTTCTACCGTACCTCAAGTTGTAGGTAATTAAAAGATCTAGTAGCCGTTAGACGCTCAGAGTTTTGTCCCATGGACAACAACCATTAAATGGCAATAATCGCCGTTCGAATAGCAAACGTATTTCAATCAGATGCTACAGAATAATGTTTACAACTTTTGCATAAATTTTTGCTTAAATTTTTATCATACCTCTAATTATTGATAATTAAAAGATCTAGAATCTGCTAGCCGGTTGGAGTTTTGCCCCATGGACAACAACCCTTAAATGGCGATAATCTCCGTTCGAATAGCAAACGTATTGCAATCATATGTTACAGAATAATGTTATAACTTTTCCAAAATTGTTACTTAAGTTTTTATCAAACCTCTAATAATTGGTAAATAAAAGATCTTGAAGCCGCTAGTCGACCCTATGGACAACAACACGTAAATGGCGATAATTTCCGTTTGAATAGCAAACGTATTTCAATCAGTTGCTACAGATTTTTTTTTTATAAGTTTTGCAAATATTTTTGCATACATTTCTATCATCTCTGTTATAGGTTAATAGAAAAATCTAGTGACCGTTTTGTCCCTTAGACAATAACCTGTAAATGGCGTAAATGTCTATTCAAATAGCAAACGTATTTCAATCAGTTGCTACAGGAAAATCTTATATCCCACTACACTGTTGGATTCTTGGTAAAAAGTTGCCTGAATGTCATTGGGGTTTTACTTATTACATTAAAAACAGAAAATTGAAAATGTACGTTTTCATGTTTGTAGATAAGTTTCAGCATAAATCCGCGTAACTTCCCTTTTGTATATCAAGTAATAATAATAATCAAAATATAAACAAATCAAATAATAATTCATTATTATATTATTGTCATTTATTATAATAAGACTATTGTTCACCACATTTCAGATTTGACGTTAACTTCACAACTCATTAGCTAAAACCAAACTACTGAAAACAAACTTGTTCTTCCATAGCAATGTGGTCATTTCCTTATAATTTTACCTTCGTTTTGGAACCAGATATTAAATTAAATAACGTAGACAAACTCAATCCAATTATTTTACAATATATTCTATAATGTCACTATAATAACAAAAATGGACTTGACTGACTTTAATACGTAATTTAATTGATTAGTTATCCTTTGTATACAGACAGCTCAACGATAATAGTCCTTATAATAACATCAATCTGAACTTCTATACACACAAACCGTTTACGTATCCGACTTTATCTACCACCTATGGTTATTTTGCGTTTCTATTTAAAGACTCGCCATTATTATTCGCTGCACATAATACGCGAGATAGTATCTAAATAATGTACTTATCCCATATAAGTTGTAATGCAGACGTTGTACGATCGAGACAACTTATGTGTTGACCTTTTATGGTATTGGTTTTCATGATCATCGTTACTGCATTGTGTTCGGTGCTTGAAATGTACTCGAGAATATTTAAGGACAAATGCAAGAAGAGCCATTGAATTGAATATGTTTACAGCATCGTTCGCAATTATTTATGTGCGTTGTGTATGAGAAAAGAAAAGAAGAAATATTGATGAGATAAAACTAAAATAAGAAGACTGGTACGCTCTTAACTGGGACACACTGTACACTAGGGTGGTTCAAAAATGCAATGCTAAAATTTTTGTGATGATAGAAATCCAAGATCTCCCAAATCGTTTCTAAATCAATTAATAATAATAGTAATAATACAAAACATTATTTTTTTCGAAATTTCGATTTTTTGTTTTTAATGGTGCCTGTTAAGGCCTCAAATTTACATTGGAAATTGCACGGGAAAAAGACGTTTATGGTATTTTTCGAATAATTGGTCAGTGTTTGGGAGAATATAAGATTAAAGTTATATGACTTGTAGAGAACTTCCCAAGGAAGAATTTGACCTATTATACATATTAGTTTGACGAATATTAAACAGATTCCATTTATTTAAACATTTTATTGTTTGCAATTCACCTAAAATTAATGTTAGATCGGCCTGGCCACCTGTCATTCTCAAGTGACATCATTATATTTTGGGATGATTTCCATTGTTTAAATAATATAATTATTTATTTTCAATGTCATTTATTCGAAAAAAAAAATAATAGATAAAAATACTTTTTGCCGAAAATTGGGGAGTTTCATTTCTTTTAAAAATAATAAATTTCCTAAAGTCAAACAAATTTATTAATCATTTTTCTTTCTCCATTTTTTATTCATATTTCCTACCACTGTGTGTCGCAAGATAATGTTGATTTATTGCTGTTTGGAAACTGTTCTCTGTTATGAAATCTTCGACGCTTCTTTCTGCAAAATCGTTGACCACTTTGAGGCGAGAAACAATTTCCCTTCCTTAAGAATAACAGTTGGTCAGACCGATCTAAAATTTTTTTTATGTTAATTGCAAAAGAAGAAATTGTTTAAACAAATGGAATTTCTGTATTATCCATATTGCAAGGTAAGGATTAGTAGTAGGGTGTAATAAAACCTCTTTTCTTGCTCGACATAATTTACTGGGTACATATTTCGAAGTTCTACTTCATCTTCATTTATTTTATATTGGGCTGAAGATGAAGTAGAACTACGAAACATGTACCCAGTAAATTATTTCTAGCAAGAAAAAAGGTTTTATTACATCCTACTACAAATGTGGGTTTACTAGATAATATAGACTAGATACCTCGAAAATGAAATTTATATGTTAATTTCACATAAAAGCAATAAAAACAATAGGAAGATTTTTTAAATTAATACTGTCACTCTAAGATAATAAACGGCCATTTCGAATTCAGACAAGAAAATTCAGACCGTTTTCGAGGAAAACGAATTATTTGTATTCAAATAACCACATAGATAGTACATAAACATTCTTTTTAGGTATAGGAGTTTTTACACAAAGTTAATCTAGAATTCTAGATAAAATTCGAAAATGCACTCATATGATAGGGTTGCTATTTGAGAAAATCTACTTTTAGTACTTTTCTCGAGTTTAACTTTGATCTTTACGAAGAATTCTACTGATATGTCGCTGTTTTCTGACGGTCACAGCGGATAATTTATAAATATTTTAAGGCAACTTTGCTACCTTTCGGCGTAGGGTTGAAACTTTTTCAATCCACGCTTTTGGCAGCAGACTCGTTCAGTGAATACTCAACTGTTTGATACTAATCAAACCCCTAAACGTTTTTGCGTTGGCTTTCCAACTGTTGCGTTATTTCAACACCCTGCATGGTGTTAATTTTCACTTCACACAGCCTGTGAAAATTGTTATCGTTGCGGATATCATCTATTTTGCTATGTATTTAATTAATACCGAATTTGTTTATATCAACAATTTTTAGGATACAATCAACTGATTTTCAGAGAAAAATTCAAAGCTTTTTGTGTATAATTACGTGCAAATTCTCTGCGTAAAAGTTTTATTTCTGGATGTACCTTAACAGCGCTGGAATGGTAGGTATAATCCTCATCGAACAATCGCAAACAGAACGTATTATCCTTCCTTTCAATTCCAAATCTCCGGCATGCTCGCTTGAACATTCAAATCCGTTTTCCCGTATTCGTACTCGAAATCGACCACGCGGATTTGCGGAGTTAATAACCGAACTAATAGGATAATGTCGGCGCGTAAGGAGCGGAATTTTGTGCCCTAGTCCTATGGTTATTCCGGAGCTATCTCCGGCCTGTCGTCTCTTCGTGGAGATTTCATTCTCGTCGTGCGGTAAGGCAGGCCAAGTTGGATGCTTCACTGCGTGATTTGCACTCCATCTGCTTCGCCAGAATAGGACTATTGTACGCTAGGCCTGTGGGTACTTCTCGAGCTTCTCGGATTTGCAGTTAATCTGAGAACATAGTACCGAGTTTAGAAGAGCTGGATTGTAACTACTTAAGATCTGTAAGGGGCTGTTTATTGGCCAAATTGCTTTGAAGTTACGTAAAATGGAGCTATTAAAGTAGAAATTGTAAATCTACATATTTTTAATGTGGAAAGTTACAAACAAACTGATGATGCGACAGAATTTTGGTTGTTTTTTGACATTGTATGTATAAAGGAAAAAACAATCTAGCGGTTTTGAGGCCCAAATTAGTATCTGATCTCTTTCTATTTCTACCTCCAAGCCTTTTTATCTCTAGGCCTGAGCTGCCAGATTTCTAACTACCATTTCCATTAAAACAATGTTTTTTGATTTTTGTATTAACGCATGGAGTTTGTTGCATGTTATATAATTGTTTCAGGGTAAAAAGTTGTAAAAATGTTGTAATATATTCAATATCAATATTCAATAGCATCAAATATGGCACACTAACATGATACGAATTATTAGTATTATTAGTATTATACACAGATAGATATTTGTGTGTCCTGAAAGAGTAGGTACCTCATAAATTATTATTAATAAACAATTTTAATGATATGAATAATCATATCTTAATTAAATAATAATATTTAATTTTTGTAATTACTTTTCTTCTTGCCTTGTGTAAGCATTGTATATGTATTAATAGCACCAATAAATATTATTATTGTTATTTTTATTACATAATTGGGTTTGGAAGTTCCGCAGAAAATTTTAGTCCATAAAAACATTTGGAGTAACTTGGTGTCTATTGAAATAATATAATACTTAATGACGTCGCAAATATACTAAAATAATAAATAGCTTGAAATGACGTACGAAACAAAGAAGTGCTAAATTAAAAGACAGTTCCGGTATTTATTGATTTTTTATTTGTTTTATTACGATTACATTTTGGAGTCATGCCCAGGAAAACAATAAAATTACTGTTTTTCTTTTTAAAATAAAAGTAATGGTACAAGCTGTACTGACGTTTTTTACTTATATCAAAGGTCGGTTTTTTCTTAATCCTATAGTGTTTAAATGGTTTATCCTTACATAAAAAACTTTGGAACGTAAAAAAGAGCAATTGAATGTTGACAAATATTGATAAATCTTTGCACTGAATACGAATCTTGACTCAAAAGATTTACACTAAGGTTTTCGAAAAAGTTGACGCCAATAAAAAAATTACTTTGGCTTTTTGAGAATTTATAGCGGCTAGACCCAACGCCCTAGAAATTAAAATATTGGACTTAATCCTAAACATTCTTACCTTTATCGTGAGACAAGTTTGCTTACGGAATTGTTTTCAGGTGCGTAAAATCCAAAAATTTTACAAAATCACAATTTTGACCTTACTTCTTCGAAAACCTTACGTGAATCTTTTGAGTGCGGCTTTGTATACAGCGTAACAAAATGTATCGAAAAAAGGCGGTCTCCTTCACAGAGTTATCAATATGTACTTTAGAAAAATATACCGTACCATTTGAATAACTAAATAAATGGTCACATTACGTTACGTTACGTTACGTTACGTTAGTTACGTTACGTTACGTTACGTTGCGTTACGTTACATTACATTATATTACAGTTATTACATTACATTACCGTACATTACATTACATTACATTATCTGGATTCCAACGTCATCACAATGGTGATTCCTCTTGAAACTCCAACTCCATTGGTGTAAGGTGATAATAATAATAGTAAATAATAATAATTCTTTGACACTAAGCTTGGTATGCTTAGGTGTGTGTTGCCTCAGTCCAGGTGAGCCTACGTTCCACCAAAATATTCCTTGAATCAAGCCAGGCTTGTTTAGGTCTACCAATTGCGTCTGTTTTCATCTCCCACATCACTGTAACCTGTTTATCGTCACCACATGTCGAAACCACCTCAACTTTTGCATGTTTTTTTTTTTTTATTTCTCTATTACTTTATTATATTAACTTTATTTTCATTTTGTCTATTAAACTCCAGGATTAGAAGCCATGAGGATTGGTAGCAAAACTGTTTCATATAATTTTATCCTTGATATTTCTGCTGAAACCCTTGTTCTTAAAGCTTGATTTGTATAAGGAGTTCTTCCACTATGCCGCCCAAGTATTTGGCTTTGCCCTTACCATGTGGAATCTCTTCTAAATCTTTATGTCAAACTGCTCCGATTGTGTTGGAATGATCATCACTTTAGTCTCGCTTATGTTTATAACTAACATATGTTCAACAGTTTCCTTATGAAGAAAACATAATACACAAGGCAACCATACTGTATATAAGAACGATTCTTACATAATTGTCAACATTATATCTGCTTTTAGTAACCTTTGCACTAAAGTATCACTCAAGTAACACTCAAATACATTCATATTTTATTAAGTTATGATAATGTTCGTAAAGCTTTGATCTGCAACTCTTCTCTTTACTACGTCATGAGCAACTTTGTACCAATTCTCCCAGTAGGAATGAAACTGTGTATCGATGGTAGGTAGTATCGTTGGAAGCTTCGTAATGTGGCGGGCGTTGAACAAATGACAGCCGTTATTGGGCCGAATGTAGCGTTAACGAGGTGCGCGTTCTCCCGATGCCATAAAATATACAGATTATAACGTGTCCTTGGGGAAGCTTGCATCGGACCGGAACGCGATAATGGATTGATATTACGCCTGATCACTGTGATTACCTCCGAGCCGCGCGCGAGTTATCACCGCGAAAAGAACGTGTGCGTACAAATGACTTGTTTTTCCTTGTTAGCAATATTGTAACGTTTGATGTTTATTGGTGTTTATGTGCTATTTATATTCACCACTGGAAGTAGGTATGCAATAAATGTTGAGTGTTTATAGTTAAGATGATATCAATATCATTGTAATGCTAAATATTTGCAAATCTCTGCTCTTCTATTCTGTGTACGTGCTTATTCTCTTCGTCTTCTTTAGTCCAATATTGTTTTATTGCGTTATTATTATTTTTGTATTTCTTGTACTAAACGTTCTCCCTTTGGGGATATCTCAGCTACGATAGCAAACATGAAGAACATAGTAAGAGGGCGTGTTCAAAATATTTGTGTAGAAACTGTTGAACATGTAAAATTACCACCCAGAATTTAAAGTTAGACTTAAACGGATTTACCTGAGAGGGATGTGCAGTATGCACTCGTGAAAATAGTAATGAAATAATTATTATTTATTCAGTTTAAAATTATGTCTTATGTGTACAGAAATGCCAGGGTTTCTACAGAAAACACCACATTTCCACAAATTCAATCCACCTTGATTTTGTTCCCTGAAGTAGTTGAGGATCATTCCCATAAAGTTATTCCTTAACATGTCTCGAAATGAATCAATTGAGCAGCCAAATTAGCTGGACAAGTCGTTAGACCACTACAACCAACCCAAGGACACTTTAATATTTTCTAAATAATTTCGAACATAATCAAGAAAATGGTGTAACTAATGTACTTACATAAAAGGTCTTGGATGGTCATTCATTATTCGTTTCTGTAATTCATAGTTTCAGTTTGCAATAACTAAAACCTTGTAAGGGAGCATAGATTATTTATATTTAATTTATTATGCATAAAGTGTTAACTTTTAGGTAAACCTGTTTTCTGATATTGTTTCATTTAAAATTCTTCAGTTATTTGACATTTAGCAATCCTCCATTTGTTATTAGGACGGCAAACGATCGAAAAGGGTTATATTTTTAATGCCTCCAAATGAGTTTACGTTGTGCTTTATTCTTATTAGTTGCATCAGAATGACTTTTTGAAACATGACTATGAAACAGTTTGAAAGTATGTTGAAAACACAATAATTATAAACAATACAAAACAATATAAAGTTGCTGCAAAAATAATTATGATAAAAAATATAACAAAAAAGAATTAAAAAGTATAACTAGTTCAATTTAAAAGTTTTTTGTTATAATTTGTCCAGCGTTTAGCGGAGTTATAAATTGTCCCATTTTTTGTAAAATATTTAAAAATTTTAAATTGGAGAATTACTAAAAATGTTTTTGCTGGTAATACTTATACTGTTGTATTAAAAACCAATCCAATGTTCCAAGAAGATGGACTAATGTTACCATTCTTTTTAACTACGTCCTTTTATCTCACTATTTTTGTCACAAAAATCGTATCCGATTCAGTTGTCATTTTATTTTTATTAATTTTTAGTTTAAGCAGTATTGGTCTTTATTATTTAATCGTGAATTGTATCTTGAATATTCCTGAACAGTAGCGTGAAAAGGGAAACAATTTTGAACATTTGGAGTTAATTTCATGATGTTTTTTCTTTGATAGATTATGCTGCCATCAAATCAATTACGATCATCAAAATCAATAAGAAGTATATGAAAATGTGTTTAAAAAAGATGATACAGGAATAAGTCGGTTTGTTTTGTTCGACGAATATCGCTCAGCAATCACAATGTTTGTAAATCCGCATCACATTTCTTGCTTAGGTGCGTACTAATATCTCTAACTCAATAGATAAGTGTTTGTACGTACGATTGCAGCCGTATTTGGGTCATGCGCGATCGGCTATTCACCAGGGCCGGCCTTATACTATTTTTACCATACAATTTTGTGAGTACTTAAAACTTGAAATAGACTATAGGTTATTGGACCAACATTTCTTCTCTGTCCTTGGTGGATATGCTCCTTCAAGGTTATCCGTTGTTTCTGTAACACCCTGTATAATTCATATTTATTAATAGGAGTTTATTTAAATTGCAACATCATCATGTACTACAATTTCAAAGTATACCATGCTTACAAAGTACAATACATATATATTATATAGATATATATAAACATAGTCCCTGGGTATTCCCTCATTCCTGGCCACGGGGTTGGATCTCCATCACTTCTGTTTGGGTCTCCATCCGCGGGTTGACGGTATCGAGGGTATTCTTTTTTTCTTTTTTTTGAGATCTTTTTTTAATTTATTTGTTTATTATTATTTTTCTTTTTTTTTTGAGTCTCTATATGAGTTTTTCTCTTAACAGGTGTTTCATTTTTATCTTGAAGGTGCTTACAGTCAATTGTTTGATGTATTCAGGAAGACGGTTATATTTTTTTATGGTCTCTGTGAGTAGTAATTGTGAATATTTATTCCTGTTAACTTTTCTACTTCTTATATATGTGCAAGTTCTCGTTTGGTAGTTGTGGAATTCGTCGTTCATTTTTAATTTAATATTGGTTTTAATCTTGTCATGTTTGATTTTGTGTAAGAGTATTAAGTTGTGGAGTGTAATGTTCTTTCGTATGTACTAATTCTTTGGTGATGTCGTATAATTCGGAAGTTGGTGTTAATCTGTTGATGCAATACAAAATTTTAAGAAATTTGTTCTGTTGTACTTGTATCTTCTCTATGTCTGTCTTAGTTGTGTTTCCCCATATGTGTATTAGGTAGTTGGTCCTAGAAGTGAACAGGCAGTGGTAGATTGTTTTCTTTATTGAGTGGGGTACTAGATTTCTTAGTTTCCAGATTATCGGGATTGTTCTTGAATTCTCTTTAAGTATCCTGTTTATATGCCTGTCCCATTTTAAGTTATTTTGTATAACTATTCCCAGGTATTTAGTTTCTGTGACTTCTTTGATTTTAATGTTGTTTATCGTTACCTCTATTGTTTCTTTTGTTCTGCCACTCTCGAAAACCATGAACTCGCACTTCTTCTCATTGACCGTAAGTAAATTGTTGTAGAACCACTGGGATAGTATCTTCATATCTTTGTTAATGTTCTTTTGAATTTCTCTGTGGGTGGTTGCGGAATACACAAGGCATGTGTCGTCCGCATACATGTAGTGGGTAGCTTCCAAATTCAGTGCTGCAAAAACATTCGTATAGACGATATAGAGGGTCGGTGGAAGATTCCCTCCCTGTGGTATTCCGTATTCTCCTGTAATTGTATTGTGCTAGTGGCTTTATTAGTTTTTGTTAATTGCGGTCTATTGGAGAGGTAAGAGTCGTTTAGATTTGAGTTGTTTCCTTTTATATGTATGGCTTCTAGCTTCTTTATTAGGTTTTCTTTTGATATTGTATTGATAGCATATCTAGTTTCCGTCCATTCTAGTTATCCATCAATTCAAATGTTCGGAATAGCGTCTTTTACGATCGCTTTTTTTAAAACAAATTAATTACACACGCCAAACACGCTAATAATAACAAACTCATGACACAAAGACAATTCCATTGCGGGTGACCAATTTCACGCACCTGGAAGCGCGCAATTTTAAATCAATTCCACTTTATCGGGTATTATCCCGCTTGACATCTCCTTAGCATCTGCAGAAGCCGAAGATTAAGGTCGCTAACATGCACGCCGATCCCGTATATGGCGGGACGATTTAGTGGGTGTATTCCTCCGTTTCGATCAGATAAGAGGATGTTGCTCTGAGCATCGGAAGGCGCCCGACGAACGCGCGCATTTGCCTAACGAAATCGCGGCAAGACGCCGCCGCGCCGTCCGCGGTCTGCGCGCCACGCCGCCATCACCGCGTCTCGTTTTATCCGGGCCGATATCAACCCCGCGCATTAAGATTTACATCTACCAGAGTGCACCGGCATTAAGGCATTAATCTCGTACGCTTAATTGCAAGGTTGCTCCTACGGTGCATTACGCGAAACTACCAGTTATCTGAAAGCAGCGAACCAACGCCGTTTAAATATGCGCATTATAATAAGGGGATTGATTAGAACGTTTATCTACGTATGACTCTGTTTTATCTGAAGATTTGTGATTTCAGTATGTATTGCTTTTTACGTCTCTGAAATAATTGCTAATCTGGAAGGATTCCCTTGCGTTAATGTAGGTACATATTTTTATAACATAGCATATAGTATAATTAAACGCATTACAAATGAAAGAAATATGAGAAAAAAAAAACGCAAAAAATGTTGACGCACAATTTGGTTCTGTCTCCTGTCCATCTTCAAACTACTAAAGGATTGTGTGACATATTCCACCACTGACGTTGGCATATCTTGTGGACTTTGACTTACCAGTGTAGCTTTTTGTATTCCGGGAACCCGACAAATATGGAGCTTTTTCGGGATCCCGGGATTAAAAATTTATATTCCGGGATCCCGAAAAAGTTATATCTACATTATTTTTTTTGTTAGTTAAAGAAATGTAGGCACTGATCTTCAATAAATCAATTGGCTGCTCTTTTTAAGTACTTCAATCCTCTTTCTGATTAAATTAAGTATAAAGCATAAAATGTTGCTATAATTGGAAGAACAAATTTTGCAAGAAGCAGATATAATTCAATATGTCTTTTTAGTCTTTTAGACCTTTTAGATACTATACCCTAAAAAATACAGGCTGCATTTAATATAAAAAACATAAACTTACAAAATAACAAAATTTAGTTGCGGAGTTCTTTACCTGTATTTAATGATGTACAAAATATAAATTCAGTAAATAGGTACAAAATACAGCGCAAACAAAAAATATTAAAGTAAGTATAATACAATTATATACAAACAATACCAACTAATCCCCATATATTTAACTGTAAAATGAAACCCAAATTATACCAAAAATGATTTGCTATTCATCCTTGTTATTAATCGTTCGATGGTTCACTACAATCGAACGAACAGATTTTACCTTAAACTAAAAAACGAAATATCTTGAGATGCGTTAACGCCGCAGATTGCGTTTCGGTTAAAGCATCTCGTTTAGTGACAAGCTGTGATAGCGGCTATTTTTTTATATTTCTTCATCGCAACAATTATCGCTTTTGTCGCCTTTGTACTGGAAAAGTTTTGTCAAAAGGTGCACATAGATACCAAAAATCTATTTTTATAATGTCGGTTGGGCAATTTGCACTATATTTGACAAAAACGAAAGACGTACAAGTAATAGGTATTAATTTTTTTCATGCCAAAAATTTGAATATATGTAAGAAGTTATACATCAATTTTGAACAATAAATAACGCGTTTCTAAAAGTCACTATCTGTTTTTTGTTAACAATAATCGTTTTATTTAAAATGTAAACAGTTAGTTATTTGCATAACAAACGTCCATGACATATGAATTCTAAAATTATCCAATTTTATCTTAAAGAAGAAAACAAAAGTTCGTCGAAATGTTTGATTGGCATTAATATCAAAAATTGAAAATTTGACTTGATCAAACCATTTCTTTTGCCGTGAAAATTTAAGGTGGATGAGCAAGTTATGATCTAATGGAGCTTATTTACACCTTTTAATCGACAATTTTTTTTATTGTAAAGTAAAATTTATAAACATTGGTCTAGTTTCGGGGTAAAAGATATTGTCCAAGCAAATATGTTTTAGGCGTTTCTTACTGGTTTGATTTGGTAACTTTTGGCATTCCAAGCGTTTGGATCCGGCAATTTTCACTATTTTCATGAATCCCGGAATTACAAAATCATTAATCCCGAAATCCCGGGTTCAGAATATTGCCCGGGATTGGAAGCCCTACTGTATACCAAGTGAATGTGTCAAATTCTAGATTTTGGTGGCTGTCTTTGTAATATCGAATGCATATCCAGTAATTTTAGTCACCAAGTTTTGTTTTGTGAACAAACCGTTCGTCTTATAGAAAAATCAATCTATCATAACTGTGGAAGACATTTTCGTTTTTGATTAATAACTTTAAAATGTTATCAAAATAGCAACATATTTTCGAAAATAGTCCGCAAACCAACTTATTGTTTTAAAAAATTCTCTGATACCTATGTCCTTTTTATTTGTTAAAAGTTACACATCTTTATGTCAAATTAAGTTTCAATTTATCAAAATGAACTTCAATTACTCTTCGTGTGACGATATCAGCATTTTTTTACGGTAACCCCCTGTTTTTCTAGATCATTTAACTGTCATCATGACATATTTGGCCTTGCATAAGAACATTAAAAAAAAAAGGTAATTGAAAATTAGTGAGATAATAACTCTAGGTGCAGCAATTTTGTCAATGACCGAAAGGGTTGTCTCGATACATTATTCTGCGCTAATTCGATATCAGAAGTTCTTCATCAAAGGCATCGAAAGAGTTGAAGTCAAAGTAAAAAAACAGAAAACTTCTGTTAACCAAAACCAATAATTTTATTTCTACCATGTCTGCTTCTAAATAAATACGTCGTCAAATAAATACTGACATCGGACTATGTGGCGATGTGTGGCACCAGTTGTGCAAATGTGCAAATGTCAATCATAACTAAAAACGCCTCTAACTTCTTAAGCTTCAAATGTAGAACCCCTGAGATCGTAACACATGGACAAAATCATGAAATATTTTTATCCGAAGTTTTTACTAGTAACGCCTGTTCAGAACTGCTCAAAATGCAAAAGTCTGTGTGATATTTTTTTATTCACACTTGATGTAACTGTCAACTGTACTTGTTTAAATAGAATTCATAATGTTTAAAGGATGAATAAATAAAACTTATTTTGTTGATTTTGTTCCTTGTTCTTCAAATAAGGGTAAGATATTTTCATTTTATAAGAAACACTTCTCTCATCTGTTGTGTACAATGTACATAATGCTTCCCAGTCTGGAGCAATCTGGACATTCCATTTTATTTGCCGTGGAATCGATATATCCTCACGATGGCCGCAAGCAACGGACGCGGATGGCTTATAATTTAACTCGTTATTGTTTCTACTTTCAACAGGTTTTCCAAAGCGCTCCATCTGGTGGTGCGATGCGGTGTTGTTTGCGCTTTGCGCTCGAATTGCTTCCCGTTCCTCACTTTAATTAAATTTTATTTTCCGGCGGTTTCCTTCTCCATTCCGATACCGCGGAGACTGTGGAAAACACTCGCCTCTTAATATCTGTCTGCCGCATTAAAAATATTAAAAATTTTCTCTTGACTCATTCGGTCGGCGACATTTTCCAGACTCCCCGTCGGTGTTTAATGATTCCATTCCACCTGGGAGTTTGTGAATTTACGGCGGACAATTTTGCGGTTGTTCTTATTTTAGAGACTTTTAAATTATGCCATGAATATTTTCGTGTTCAGACTGACATGGATTCACTGGGAAATTTTAATGGATTAAGTTTTATGAACTTACAGTCAAAGTTAGTTAATCTAGTTGTTATTTTAATTAAGAGTTCCGGGCATACAATAACTTGATGTCATTTTTGACTACCGTTATTGGAAGTCCCCTGTTTTTAGAAAGAACAAATGTGAATTGAATTTATTTGTACCATTTTCTTTTGAAATTATCATTACACATGTCAAATTCTCATCCACTAAAAAAAAAATTATCTCGCATACAAATAAATAAGAAAAAATAAATTATAGCACATTCAAGGAAACTATTTTCATTTGAATGAATTTTTACAAAATAGCCATGAATATATCAAAAACTACTAACAAAAGCTAAAGAACTGGAAAAAACTACTGGTATAGTAAAATTCAGACTATCGAAAATGTTAAATTGTTATACAGTTTTTCCTAAGAAACTTCATTTTTTTGAATGGAACACCTTAGATCTAAATATTTTTTTGGATTCTACGCATTATTCTGCCCAAAAAAATACTAGTACACACTAGTGCTAAAATAAGCCATTGCAGAGATAGCTTCTTCATAACAAAATCGGAATTTTTCTACCAATAAGTGCTTCTACACCTACATTAACTATTAAACCAGCTACTATTTACCTAAAGTACTGTTTTCTCGCATCATTTCACTTTTTTTTTTCAATAAATTAAAACATTTAATGCAGCTGCATTTTAATATTATATTTGAAATAAAATATTACTTATACCCTGTAGGCTATGAAAAACTGTGCTAAACAAGTTATTAAGGCATCTGTCAGTGGTGGTGATATTGTTAGGGTTGCTCAGTTAGATTTACATAATTTTGGGAAATATGGCGAACTTTTCCCAGAAAGAACTAATTGACGTGGTGTGGGTTCTTTGCGAATGAGATAAAAATGCTTTATTGGCAAGTAGAGTTGACAGATACCACTGACTGATACCTTAATAACTTCTTTAGCACAGTATTTCATAGCATATAAGGTAAAATTTTATTTCAAATTATAATATTAATTTGCAGATGTGATAAAATATTTTATGATAGGTGGTTCCATTTAAAAGAATATAAGTTTGGGTTGGTACTACCTTATCGAACAGCCTGTATACACGCTAATAATTTTAAAATGTGCGCCTCGGCGTTCTGTATATATGAGTGAAATTAGTTTTAAAATACCTTCATTAACAGAGGTACAATCTTCCGAGATGTCTAATTGCTTCAAACGAGTATTACTTTACTCCAATACAAAGTTCTTTGATCAGAATAGAATTATGAACGTGCAAAAAATAAGAAAAACAGAGAAACATGATGCAAAGTCATGCATATTAATACCTGGAAATCAGAAACGAAAGACAAATAATACCTATTACATCCCCTTTAGAAACTTATTTTATTATTACCTAATATTATTTCGTATTTACCATATTAATCTAATTATTGTTTTCTTTCTATTTTCAGGTGAGTGTTTCCGAGTTCAACACGTTGCAACACGTTACTCCACTGCATGGAGTATTTTATTGAGGTTTTTATATAATTTACTAATCATTATGTTTAATATTTATTATTATGGGACCTATTTATTAAGAAACCTATTTTAGAAAGCAATATCAAGGTTCAAATACATTACTTTAACACAATTCAAACAAATTCAATCTCCTCCCAAAAACTCCAACATCAACCCTCCAATTTCATCCGGATACCTGCGAGCCCCAACGTAAATTGATACCAAAGCCTTCACAATTTGATAAAAACTTATCAGGCCGACTGTATTATACACATTAGATGCCCATTGTTTTATCTGGTTTCCGGCGAACTTTGCGTTTACCCTCAACCGCGTCGTTTCCAGCATTGCCCCGGAGCGTTACGGGTATCAATTAAAGGAAAGATGACTCGAAAAACCCCCTTCTCTCCCCCCGATTCAAACCCCCCTCGCTCCTACATCGTCCTTTGCTCGTTTGCACAATTTGGCGCGCTTTCGGCTCGCAGCGCTATCCGACTTCTGACAAGGATTTAAGCGTCTGTTTTTTTATCCTGCGAGTTTCCGATCCCGGACGGATAATGAATATTGGATCTGAAGTAGGCGGCGAATTAATGGCCGGGATAATATCGGCCTGACACGACGGCTTATCAGGACTCGGGCGGGTATTTTTCGAGAGTTTCGTGGAAGCGGTGGTCCTTTCGTAATCCTGGCGATCCTGTTTTTGCGCTGGGGATGGTGACGAGTTAGGAGTCGACGCCGGACGATTCTAATTAATTGTTGAAAAACACCGAAATAGATTTTTTTCATTAGTTCTTGAGTTAAATGTCGATTTAAAATTGGTGGAGGAGCCGGTGTGAATATTTTAAATTGACTTTGAGTCCATCTATTTAGTAAATTTATATTAAAAAAACTGTAGCAAAGAACTAAACATCTATTTTTTAATGGTATTGCACGTTAATTTTGATTTAATCATGTTTTAGACACATACAATGCTTGTTTTCAGTAAACATGTTTGTAAGCAATTGAAGATTTTTCTTTTGTCGCTCATATTTTCGTGGAGTAAGGTCTGGGTTGCGCGAACTCATGACAGCAATATCAAAATTCATAAATCAACTGTCCGTTAGGTTAACCCCTAAGGACGGAAAGGTGTCGTGAAATATGAAATATATATTTATTCTCGCATAATCTGTCTGAAGTGTGCAGACTGCCTGTTGACAGTCACTGCCGTGACTGACGTGATATACGAGTTGTTGTTAGATTAAAGAAATATTATTTGATTTAGGTGAAAATACGTATATAAGAAGGAAAATGCTTGCCCAGTAATTTAAAATAGGCCTAGACAAATATCCATTTATTTGGAATTGTAACACCATCAAACTGATAAAAATTATGTTTAATGAAGTAGGTATCCATAGATTGATTGATTACATAGACAATAATTACAGTTACGATGGAGGACGGTAAAAGGAGAAAAACAGTTCTCCCACATTTTATAAATAATAGTAGCCTTAAATAGTTAAATGGTACTTTATTTTATTATATTCTAGGATAGACTTACAACTGTTGGAGACATAGTTGCGTCAAGCTTGCTGCAACTATGCTTTTTGTTTAGTGTTAATTCAAGTCCGTTAAATGAAAAGTATTATAATTAAACATTTCAAATTGCCATAAGCATTGCATATGTCGTCTACTTTGTGCGATGCGGCGTACGCGTATTGTTTTGTTTTTAGTTACATCAAGTCCCAAAAACTTTAAAACCGTACAAAGATATAATAAGTTTAATACTATTCAAACAAATTCAATCTCCTCCCAAAAACTCCAAAATCAGCCCTCTAATTTCATCTGGCTACCTGAGATAGTTGATCTTTTCAATGCCTTTTATAAATATTAGACAACCGAAAGGTCCGCAGTTATTTGTGTTGCATACTCACCGGCACATCGGCACTCAAAATAACCTACTTTCTTATGAAAACTTAACATTTATAATTCCGCTACATTTATAACAAGCTAACGGACTATCGGTTAACGAAGTTAACTTACTGATTAACTTTGCTCAGTTTTGCAAATAACCATTTATTTTTAGAAAATCAGTTTCTTAAATAAGAAGGAATAACAGGGAAAAGGCACCAAATGTTTACTTTCTATTGTGTATGTCAACAGAGCAAAAAGCAAATTAAGCATATACAGGGTTGGGCAAAACGAACACTAAAACGGCAAGAATTTTTTTAATGTTATTAATGAAATTTCGTGCATATAGATAACAACATATAACGCGCGATGTTGGGTACTTTTTCACAGCGTTGTACTTCTGGTGTAACCGAAAATGCCACGAACTTGTTTTTAAATGGATAATTCTGTATATTTTGTCATATTTCAATAGACCTCCATTAATATACTGTTAGGTACCTTTATCTCTAATATCCCAAGTGATACGCCATTTAAAAGTCCTGAATTTGTTTTCATCTCGTAAACTACAAGAATATACACTTATATCTTTATTTTTATCTTAAGAAACGATTGTTTTGCTGGACTAGGCCAGCTTTTTAGTCTTATATTCAAAGAAAATCTTCTCAAGCTCCTTTCTACCACCGCTGCAATGCAGTATTTCCAAGATACTCAACATTGTAATATTATATATACGTCGCGAAAAACGATTTTCCATATTCACATCACAGGGGAAAACCCGAAAAGCCGTCGCATTCTCCGTTACTATCGGTTCTATACAGCGAGCGTCGTCGCATTCTTCTCGGCTCTTCCACCGAGCCCGTTGCGGCTGATTCATCCATCCTCTCTCTCTCCGAAAACTCCTTAAATCTTTAGAGTTCGACGTCTCCAAGAGATATATCCCAAACCACCCACTACTATATAGAACGTCGAAACTTCCGGCCAAACTTCGAAGCTCCGCCAGTTTGCAGACTTTCCACCCGCAGCTTCATCCGGTTTTTCCGATGACGGGGATGCCGTGCGGCGCGCTTTGAGCGTGTATCGGCACTTCACAATGCACCCTGTCGTCCATATCGACCCGTTAAGCATTTTCCATTCGACCCCCGCCTATAGCGTTCCCGGTCTGTGAGAGTAGTAGGAATAATAGGAAAAGATTGTCGATCGGAATCGGTATCGGACGAATTAAGGGTGGAACTGGACTGAGAAGTTGGGAGAGAGAAAGAAAAAGGGGGAAAGATAGGGAGGGTCAATTGTGGAAACAATTAGAAATGGGTTTAAATATTTTAGATGACGATAATCGATTTGAAATGGGATGAAGTTTACCAGCCATCTTAATCTCTTCTTCAGAATTTGATTGCTTAATAAAAACTTAATAACCGTATTATTTATAAGTTATACTTAGTTATAATTATAACTTTATACTTTAGTTTATTTATTTGATAGAGATTAAACTATTTTTAAAGAAAATAAGTGGCGCTATTTTCTCCACAAGTCGAGTGGATTACACTGGTCAATATAATGTCACAAAAGTTATGATATTATGGTAACCAAATATCTCCATTACTTCACAGTTCTGTAAGTAAATAAGCACAAAATAACAAATCAAACAAATCATGATTCTGAATAATTCCTAGAAAATTCTTTAACGTTCTGATACTGTAGAAATAACACGATCCCTTCTAAAATATAATTTTACGTGAGACAATTATGACAAATAAAATAGTGGAAAATTAACCTTGAAAAAATATGTAAGATCTTTGTGAAGTGGTGGAATAACAAAACCATTTTTTGGAACATTCGAAAACCGATGTTTGAATTTAAAAAAATATGTTAGATATTGGTCTTAATATGTAAAAACAATGAGTTATTTTATTAAAAACATTTCCATTTTAACTTGAAATGTATATTAGTAATTGGTCTGCAAACAATAGGATGTATAAATAAAATTATAGAGCTTGTTGTGTGCCGGAGTGAGGTAGCAACTCGGGAGAAAAACGTCGGATAAGATATTTTTTAAACTGCCAAAAAACGAAATGAGAGAGGTTAGTTTGATGTTTGTTTGGCAGGAAATGTGTTTAGATGCTTCCAAACAAATAAACAATAATGACGGCAACCTTGCCGAAAGAAAACACTGTAAAAGAAATTCCGTTGCCAAGCCACAGTCGGTTGTTATACTTCGGGTGTTACCGACGGTGGTCGCCGAATTTTTAAACATACCACTTTTAATTGCAGTTTTATCATAAACAAACATCAACAACTAACATCCTACAAGCCACTGTTCCGATTTTGGTTTATCCTTTGTACAGTGTTCAAGGGATTGTTCAGTAATAGCAATTTTCAACTGAGTAACCAGTTGGGTACTTAACAAGATTAGTACCAAGTAGTACCAAGTAGTAACCAAGTAGTACCAAGTAGTAACAAGTAATCATTAACAGGCGTTGTTTTTTGCCTAATAGTAATAACTATAATGCCATTGATTTTAGATGACTTATGAGATACGTTATGAGATATATGCCTTTATAAACATTTGGCCACACTCACAACTCATTTTTTTCAGTAAAATGTAACGAAATGTTAGAGACTTTTAGACGTAACCCGACGATGTTTTTTACAACTCAATTATATTGATGTTGTTTATAAAACCAAAAACTGGTTTTAACCGGGTACTTGGACATTTCGAAAACCGGTTTTTGCTTCACTTTAGAACTTCCTATTCTGACAATTCTATTATGTATTATATTATTTTTTAATTAAAATAACCTTAAATAAGTTGAAATAATAAGAAAAAAGACGCAAAAATATCAAAAACACAGGGAAACTCTGTGTAGTGTGTATTCATTTTTATATAAACAAACGTTAAATATAAATAATTAATTATAGTAAGAACAATGTTTAAATGTACACTGTGTCATCACTCATCACCTAAGAGGAGCACAAGGACCAACTACCATGGCAGTCAGCCACGTTAAAAAAAACGTAAACAAAAAAGGATTTTTTAAAATCTTTCCTTTAATTTAACAAAATTTAATTATTCGCAAGTATCTATAAACAAAACATCAATTAACCTTGTTTGAGATTTGAAACAAACTAAAAAACCACTGTCGTATTATTGAATTGACAATATCGTATGTTAAAATAAATGAAAAAAACATATTTCTTATTGGGAAATATATATTTCATTTAAAAGAAAACATTTATCTAAAGCAAAACTGCTGATAAAGGAATTCTTTCGTATAACCAGATTGTAAACTACAGCGGTCTGAGTCAATGATATATTGATTTCCGGGTGGAAAGCGCGTTGAGGACTTTGAAGCAGTCGACGTTTCGCCCTCTGGTGCAAGAGGCATCTTCACCTTTTACACAAACTTCTTCTTCATCTTTTACACAAACCAAAACCCTTGCCCGTGAATCCCGTTACTACTCTAGAAGAATCCGCAAATCAATAGAAATCCTACAAGACCCCCCCCCCCCCCAATATCAATAGAGACGATAGTTTTCACTTACGTCATACCTAGAAATCAGTTCTATCCCAACAGCTTCTACTTGCTGGCCCACTACCTGTTAACCCTACCCCGTCCACTTCGTTACCCTCACTCCAAACACCACCTGGTGACACCACTCCACTCATATATAAACACCAGTCCCAACAGACAACACCATCTTCTTAGCACTTGCTTTGATAACTTAGTCCTGAAGATGCCTCTTGCAACAGAGCGCGAAACGTCGAGTACTTCAAAGTCCTCAACGCGGTTTCCACCCGGAAATAAATATTTCATAATATATACCAATATTGCTAACAAATATTGATTCAGCGCCAATACATATATCTCACAAGCGCTTTCTTTTCTTCAAACTGGTATTTTTCTGTAAGTATGTATAATGTATCTGAACTTTAAAATGCACCCGCTTATATCGACCGGTTGAGCATTTTTTGTTCACCCTCGTTCCTCATGGAGTAGCCAGTAATAGGGAAAGATTTCCGTCGAAATCGGCATCGGATGAATTAAGGGTGGACTGGGAATAAAGAATGGAGACTAGAAAAATAAAACGGGGGAAAACGGGACGAAAGAATGCTCGATGTAAATTGAAAGCTTTCGGTTTGGAACAGTTATTTCGGCTATTGTTCGCGTAGCACTCCTACAGGATCCTATTGGTACTTAGCGATGAATAAATGAATGAATGAATAAGTAGTGGAGTGGAATTCTTTTTCGTTATTGCGACGATTCTAAGGGAGAGAAAATGTGCAGTAGTAATAAATTGCTCTGGTTTTCTTTTACATATTTTTACAATTTTTTTACTAATAAATTTGATGGTGAAATAAATGTCCTGGAATTTTCTTCATTTTAAGAGTTGACGTAAATAATTTACTAGGTTCCGAGATATTTTTTTTATATATTCAGTGTTTTATAGGATTGAAGTGATCTACGCACTACAAACTTTAACATAAGCAACAAAAAAAAATCGACCGCTCAAACGCTGGGTATATAGTGAGTTAAGTGCCACCATCCCTTTATCTGATAAAAAATATTGTTGATGTAGTAAAGTGTGGAAAACAATAAAAAGCTGATGTAAACAGGCGCTATATCTTATCTACCTGTATTACACAGTATTTGTTGCTAAGTTTTATACAAAATAAATACCGTACCACCAAAATATAACAGCAGACCACATTTTATATATGTCATTTAAAAGTGTACGTACACAGCCGCCCCTAACCACAACCCCCTGCCAGCAACAAAATGAGGTGTGCGACGTTTTCCACATCTACAAACAGGATCAAGTGATACGGAGTGTTCCATGACGAATTTACATTCAGTTTGATGGACACATGTTGATCCGAAGGAGACGTGATGAATGTCACGATTCTCAATCTTTTGACCTTATAGTTGAGAGAACGGTTGGTGCATTACGCTTGCCACTTTACCATCCTTTTGCACAAAAGTCTATGTAAGAATCACACACTAATATGATGATGTTATGACCTCCGGGTGGAAACCGCGTTGATGACTTTGAAGCAGTCGACGTTTCGCAGTCCGTTGCAAGAAGCATCTTCAGGGTATTTTAGCTTCTTAAATAAGATTGACACTTAATCAATTATACCGGCTGTAATGTAAGTTTGTATGTATTTATATGTTTATAACAATCAAATTATAAATGATATAATTATAAATTTATAAAAAATAAATCGAAAAATTAAAAATTGTAGGCACAGTTGAGCGTTAATATTTTCAATCTAAAATTTGCTTTTAGATCTTTTATAGAATCTTTTCCCCCATTTAACCGATAATGTATATCATTAAATAAACGAGAATCCATGTATATGCACGAAAAACGCACACTCCGTATAAAGTAAACTTTCTGCCTGGCCCTTATTACCTTCTGCAAATAATTGAAATTGGTTTTCGATTCCTGGTTCATTAGAAGAACTAGATGAAAAATAACATCAAAATATTATCTAGTATTTGCTAAGTATACAAACAAATAATGCAGTTTTTCTATTCAGCATCTACATTGCGAGACACCATTTTTTAAATAGCTCGGATCAATGGTTTTTGGACTCGTTTACTTCAACTCTCCAAAAATGTTATCTGTAGCTCCAAGAGCTATAAGAGTTTGTCATAGATATGTTAGAATGTAATAATATACTGTTTATATTCATTTTTCTGTAAATCTTTGTATTGGTAACGTTCATAGTAACTTCTAGACTTGAACATGTAGACATAAGTACACAATAGTTTTAGTGCTATTTCAATATCGTTACAAAGTGTCGCTTGATACCTAGACAGATTTCTGCTTAGATACTAAACAAGTTATGTCTGCTCGCTTATACTGCTTGTTTCCGTTTTGTTTATAAATACTGCAAAATCCTTGTGTTCTATAAATAACATAAAAACCAACTAAAATAAAAACCGGTATAAAACCTCTTCATCCTTGCTTTATTGAAAATTATTTTTTTATATAGAGGACATCTTTCGGACCTCAGTCCATCCTCAGCCCTAAATCTACAAATAAATACATCAAATTGTATCAATAGAACATAAGAACATAATGAACATAATGTTGAAGTTTAATAATTAGAGAAAGTGAGATTGGAAAAGTTAATTTATGATTGAACTGCAATAAAATTTGAAATTGTGATAGGTGAACGAATTGTTGATAATATTGTAAAAGTGTTCAACTAATTGAGATTCAGATAAGTAAAAAAGGACTTTATGTTGAAATCTAATTGTTCATTTAAAAGTGTTTTGTTCGGATCTAATTTGCATTTGTGTATCTCTAATTGTTCAAGAATGTCCATTTTTATAACTCTTCTCGCATTTATGGATTATTTTGGCATTCCTATAATCAATTTTGTAGCCCGTGGTCAAGGTGTGTTGATATAAATTTGATGTTGTTTGATTGGTGTGTTCTTTCAATCTTTTATTCAATTTCCTTCCTGTCTGACCGATATATATTGCTTGGCAGTTACAATTAACAGAGTATACCACTTTGTTCACCTATAGGCTTCTTTTCGTATCTATATCTTGTCAGTTTCTTTAGTATTTGATTATTGTTAATGTATGTTGGTGTAATTTGAAATGTATTTAGCGTTTCTCTTAATTTTGTGTTCTCTGAATTTTATGTTAATGTTGTTAAATGTGGATGTTCTGTATGTTTGACTATCGGGATGTGAAAGGTTATTAGTATACAAAGGGTCCAGTTTTTTACATGTTCTGTATATCATTGAGTTTACTATTGATCTAGGAATCCATTGTTCTTTGCGAGTTGAATTACATACTGAAGTTCCGTTTCTTTTGACGTCTTAGTTATCGGGTATGTCAAGGCTCTTTGTATATAGTATGTTATTGCTGATAGTCGGTGTTTGAAGTCGTGGTTAGACTCGAATGGTATGATTGTATTCTTTTTGTTAATAATGGTGACATCTAGGAAGTTCAGTTTGTTATCTTTTTGAATTTCGAAGGTGTAATTTAATTTTGGGTGGATGTTGTTAATGTGATTAAGAAAGTTGTCAATGTGTTCTTGTTTTCTCTTCCAGTATTGTTGCCATGGAAATGTAGCGGAACACGTCAACATGTTAAGCAATCTCTCTGTAATTAGAACTGTAAACCTGTAGTACATATTACTTTGTGTTACGCATTCACTATATGTGCAGAATTTATACCTACAATGTAGGATTTGTAGTGTTTGTGTCACTGACCCCAGTCCTGATAAATATTTTTCAATGTTTATTTGATACTTTTTTATAATTTGAACGTCTCGTATAAGGCGGGTTTCTTCATAAGCAAGGTAACCATTGTTCTAATGTTTCGAAATTCATGACTACTATCAGAAAAACTTCAAAATGAACCATTTATTTTATGGTCCATTGCGTGGAAATTTACAAAGCAATAGCTAATAAGAAATCATAAGAAAGAGAATGCGCATATAGCACATCTCTAAAAAAAGTCTCCCCTTTTACGTACACTGTAGATAGTAGAGGCAATATTATTCCAAGTTGATATCTCTTCGAACTCATATATAGGCCTTAATTAGCAATCAATGGACTCACAGACAATTAAATTACAGCAAAACAAAGCGTCGCGAACGAGCGCAACGGCATCTATATGGTAACCAATGGCGTCGTTAGTGTTCGTTGTAGTCTATAAAAATGATTAACACAATTCAGCGGGAAACAATGGATGTTGTGCGGCCCGTTTGATGATGCGAAGAAGACGTCAAACGCAACGATCGAAGGCACCGTCGCGCACATCGATAATAATTGTCCGACTGTACATAACGTTCGCTCGCTAAGCTCGTTATCTTCATCACAAACTCCCCATTGACAATCGAGCCACACAACACAATGATGGCCCGTATTTAATTATCTTGTAGCGATGATGGACAGGCGCCGAGGCACGTTCTAGCGTCGAAATGGCACGGATGATCTGAGCGCCAACAGATAATATATCAATTAATTATGTTGGCTGCCATTCGATGCGCGACTCTCGGTCGTCAGTAATCATAGTGTTTATTTTTACTTTATCATACGCAGTATGTAAAGTATTGTAATCGTGCCGAAATTTTTTTTTGAGATTTTAGCGGAAATAGGTCTTTATGGGTCCCCTGAACATTTTTGACCAAGGTACAAAAAAATGTCTGTGTGTGTGTGTGTATGTGTGTGTGTGTGTGTGTACACAATTTTTGTTAATTCATTTCCGGAGAAACTACTAAAGGTATCGGCACGGAACTTCATATTTAGAAGTTTCATGACCAAACTTAGAGTTGAAAAGCGTTTGGTTCAAAAGGGTCCAAAGGAACTGGGTGTTTACTCCAAGCCTTTTTCGAGGATTTTAGAAATCAGCCGCCATTTCTGTAATTTCGTCAAAATAGTTAAATAATAAATTAAAGCAGAGGAAATTTTGAATAATTTATGCCTATGACATTTTTTGGTAAAATTAATAAATTAGCTTTTTAGTTTATTCTAAGCCTTTTTCAAGGATTTTGGAAATGAGCCGCCATTTCTGTAATTTCGACAAAATAGTTAATTAATAAATTAAAGTAGAGGAAATTTTGAATAATTTATGCCTATAATATTTTTTGGTAAAATTAATAGTTTACCTTCAAGAACAAATTCTATTTGATCGAGATCGGTCGCATCTGCATTGATATGAAATTACATAGTAGCCAGGATTTTGACAAATATTTTTTTGTGTTGTCACATTCGAAAACAGCTGATCTCATCAGAGGTTGGAGAACCACTATGGAACGTGCCGCTGTAGTGCGCAAAATTATAAAATACAAATTTCAAATAAAATAAGATCACCAATTTGATTGTTTGTTGATAAGAAATATCAACCCGTCTTTATATCTAATTCTAAAAATGATACATTGAGAAAATTATAAATAAAGTATAGCGATGAGTGTAGTTTTATTTTAGTATGTTGGTAGGGATGTGTCATGAACAAATATAAATCTGTCAGAATTTGAATTACCTTTTTAAGGTGCGTTTTCATTAGTGATAATGGCAGTGGTAGCAGACGCCGTTATAGTATTTCCAATAGAAAATTGCTAGTGACTCATGTTTATGTACATGCAAACTAATGTGTCATTATCACGATATGTAAGAAATACTATAATTTTGTATTCTACCACCGCCATTAGCTACCATTACCTACCAATCGGAACGCACCTTTCGTCAAAGTGGTACCAACCTAGCATTTACTATACAGAAATCATTTATTTTTTTTAAATACGTATTTCGTAAAAAGCAACACAATAAACGTTGATGTCGCTCCTGCCAAAAACTAGATAGCGCGACTCGCTCATATGCGACGGCCTTCGGTGACGCGCCGTATCACCGCTCGTCGCGCTATTCCGTACTTTCGGCATTTGTGACATAAATAACTATTATTCTAATGACGTAGTGTAGGTAGTGTCAAATGCTGATGCTTTGACAATACCTACGATTTATCTCTATAGAATAGATTCTCATGCAGCTAAACTATTAATTTTATATATTGTATGATAAAGTCATGTGCCTGGCCACATCAGATTTTTTCACGGGGTAAACATTTATGGGACGATCGAGTATTTCGTTCCTACGTCTTCCGACCATTTTATTGATTTTATTGTCTTTCATGGAATAATTGCTTCGAAAGTACGAAAGACCACAATGCATTACTTTTTGGAAGGTCAGGGCAAGTTTTATGTTACTGTTTTAGTGAAGACCCACGGAATTGGGTGTCATACCTCCACACTGGTTTCAGAATTAATTTTCAGTTAAGTCAACTTCAGAATCCAGACTAGTAACGTTGCTAGTATAGACAAGCTTAAAAGGAAAACAGAAATAGGATTCAGGCTTATTAGTCATTATATTGTAGATAACCACCAATCGCTGATGCTTTTCCTGATTTATTAGTAATACATTATTGAAATGAAAGCTACAATAAGAATACTTTTTGTACCAGCAATTTAAAAACTAACAGCATAATTATAAGCATTTTAATTGAACGTTGTTCCCTGGAAATACCGAAATTAAAAGAGATATAATATCCGTGGTGTCCGAGAACTTGAATTATTTATTATTAAGCGATTTATATGGAGGAGTTTCGAACTTGATGTGTTATTTCTACAGTCGTTTCGATTCGAGCCTTGAGAAAGCCAAAGAAAATTGTGCGAAACGTCGGCAAATGATTAGCGATTGACTTGTGAAATAAAGGAATAAAGGACTGAAAACAGCGTTTAGATACTCCCAATCAAACAACATACAGTCGATAGAAGTAAACTTGAGCATAATTATAGTATAAAATACTGTAATTTATTACCGAGTCACAAAAGGACAACGCCCGGTTTCAAAAACGATGATAACATTTTATCCGGATCACCAGAATATTTCTTTAAATCATGAATTTGATAGTAGGTAGATGGCTTCTGATTTAAAATGTGCATTGTTGGCTCCGCTGAATTAAGTAATTAAAAATCCGAAAATTATCATTAATTACGGTAATATTATTTAGTAATTTACCTGATAAATTACTGCTTAGGAGTGGTGGGGTAGGTACATTCACGCAACCACTGATGGAAGGTTTTTGAAATTAATTATAAATTCCGATAAATTAACAACCGTGATTAAAATTTTCGGTAAATTACTGGTACATTACCAACGGTAATTTAAATTGATGATAAATTACAATCGGTAATTTAAACTGTAAATTACGGTAATTAAAAATCGGTAAATTACCAATAATTACGGTAATTAATTTGGTAATTTACGCGGTAAATTACGCTTTTATATCCCAGATTTTTTGTGCTTATCTCAAAGAAACCGATTAAATTCTTTTTGTCAAGTGCCTAGATTAGTATGATGGGTCTAAAGAAAATTGAAAATGGGGCTTGCTGGGGTTCTGTGGTGGGACCTAAAATCCAACCAACCGAGTATTTGATGTTCTTCACAAAAGCGTGCGTTTTTTTTCTGAAGATCGTCCAGTCATTATATCTAAAGTTGTTTAGGCTGGGGTATTTTGAAATGTATAGGTGGATGTAAATTAATAGAAAATTACCTAGAATGGAGAAAACTTTCCACTTGTAATTGACCGTGGTGATATCGTTATACTCAAAATGTTACTTGAATCTGGATTACTTAGAGTTTACTTGATCTTCTCCAAATACTTAGATATAATAATAAATTATTACATTTTGTCGATCGACATCTCTGGCTTGAAGTTATGTTTCACAAGTATACTGATTTTATTTGTCTTTTACTTCTTTTAGAACATATCGTCTGATTCATAATCAACAAAAAGTAAACGCAATGGCCTATTATAGCATGAACAAACATACAATTTTTATTAGAATTTCTAATTTTTTATGGACTTCAATGATGTTCAATCAGTGAGGTTTGAAATTTTCGGGAAAAGAAAATTTAAAATTGTAAAATATTGATAACTTAGGTGAGCGTGGATTTTGTGACTCAAGGTCATAGTGTTCAGCCGCTCTAAATTCACAAATTGTCAAAAACACAATTTTAACCTCTACCTTTTCCAAAACGTTACGTGATAGGACACTTTTCATTCACTTTGTATTCACAAAAATCATGTTCCCCAAAGTAATCGATACTAAAATTTGCAATTTAGGTTTGTTAAAAAATTTTGGAAAAGAAAATATGCCGTCGGGTTTGAAAACAACAGAACCCATACCATGTCAACTATTTTCGAGTCGATGTGGAGTTGGCATGCAAAATGGCATTCTTATATCGCCATCATTCATTTAGTCATGAATTATAGTTTTCTGAAAAGGACTCTTTAATATGAAACGACATGTTAGTTAATAATTAACTAACATAAAGTTAGCTGCAGAAGGGGAAAAACATGAAAGTGCAGACTTATTCCAAGCGTTACTTGACCATGAATTTCCAAGGACTTAACAGGTTTACTACTAAAACCAAACAAACATATCCAAGTTGTAAAACAGTCTTAATTTTTACTTAATTATAAGCTTTGTTGATTGGGGTATAAGAACTACCTCCTGGAATTTTCTTCTTGGTCCTTGGACATTAATGTTGGTTCATTTGAGTCAATCCATCTTATTTTCCTTAAAATTTGAATAGGTACATAAGTTTTAGTTGTAGGAACGACAGAATACAGTAAAGTTAACATTTACACGTTTCTGTTAATGATTTTAATTTACTGGTTGCGTCGCGTCATCACATCATCGGCCAACAAATAGTCAGTGAAACGGGTAAAGAGTTTTAGGATATTTTTTGCGGAATTTAGAGAAGAACAAGTTGTCGGTATCAGTGGTGAGGACGAAAATGGAAATAGTTATCAAAAAGCATCGCTAAATCACTCCATTAACGCCACACTGTTGCTTGTATTCATGAGCAGCCCTTTTTTCATCCCTACAAAACCACTCAAACAATTTACCCACAATGTATTCGCCACATATCGTCGGAGCGTCAAGCACGAACCGTGCAAAAAATCTTGTCAGCCGTATAATTTATCAACTGTGTTTATATCAATAAAAAGCTGACATGAAACGATAAGCTCGCCCGAGCAATTTGGCAGTGAAGCTCGACGGTTTACCCGTCAGCTGATTAAGATCGACCCGATCAGATAAGCTGCTCCGTGCTCACCGGGGATCGGCCCGCTCCTCTTTTTTTTTTCCTTCGTTCACGGTTATTCGTCGGATTGCGAACCGGAGATTCGGCGCGCCATCTACCGGACCGGGATGGCCCGCGTAACGTTTGGAACGTGTTCGGGAGTTCGGCCAACCGTAAACGAATCAATTTGTAAACTTTTCATGTGCTCGGCGAACGCTCGCTCGTTCGTCGGATTATTACGTATAGTATATTGCGGCAGGTGATGCAACGGGGAATTTTTATTTAAAATTTATGAAAAGTTTCGGTTCCGGTTTCAAGCGTGATTGAAATCGTGCGGAAACTATTAAGATTTGTGTGACCGTGTTGAGGAAATGATGGTTTAGTTGATGTGGAATTAGTGAAATGTCGGTTGTGATTCCCCGCCTGGTATTCATTTGTTTGTGGACCCATTTAGCAAGTTGTGGTGAAACGATAAATTCTTTTGGATTCTTAATAGAAGATTAAACTGTTTTGTTATATTCTCAAACAATGACGACACCGACGATAGTGTATACTGACAGATTTCGTATTTTGTAACAGATTTCAGCAATCAGAAATCTGCTGGAAGCTAGGTCAGGAATAGCTATCAAAAGCCACAAAGAAAATGAAAATGAAAAGGAGATATAGATGGAAGAGAGCAAAATGATATAGGAAAAAGAAATAGCAAAAGGAGGTACATCGCAGAAATGACACAGGGAAAAACTTGAAACTGAAGATTTGAAAGGAAGATAGGAAAAGAAGACAGGAAATGGGATTTATTCCAAAGCACTCCCAGGTTAAGTCTTGATAACTGAAGACTGGAAACGAAGATACGAAACGAGATAAGGAACAGGGATGGGAAAGGAGATAGGAAAGTGATAGGTAAATGAGATAAGAAAAGGAGATACTGCCCAAAAGGTCTCCAGGGTAAAACTTGACATGAATACTTGAAAAGAATATAGGAAAATGAGATAGGAAAAAGATATAGCAACGGAGATAGGAATATGAGATTGAAAAAGAAGATAGGAAGCGGTGATAGGAAACGAGGTTACATGCAAAAAAAGCCCCAGGTTAAGACTTGATAATTGAAGTCTTGAGCAGAAGATAGGAAAAAATAGGAAAAATAATTAGAAAATGAGATAGGAACAGCAAAAGGAAAAGTAGATAAGAAAAGATGATAGAAAAAAGATACATCCCAAAAACCCTCATGTTAAGACTAGATAAATAAAGACTTGAAAATAAGCAATAAAAAGGATATAGCAAACAGACATAGGAAATGGAATTAGGAAAATGAGATAGAAAAAGAAGATAGGAAAAGGAGATATGAAGAGGAGATATATCCCAATGGAGATTAACTTGGGGCTCTTAATAACTGATACCTTGATACTTAAGACTTAAAAAGAAGATTGGAAAAGGAGTTAGAAAAAGGAGATAGGAAAAGGAGATTGGAAAGGAGATAGGAAAATATGGTAGGAAACGGTGATAGGAAAAGAAGTTATATCGCAAAAAAACCTCAGGTTAAGACTTGATACCTGAATACTTGAAAGGAAGATAGGCAAAACAGACATGAAATGAGATTTATTCCAAAACACTCCCAGCTTAAGACTTGATAACTGAAGACTGGAAAAGAAGATAAGAAACGATAGGAAACAGCTATGGGAAAGGAGATAGGAAAATGTGTTAGGAAAAGGAGATATTTCCCAAAAAGTCTAGAGAGGTTAAAACTTGATATCTGAGGACTTGAAAAGAAGATAGGAAAATGAGATAGGAAAAAGATATAGCAACGAACATAGGAATATGAGATAGAAAAACAAGATAGGAAACGGTGATAGGAAAAGAAGGTACATCCAAAAAAGCCCCAGATTAAAACTCGGTAACTGAAGACGTGATGAAAAGACAGGAAAAGGAGATAGGCAAAGGAGATGAGAACGGAGATACATCCCAAAAGAGCACCACGTTAAGACTTAAGAAGAAGATAATAAATAGGAAAATAGCTAGAAAATGAGATAGGAAAACAAAATGGAAAAGGAGATAGGAAAAGGTGATAGAAAAAAAGATACATCCCAAAAAAGCCTCAAGGTACGACTAGATAAATGAAGACTTATGAAAGAAAGAAGGTATGAAAAGGATATAGGAAACAGAGATAGGAAAGGGAAATAGGAAAAGGAGATAGAACAAGAAGATATGAAAAGGAGATGGGATAGGAGATATTAAAAGGAGATTCATCCAAATAGACCTTAACTTGGGGCTTTTAAAAACTGATAACTTGATAACAGGATAAGAAGAGTTAGAAAAAAAAGAAGATAGGAAAAGGAGATAGGAAAATATGGTAGGAAGCGGTGATAGGAAATGGAGTTACATCGCAAGAAAGCCTCGGATTAAGACTTGGTAACTGAAGACTTGAAAAGATATGAACAGGATATAGGAAAAAGAGGTAGAAAAGAGCGATAGACAACCATGATGGGAAAATGAGATTCATCCCGAAGAGGCCCCAGGTTAAGACTTGATAACTAGAGAGGACTGGAAGGCTTACAAATCTCAGAGCTGTTTACAGATTAATGTCTGTGCTCAAATTGTGGAAGATGGCAGAAGTCATCAGTTAAGTCATCATGTCATCACATTAAACTTCGTCTTATGGACCTATCTCCTTCTTGTCCATCGCGTAATAAACTTTTGAACATTTTCTGCTGGGCTTGTTCTAGAGCATCAGTTCGGGTTTGGAAATACGCAGTCAACTATGGAGCAGATTCACCGAGTAAGCAGCATTATCCATAAACCGTTAGAAGAAAAAAAAATGATTTGTATTGCTATCTTTCTAGGTAGCAGAAATTTCATAAATCCTGGCAAGCCAAAACTATAAATTGATAAGAACAGTTTTCTGAAATATTAAAATCTTAAGTAAATAATAAATAAATCCTTAAGTAAACAATACCAAGAGTACCGCAGGATAGTGTTTTATATCCGCTTCTTTACGTAGGTACTCCACACCAACGACCTCCCAGAACTAGGAAACGATACGATGGCAACCTTTGTTGATGACACGGCTGTTGTAGCTGTAGTTAACAGCAATAATGAAGAAACAAGAAGGAACCCTAAACAGCTAACAACAAAGTTATTAATAGATCTAGACAAAGAGAAACAGGATTAAACCCAATGAACTCCAGTCAGTGCATATTGAGTGCATATTGCATACAGAAAGCATTCAGAACTCCAAATAAGTTCCAACCTAGTCGCACCGTTTGGATAATCGCAGTCTTATCAAAAGGTACAAAAATAAAATGTTAATTTAAAACGTCTGATAAATCGCTATCAACTATTTAGCCGCCCATTGGAACCCGTAATCAGCTTAACGAGATCTTCGAAAGCGAGATTTATTCGATCAAAACCAGCGATTATCAATCTCCCCCACTGGATTAAAACTTAAACGTCTCACTTCTTTTTAATTAACCAAAATTGTTACTCACTCTCGCTCGCTCTCTCGTCTTCTCTCTTTCTCCTCGTTTTCCTTAGTTAGCTTGAGCAACTTGAGCTCGCGAAACGCGAATAACTTAAAAGTGGGATTCGTTAGCGCGCTATTTATAGCGTTTAAAAAGTTCTCGCTTTTTGAAAGAATTAATTAACGTGTCGAATTTAGTACCTCTCCGTGAGGGCAAGAGCAACGTTCGAGGAGCCCTCTGAACGCCCGCTATAGGTACGAGCAGTCCTCCTTAATGAGAAATGCTCCATGAAAAGTTTTAACTCCAATCCTTGACTTTGAAGTTTCGAGAGTTCGTAAGAAACTGCACTTTTTTCTCGCGTGGGGTTATTCTGTACGATGGCAAATCTCTCCGTTGATGTTTCGCAGCGAGACTTGAGTCGACTTAAATTAGTTAAGATGTTATTCAAGAGGCTACCGAAGAGAGTTTAGTTAGTTGACAAAACTTGCTCGTCGCGCGCTGTTTTGTTGTCATGAATAATTACAAGCGTGCTATTTCATAGTTTTAGTTCAGTTTATGTTTTGGATGGGGCTAAATAATGCAGTAATTAGGACTCTTACTTACTTAATTATAATATGTATTCATACTTTTAACGACTTTAGACTCATGTTTCAAGCATTTCTTGCGCGTTTTTTATGTTATTAAATATTTATATTAATGTTTCCGAATCTTTTACGATAGGTACATGTTATCACATCTGGTACATTTCGTATTTTCTTACTTATCTACAGCCCTTTTATTCAATTCTTTCTCACTTCTTTCTTTGGTGAAAGTATGACTTATTTTCACTTTTTTCATGTTAAAGGTGTAAAACATTGTAAAACATTTAAAATTGACAGATATTGTCATGGCTATATCATGGCTATTAAGACAAAAATGAAATTTTCCAAACATCGCTTAAATATAATTTTAATCATGGCAGACAATTTTATAGGTAAATGTGTTTTTACTCTTCACAAAAACAGTTCTCTCTAATACATTTTAGGTTTTTTAATGCATCAGGAGGTATATTATTACGGTTTTGTTTAAGATTTTTGTCCTAATTCTTTAATCAACTTGTATTCGACTAGTTTCGACTGTTTGTGATATATGTTTTGATGATTTTGGCAATTATTTTCATTCTAATGACAGTAGGTAGTCTCACACCTACCGTCAATATTATCGAAATATCTGTCAAATCCTGGCTAATTAGTTTTATTTTAATGCAAACACGATCGACCTCGATCAAATAAAATCTCATGCAGCTAAACTATTAATTTTATATATTGTATGATAAAGTCATGTGCCTGGCCACATCAGATTTTTTACTTATCTTATTTTTATTATTATTATTTTTACTTATCTTATCTTATTGGGTCCCCTGAATATTTTTTACCATGGTACAAAGCAATGTCTGTGTGGGTGTGTGTGTGTAACCGTTTTTTTGTGGCGACGATTCCGGAGAAACTACTAAAGAAAGGTATCGGGACGAAAACTTTATATTTAGAAGTTTCATGACCAAACTTAGAACTAAAAAGCTTTTTGTTCAAAAGGGTCCAAAGAAACGATGTTTACTGAATGCATTTTTGAAGGATTCTGCATATGTGCCACCATTTCTGTAATTGCGTCAAAATAGTTAAATAATAAATTAATGTAGAGGAAATTTTGTGTAATTTATGTATATGACATTTTTTTGTAAAATTAATATTTTAGCAGCATGAGCAAATTGTATTTGATTAAGATCGGTCGTACTGCAATAAAATTAGTTAGCCGAGATTTGGCAGATGTTTCGATTCTAATGACAGGTAGTGTCAAACGCTGATGTTTTTATCTTAATCTTAATCATGCAGCTAAACTATTAATTTGATGTGTAGTATGATAAAGTCGTATATGAATTGTGAATATACGGTAGTACATGAATTGTGAATATAAGGTTGAATAAACGGGCTTATAATAATGATAAAGTCATGTGCCTGGCCACATCAGATTTTTTTTCATCCTTTTGTGATTTTAAAATTGATGTACATCAAGAGCATGTGAAAATTTGGACTTCTACTCTTAATAGAAGATATCTGGAATATGTAAATGAAATTAGAAACAAACAATTTGACTAGATCTACTTTTTCAACTAATTATTCAAATGTCTTTCGTTTGAAATTTATACAAAAAAGTATACAAAACTTTTCTCGTAGGAATGTAGCCAAAATAACATGAAACGGTTTTTTTATAGATGGCGCTAATGTCGTGAAAACAATCTTAATCTCCTTTGATTGGCCTATATTTCTGTATAATTTTGAATTCTTTGCAACATTTTAGTGTATAAACTAATAAGTTAGGTTCAAAATAATCAAATGGTAAGATTAGAGTGCGTACAGTGTGTATACGACATACAGAAAAATGTTTCTTTGCTGTATTTAGTAAATCTGTCAAAGTAGTGCTCGAACAAGGACGTTTTTTTAAAATTTACATTTCATTATTCTTGCCAAATTCATGTTCTAATTTAATTTTAGTAATTACAACAAGTAATCATAAAGTGATCAACAGAATTTTTAATTACTTCAATTTGTCATAATGGCATTCAAACTTAGCTAATTGACGATCTGAATAAAAGTAAACAATTTGACATGGGTTTATGCACTTTCAATAGATTTTTTCTGTGTAAACAGGAACTAATGCTTAATTAAATAATGCAATAGTTCTTGACGTGGTAGAACACTGTTATCGAATTATCTGAGTCGAGAATATTGTTAATCGAAGTCGAAGGGAAGATGATCCGATAAAGAAGATACACAGTAGTGCTTTAAAATTACGACTTTGATAAACCCGAGTACCCACGGGAGCGACAGTACGCCAATTTGTCTTCAACTCCCTCCGGCAATCAGGTCCGCGGTTATCGACACGCCACAGTCACGTGAAGGCAACCGACGCCACCATGTTCTGTCCCCTAGCTGCATCTGACAATTTCTTAACACTGACGTGGACAAACAACCAATGGCACGATAATAGAAACAAATGACGGCGGCCACTTTGGCGAAATTGTCCCTCGCAACGAGACGAGGAGAAACGACTTCTGCAAACCATCGCCCCAAACTATTTGGTGATTACTTTCTCTACTGAAAATTGGATTTGTTGGGCATATTGTGATAGTGTGTTTATATTTTTATATAGGATTATTATTTGTGTGCCTGGATATGAAAACTGACCAGTTGACCGAAGCTGATAGTGCTTTTTCAGATAGAACGAAAAAGAAAATTAAAGAAATAAACTTTTAAGTAGGTAACGTATGCAAAAAGTAAAATCCAACATTTTTGGAACAATTTCGATATATCAAGATTAAAAAAAAATATTTAATTGTTCCGTTTAGAATTTATAGAGTTTTGTTTTATATATTGTGCCAGGGCCCGCAAAAAGTCAAAACTTGGGAGCATATAAGGAGTCTGAAGAAAATTTAAGCATGCTTGTACGGGGTTTTTGGGGTCTCTGATTCCAACCCTGATATCAGATTTTTAGTATTCATAAGCGCGGATCTAATATAACTCCCAAAAATTTAATTAAATGTCGGATTGGGATAGAAATGAAAATTTTTTAATCTTTTTATATCTGCAGGTTTCGTATTTCAAATCTCTTGTCAGTTGTGTGATATTCAAAATGACAGATAGAGAATATGGTGACCAAACATTTATTTTTTATTATTTATTATTTATTATTTATTATTTATTATTTATTATTTATTATTTATTATTTATTATTTATTATTTATTATTTATTATTTATTATTTATTATTTATTATTTATTATTTATTATTTATTATTTATTATAACTTAATTTTATGGCATTGATTTTGATATTATTTTAAAATCGTAGGTATTTCTGAGTGTTAAACTGATGATCGAAATAAGATCAGTCAATTAGTTCCCCTTGTTTACGTTTTTGTACTTATTTTCTCTTTTACTCTGTTCCAGGCATAGTATTTTATATACTGTATACAAATAAACTCACCAAATAATGCAGAATAAGTTATAAAACATATACTTTTAACTAAGTTTCATTGAAATGAATCGGTTTGTAAGAAACTCACCGAAGTGGGTTTCGATTATTTCATGATTTTTTATCTGGACTCCACTATTGATGCAACAAAATACTATAATCATGTATTGTGTTGCATCAACGCTTGCCTTCGATTCGTGAAGGTAATCTTTAGCTTCCTCCGGATTGTAATACTGCCTCATTAGTTCTGCAAATTCGTTGGGGAGAACAATATCAGAATATTGTTTTAAAGCATTTTCAATAATACCGCCATCGGACATTGTAAAGAGGTAACTTGTCGTTCAGTAGATACTAATAGTAATAATAATTACAATGTTGAATGTAAATAAAAACTGCATAGTGTTGTGCACATTTTAGATAAGTGAATATCATATTATTTTTTTCCGAATTTTCATCGGTATTAGTATAAGTATATTCTTCCTACTGTTGTCTGAAATCTGGCCCATGAATTTCATAATAGTTATTTAGGTACCAAGGGCATTAAACGGATGTTTATGCCCCGAGGGTGGCCATTTAGAAAGTCGTCCGAGGGTATAAACATCAAGTAATGCCCGTGCTACATACAAAATTTTATGTCCTACAATGGTTTTGTTTCTCCAACTTGAATTATATTAATAAATATTTTGACGTAATCAAGTGACAACAGTAACAGTTCAATACCAATACAAACAAAACAGAGTTGATTGGGATAAAGGTCTAATGCTTTGATATTGAAAATAGTATGTGCCACTATGGTTTTGTTAGTCAAGATTGACGATTATTAATACCAATAGTTGACATTGACGATTAAAAATTTACAATTTGTATGTCAAATATTTGATGTATCTGACGCTTAATGCCCGCGCTGGCTTAAGAATCCTTAATGCCCTCGCGGGCATAAAGTAGCAGTTTTCACCCCGATATTTAATATGTAAAATGTCACTTTATGATCATGTAGGACATAAATAGTTATTTAACCAACAAGTATATTAAAAAGAGCGATTAGTGGTCGAGACTGTTTAACGCACGAGCGATTAGCGAGTGAGTAAATTGCCGAGATTATTAATCCCCGTTTAATATTCGAGTTGGTTAAAAAAAAATTTGTTTGAGGTTTCGTGACCATTTATGTAATTTGACACTGACAGTTCTGGACTGTGTTCCTGGATAACGGAATGTATTAATTAGATGGTTTTATTGTACATAATTTTCGATTGGCTATAATGAAGTCGTTTGATTGGCTAAACAAATCATGCGTTAATGGGAATCGTGTATTTATAGAGTATTTTAATAAATGATTTTCTATTCAGTAAACATACTCATAAATAAACGATCGACGGAAAAAATATTTTAGCAATATTTGTAGTTAAAAAATATTCACAGATAGTTAAAAACTGTCCTATTACTTCGGTTTTATAATGAATTCATTAATGACACTGTTTACAGTTTTATACTGAAAATATTTGGTTTTCACGTGGTTACGGCTGTATGTCTGACCGCAATTTTCGTAATTTCTACATTTATGTCAAATAAAATTACTCAAAGAAAAACAAATACCCCGTATTAGTGTACTTTGCTTCATAATTCGTATGTTTAAATAGTATTATCAGGGCAACAGCATGAATAAACAGCGCTAACGTTTAGCAAGATCGTTAAAAGTGCTTAAGACATAATCCGATCTAGGGTGAGCTAATCCTGTAAAGTAAGGATCAAGTTTATATCCAATTTATAGTGAGCGTTTATGTGAGAAAGTGTCGCGTTTCCGTCTGATCTGCCTAAATGTGTATAACGTATGATCTTAAGTAGCTTGGGACCAATTATGACCGGCGCGCATGCATAATAATAACAATACGATAAAATTTTCATATAAAATGGGAGTTTACGCAGCATGTATGCTGGTTAACACACATATCTTGCCGGCTCTGCCAACTGTATTGGATTACTTGCCTCATATACTGTTTAATGATATAATATACAATTACGGTAATAGAACTGTGTCTGTGTCCTTAGTCGACAAATGGAAATAATTACATTATTTAATAAAATTACAAATTGATTCTCCAGACAAAACAATTATGTATTTAACTACATAATTTTTCAACCAACTGATAAAATACGACAGCATTTTCATTCCTTTATTGATTAGAAATTAGAGAATTTTGACATATATTTTGTATTATCTATAGTAACGTAAAATAATATGTGTTCCTTCAATGTTTAGAAAGGCAGTAAATAAGATAATGGTATTTATTTCAAACTTCCCAATCCCTACGGTGAAAAATACCGGAAGCGCTTAGTAGTTACAGGTGCCTAAAGAGGACCGAAGGTGGTAAAACTGTAGAAATACTATAGAGAAAGGATAGGATCATAGAATCATAGAATTGGTATGTATTTTAAAACAATAATGTTTAATAAATATGGCAAAAGTTGGTTTGCTATGACTACTCTGCATACGCAAGAAATACGCGTATGTTCCCATCTTTATAAACTTCTTCGTTTAATTATACAACATAGAAAAGATAATTTTGTGGAGAAAACCAAAACAGTTTTCAGACTTTGAAAATTGGTTATACAGTATGTCAAACAATGGAACAATGGACCTAATATTAATTTCTCGAGAAAATGTGATTAAAATTTCCTTAGCTAAGTCATGATTTGGAATTAACATACAGGCTTTGAAACGTAGGTAAAGATTGTTAAATTTCCTTAAATCCATGTCAAATATTAAAAATAATAGCGATCTGAAATTTTTTACTCAAGAAACAAATTTTATATGTGACATGATTTCATCAACTTTTTTATGCGAAAAATAGAAAATACGCAAAATGTTTCAAAAAACATCAAGAATAGCCGACAGCGTTTATTTCGGAAAGAAAATGCCCAAAGGTAGTTTTTTTGCATGAAATCGTGTTTTTTTTTGTACTAATTTTTTCATAGATCTTAAAGTCTATTTTTACTGAGAACACAGGGTATTGTTGTTATTGCGTCTCAGTTAACACAAGCAATTAATAGCACATTATCAAATGCAGTTGCCATAATTTGTTGTTGATAATAATTTTGATTTCAAACGATAATTAATAATTAATAAACATCAAACGACAAAAATAAAAATAATTAAAATTGATATAAAATATTCAAATATGAAAATATATGAGCTTTAATTTAAATTTTATGCAACTTTTTCCTATAACATTTTACTTTTAATTTATGAAAACTGTTACTTTACTCTTGAGCATATTTACCAACTTCTAGTTTCTCTAATCTAAATCAATATTCCAACTGTGGCCATGTCGTTTCTAGGATATCCAAACTCTTACTTGTTTTCGAGAAATGTTGGACCATTATAGGTGTTGCTAGGTCCATCTGAAGACACACTGTATGCTGTGGTTTTAATGTCGTTTTTGTTTTGTATTTTTTTGCAAAGAAGGGTATTATTGCTAATAATTATTAGAAGTAAATCATTCGGACGCTCTTCATCGTTTCTTAACGTATCTGAGACATATGTGTTTTCTGTTTTTTCTTTGTGCACTGTTGAGTTAAGAGCAATGAGCGAGTTTGCAGATTCCAGTTTGAGTCTTTATGTCATAGACTGATGTGCTTATTTAATATTTGGTTGATGTTTAGGACTTCTTATAGCATGGATACGATAATACAATGATAACTGAAAAACTTCGGTGTACAAAGTGGGAGTATATGAGATGAATATCAGGTGGAACATAAAATAATCGATATTGTCGTTTACGTAAAGCTTTATCTTCAACACTGTATCTTCTGCAGACAAAACGTTAACAAGGTGGAACTATGTATATATGTTACGGTTAAAGTGATAAATGTGGTTTGTATTAATAATTACCGGCTATTATTAATAATAACCGCATCATTTGGTCAATGTGATTAGAAACACTAAAATAATCACTTGGACCGGCTATTATTAATAATTTCCTAACGGGCACGGTAAAAGTGATAAAAACGTTCCTTTTTGCAAAAGATCATTTGTATACAGTCTTCAAAGAAGTTAGCTAAGTTATTTTGATTACTATGTAGGCTATCATATTTATTTACTCGACGAAAATCATCAGTACGGCTAGCCCACTGAGCAAAATTACGAATAATACAAAACATTGATAATGCAGAATGTTTTCTGTTGTCTCCCTTTTACTTTAGAAACTACTGGATATAATTGGTAATGATATTTGGTATACACCCAAGGACGGCTCAATAACGAAACCATAGAAAGGAACATTTTATACAGAGTGGTCAAAACAGTTAACCATTTTTTTATCAATAACACCCATTTTTATATTTAATGCATGTGGGTAGTTTTTTGTAAATGTACAATTACAATTTATTAAGTAAATTTTCAAATCCCAATTATCTTGCAATTTTGCACATTTAATTATAATTTTTTCAATATTGTATTTTCATGCAAATACATACAAGAATAAGCGAAACTAGTTTAGTTATTCAGTTGCATAGATGTTTTTACATAAATTGCACTGCACAAATGATTGCAAACATTTTTGTATGGTTTTGTTCCTAACACGGTATTTTTACTTTTGGTGTTTGACAATAAAGTACTATATTATAAATAAAAGTATGAACATTGTAACATCTTGCCCCAATCTTCCCTACATTATGTTGTCCGTTACCTATTACCTAAACTAGAATTGCGCAAATAAGCATGACCAAAAGAGTTACACACTCATTCATGCAATTAGTATGGATTGACATTTTTACTTTATCATACGCAGTATGATAAAGTATTGTAATCGTGCCGAAAAAAAAAAATGAGATTTTAGCGGAAATATGTCCGTATGGGTACCCTGAATATATTTGACCAAGGTACAAAATAATGTCTGTGTGTGTGTAGCTGCATGAGCAAATTCTATTTCATCGCGATCGGTCGTATGGCATTAAAACTAGTAGCCAGGATATGTCAGACATTTTGATTCTAATGACAGTAGGTAGTGCCAAATGCTAATATTTTGACAAAACCTACTGCCAATATAAGCAAAATATCTGTCAAGTTCTGGCTAACTCGTTTTATTTTAACGCAGACACGGTCAATCTCGATCAAAAGGAATTTCATGCAATTAAAAACTATTAATTTTATATATAGTATAATAAAGTCATGTGCCTGGGCACATCAGATTTTTTGTCTCGTTTTGATAATCTTCCTCATTTTAGTCATAAGTAGTAACTAAATAAGTTAGTCAGGACTAACGTCACTAAAGGCCCAAACCTGAAAACCCGGTAAATAGATTCGTTGTGTAGCGATTATGTAGATACTAACAGAATTCGAAATCTGAGGCTCTATTATAATGTAGCATCACCTTAATGCAATATCGAATTGAAATATATCACATTGACCACAGCATGCTGGAAATTATTAATAATAGCCGGTTCATGTGATAAATTCTTCACTTTAACCTCGCCACTTGGTTATTATTAATAATAACCGGTAATTATTAATAATAACATATTTATCACTATGACCGTAACATACACACAGACCGGTACAATTAAAATAACGGTTAAAACCGATGTGGCTAGACTTTGTTGTTTAATAACTTGTAATCTTTGACCAATATCCATTATTTTTTCGACATTGTAAAGTAAAAATTCTAAAATTTACAAATGATTAATACCGGGAGAATCATTTTCGTTGGTCCAGTAAAAACCGCTATACATAGCGTTTTTGTTTTGTTTCAATATTTAAAGGTAGATGAGTTCTGACCCAACTCGGCAGAATGTTAATGAATATGACTTCATACCTTAGTCTGTAGCATCGTGCACTTTTCTTTCTGTATTGCGGCTAACTATTGTTTATTAAAACATAAATCAATTAGAGATTTATGGTTTTGTTATCATCAAACAAAAACAAAGTAAAACACACATTTATTTGATGCCCTTTTAAAAAAGACGTAGTGCTGTTAATTTATAAGTTTTTATTATAACATCTATTATGACTTATATAGATATAAGAAATTATTGTTATTATTATATCGACGCTATTGTGAATAAATATTATATTATAATTATCATGTTCCCACATCGTTATTAATGTAATTCATTTTCAGTAGTTCACACGCTTTATTCTGCAAATCAATAAAAAATAAGACTTTCTCTTTATAGACAACAATCATGTAGGTAAAAAAATACGTTTTTTAGTTGTGGGAAGAAGAGCAGAAATATTTATAAATCAAATTTTAAAAACCATGAGATGTATTATATAAGATACAATAAATTTGTATGCTAGCATTAATAATATTTTTCGTTTGTTACAGGTACGTATTTCCACCATCTGTGTAGTTTCGGCGCCAAAACAATTTAAATTTGTCAACACCGGTAAGTGTCGCCCTCTCTCAGCGGCGGACCGAACTAGAGCGTCGTTCCCGAAGTTTGTCGCAGTTCGTCGCGTATTTGTAGGGTGGCGCCACCAGATACCTCCGGACGCTCCGGTCAATTCCGACAGAAAGAGGAAATATCCGCTGGCAAATCGCTTGGCGCAAACAATTTATTCCTAATTGAAATATTGAATTGAGTGTAAATACAGGTTGGGTAACTTCTCGCGGCCGCTGTTGATAAATTACTTTGCTACTCACCAGTTACATTAATTAATTGAACTCGCATGGTCTATCTATACGAATGCAAATTAGAAGTATTGAGGCCAATGGGAGAATATGATCTCAGCCAGACTCTTGTAGGTGACTTGATCTACAAGGTTTTGATCATAGTTATAATTGAAGATGATAATATTACTTCTGTTCGCAATTTTATACCTTCTTGCCGCTAAATTAAATGATTTGCAAACGGCAACTTATTTTATATAGTTATTGGTATAACGTTAATCTAAGATAACTTAGCGTTTGTAGATAAATGTCACAGAATTCTTAAATATGATTTTTGAATTACTGCAAAAAGGAGAGCATTTCTATTTTCGAACTAATTATAATAACTTGGTCACTTATAATAAAAAATAAATAATTTAGTGACACTAACTTCTTACAACTTTCACCTAACAAGCGTTAACTGATATTTCATCAATTTTCATCAATGCATCATTTCTCGTCCTTTAGTAACGAGTTTTCTTTAAAAAAGCATAACAATGGAAACGGTTCTAATAGAGTGAATGTTACCATGCAAGTTCCAGGTTTAAGCTGTTTAAGCTATTACAACCTACGTAGTAAATTCTGTCATTTAGCGCTATTTTTTCTCTTGTAACTCTTTTATCGTATATTTTGACATTTTGTGTCAACTTGACGAAAACAAAATTAGCACCGCGACGTAATTCTGTAAGTAAGAAAACTACAAAATAGCGATTTTTGATATTTTTGTTGATTTAAAAAAAATCTGTAACGGAATCTGGCAAATGAATCCTTTTTACGGAAAACGCAAGCAAATATTGAGAACAATAAATACCAAATAAAAGATCTATAAAACACCTTCGTTTGTGCGTGTATAAAATTACCAAAATTAACTATTTTCCCCATAAAACTGAACTCCTGAACTTGTTTGCAAATCTGGCATATTTTGTTGTATTATTCAGACCCATTCCCTCAAAAAAAAAACAACACTGAAAAAAATTTTTTATTTAATTTTTATTAGGAATAGTGTTTTGTCTTGCAAGAATCAGTGTAATTTTACATCGCTTTGTGTTTTTACATTGTTATTTTATATTAAAACTGTGATTTTACAAATATTTGTCCGGAATAATACATGCAAATTTAACAGCTAACAGCTAAAATTCGTAATAATTTTACATCAATTTTAAGGTAATTTTAAAGGAAATATGGGGCATGGCGCAATAATTGTACATCGATAACAATGTAATATTAAATGAAATATACAGTAATTTTAAATAACTATATTTAAATAATATTTAAATAAAAACTATTGTACTCTATACAATGCGTGCTGATGATCGGTCCCAAAATAGCTGATTAAACGCGTAAACGATATCAACAAACGATTCTAAGGTAGATTTTTCCATTGCAGTTGTATTACAAGATCACAGTAAATGAAATAAAGCAGTAACATTCATGTAATATCACACAGATTTGTAAAACTAATCCTAATGCCGTTTAATTTGTATGTTTACAACACTTGTGTTGTAATTTATACAATGATTTATGCGGAATTTTACAGGTATGTTTATTTTTGTATATCATATTGGTGTTTAAAGTTTGTATAGTGCCTTTTGCTTCAGTTGCTTTCTAGATTTAATTGATATGATCAGGTAAGGTAGTAATAGTATTTTTTTTGTAAAACTAGTTTCATAGCGGTTTTGATAAAGTATGTCAGATAATGGAGATTATAAAGGACGAGTATGTACATACCATGATTCAATTTCGAGGTGGAGATAGTGGAGATAAAGCCTATGTTTAAATTTGGCAAACTTACGTATTTTTGTGTTGATTAATTATCTGAAACGAAATATAAGCTGTCATTTTTCGTTTTGAAGATATCCGCAAAAAACTACATAAAATGTTAAGATATCGTTTTTATTTTTTTATTAAAAACCAAGTGTAGCTAGACATTTGAAACAAAAACATTCTGCAGCTACTTTTTAACAAGGAATGCAGTGTTATTTTTTAATTTGAAATAACATCAAAGATGACGGCGTAACCATTGCAAACTTTTGTTTTTCTTATGGGCGCCATGTTGAATTTTCACATTTTCCGATCGTCGTGTTTTTCTCCGTTCCGCAATGGACAACATGTTGGCATTATTTCTTAAAACAATGGTGTAATAAAAAAATAACTTTCTGCTTTTTCTCGTTGTTTGTCGTGCTTATCAGGTACCAAACTGGAGCTTGGTTACAGATCGCCGGACAGACCAAGAGTCCTTTGGATTAACAACATTCAGATTGCAATAGAAGCAAGTTTAATAATAATAATAATAATATATTTATTGATTTCAAAGCAAAATACACATACAGAGAATATAGAATATACAGAATTGGAAATCAATAGGAGCACCATAGACAAGTCTGATTTATTATAGGTGCCCCCAGGTGCCTAAAAACTAAAATGAAATTAGGAAAAAAAAACTAAAATTGGTATACATAGAAAAAAAGCGAAATTGTAATTTTAACAAAACCTACTGAGACTATTCTTGCGCCCTAAACACAGTCACCGGTGCCCCAATGGGCATCAAACAAAAACTTCCTATACTTTGCTTTGAATGTGGAAGGACTGACCTTAGAATAACATATCGGTAAATTATTTATAGTGTTGGCCGCGACATATGAAAATGATCTCTTAAATGCTTCCAAGTGGTGTACTGGTGTGGAAACAACATTCTTGTACCTCAAGTGCAGATTATGAACATCGGTTCTATAACTAATTCGTTCACGGAGATAAGGGGGTATTTCAGTTATCACAACTAACTGTAAACGGTAAGCTATGTGCAAGGCACGCCGTTCGGACATATTTAACCATCCAGCGGTAACCAACTTATGTGAAATTCTTTCTCTACGCCTTATTCCATAAACGAATCTCAAACATGAATTCTGCACTCTCTGGATACGCCGCGTATCAAGTGCTGGCAAGCACGGGCCATAAACAATATCACAGTGATTGAATAAAGAGAGAACCAAGGAATCACATAACAGCAACTTAGCTTCTCTGTTCAGCAGCTGACGACTGGGATGAAGAGCTCTCAATCTGCCATAAGAACTCCGAATGAGACCATTAACATGTTTCGCAAAGCGCATGGAACCATCAAACACCAACCCCAAGACTTTCAGTTTCTCTGTTCTGCTGATAATATTATCATTTATTTTTACATTGATATCCCTATGTCTACACTTATCACGAGCATTTCTACCACCAAGCAGAATCATTGAACACTGTTTATACAACAAAGGGTTATTTTTTTTGTAAATGTTCAAATAGGTCGCAATTTTCTTGAAGGCATAAAACCGTGCCCGTTTTTCTATATGTTGTAATGCTCTTCTATGTGTTCTTCCCGGAATAGCATTGGCCACAGTTCTTCGATATTTCTGCGAGTATCATGTTAAATGTCGTCGTTCACAGTTCCCCAAAGAAAATAGTCCAGAGGACTTAAATGAGGAGATCTAGCAAGAGATTCCACCACCCCACCATTACCAATCCAGCGATTTGGAAATTGTTGATTCAAATAAGTTCGTAGAACTGTCGAATTGTGAGGCGGTGCTCCATCTTGCTGCCACTACATTATTCACATTATCCACACTATTCTCCTCTGGTCCAACGCAACATAATAGTCTGCCACTTCGGTGCGCAGAACATTTAAATATCGTTCTCCATTCAAGTTTTCCTGGAACATGAATCGCGCAAATGATTTTGGTACATCCCCATCCAAACACTAATTCCAAAACGTTGCAGTGGCCTCATTAGTCTGGTGTGCCTAAGGATTTTCTGTCACTCAATAATACTCATTGTTCCGATTAAACTTTGTAAATTTTAATTCATCCGACCAAATGATGTGAGGATTATAAGAATTGCGCGGTTTACTAAACGAGCCATGCTCCGCTAAATTTTTGTCCAATGTTAGGAATATTGTACGATGTTTTTTAATGTTTTTCTTACAAATGCCTAGCTACATTTGGTTTTGAATAAAAAATTCAGTTTTTGCGGATATCTTCAAAATGAAAAATGATAGCTTAAATTTCCTTTCAGATAACTGATCAACACAAAAGTACGAAACTTTGCCAAATTTAAAAATAGGCTCTATCTCCACTAATAAGCGAGATCACCATGGTGAGCCTCGAAATTGAATCACCCGGTATAAACAACTATTATTCTGTTGTTACCTGCAATAAGTCTTCTTGGTCATTAAATTTAAATTCGTTCATACTTGTGGCAGAGTGAAGCAATTTTTGGAACGCTTAAAATGTTAACTCGATTGAGAAATGGTCTTCTTTACTCCGAAACATCTAACGTTTTTAATGCCTTTGCTGAATTCTGTTGGTGCTGCTCCGGCTCTAGTCCACAGGTTTGACAAAAGCCAAACGCTATAAATTAAATATCAACTAATAAATGCATAACTTTTATATAAAAACCCCAAAAAACAAGAAATCCACTAACTTAACTTTAAAGTTTCCAATGTCAATGAATCTGATGGTAGTTCTCAAATTTATCAAATAATAGAATTACTAGAGCATAATAATAGCAATAAAATTAAATATTTTATTCTCATCTTAATAGTCACCATGAATTATTTACATCAAAATGTTTACGTCCCTTTTATTCTCTGTTATTTGGGTCGGTGGAGCGGTAGTAAACGTTTTATTGGACCGTCGATGCATTTTTATCCATGGTATTGAGGATTTTACGACATCTTTGTCTTCCGCCATATAAATTTAACGTCTGCCGACTATAAGCCCAGTTTTCATACAATTCTACCGGCGCATAAAACACACGTATACGTCCTGACAAAAATCTTTTCTCCTGCCACTGGACTACTAACTACTTGTTATGCAAATCACGTCTGCGTTAGCGTGTGCCTTGTTTGGGCTACTGCTATTCTGATATTCCTACACATTACCATCCTGTTTCCGGCGTATAATGCTCAACGATACATCCCCCTTGTCCCACCTCGTCCCTTCGTGTACCTTACTACGGTCTCTTTACTTATCTACGGGACTAATGGAATAGTTTGCCGGTCGTTCTGGTATTTTGTCGTACTTTGTAATTGAGTACCTACTGTAAATTCTGGGGATATCTCTATGTATATTGTAAGCATGGTTTTGTGTTTTGTGGTTATAAATTGGTTAAATAGGAGATAAAATTAAGAACAAAACCATTGGTTAGTGGTGGTTACATTAAGAAGATTGTTGTCTCTCCGCCTGTTGTTTTTTCATATCATATTCCTGGTAACCACTAAATAAACATTGGCAAAATAATTAACAACGTATGTCACTGATACTAGCTACTATTTAAAAACTGAAAAAATCTTTGCATAAAATAACAACTCATCTACAAAATCATCCCATAAACAAATATTTATATATTTAAAACAACATTGAAGACATGTAAAAAAATATATTTTTCAAATTTAATATTACAAAACAAAATATTCTTGAAATGAACCCTTCTAGTCCTGAATTGGATAGTTTAATAAAAATGCGTAAAACAGACTAACCTATTCGTCCAGTAGTTACTGCCTGCAACAGAATTGCTCATAAGTTTGCTAAAAATCTTAGCAACATGATTACTAAACATTTACAATTCAAATCCAAATATTTAGAAACTCTTTTTGAGTTTATAAACAGGGTCCTGCAACTAAGCTCCCGTCTTCTGTAGCTCACTTACTTATTAAGCTAAGAGTTTGACATTTTGCAGGCTTACCCTGTACTTCAAGGTACAATTCAAGAAATTATTTTTTATTATACAGGATGTTCCAAAAATGTGCAACGCCATGGTAATATATTTTTTTAAATTGCATGCTATACATTTTTCTACACATTTGGAAGCCTTTTACGGTTGCCTACATATCACCAAAATTTTATTGAAATCGGTTGAGGGACCGCAGCGGAAAAAAATAAAAACCAAAAAAAAAATTATTTTGCATCGTAGGCTTTAAAAATCAATAAAAACCACAAAATGCACCTCGTTAATAAAATTTTGCGACGTGCTTATTAAGTTAGATGTAATAGTCTCGTTAACCAAGTGACATTGATCCAAATTATACAGGGTGACCAAAATCGAGTGTCAAACTTGTCAAACTTCAAAGCGCGCTATTGTTCTTATTTTAAATTGGAACCCATAATTTTTTTAGGTAAAACGATGCGGAATTAAAGAATAAATATTGTTTCTGAATACAACCCCATCACAATTCCCAATATTTTAAAAGTTATTCACCAAAAACTCATTTTTCAACGTTTCCAACGGCAATTTTAGGTAATAAATATCGTACGTGGCGTTGAAAAACAATTAATTACATAAAATATAACGCAGAGAGGTATTTTAGATTTTACTGTACTTAATTAAGTAGTTATTCAATTGCTAAATTTACTGTAAAATTTACCTATAGCCACATTTCCGTCCTTACCGCTATAGGTAAATTATGCAGTAAACTTAGCATTTGAATAACTATTTAATTAAGTACGCTCAAATCTAAAATACGTCTTTTATTTTTTATGAAATAAATTGTTTTTCAAAGCCGCGTACGATATTTATTATCTAAAATTGCCGTTGGAAACGTTGAAAAATGAGTTTTTGGCGAACAAGTTATAAAATATTGGGAATTGTTATGGGGTTGTGTTTAGAAACAATGTTTATTTTTTAATTCTCATCATTTCACATAAAAAAATTTATGGGTTCCAATTTAAAATAAGAACAATAACACGCTTTGAAGTTTGACAGGTTTGACACTCGATTTTGGTCACCCTGTATAATTTGAATCAATGTCACTTGGTTAACGAGACTATTACATCTAACTTAATAAGCACGTCGCAAAAGTTTATTAACGAGGTGCATTTTGTGGTTTTTATTGATTTTTAAAGCCTACGATGTAAAATCAATTTTTTTTTGTTTTTATTTTTTTCCGCTGCGGTCACTCAACCGATTTCAATAAAATTTTGGTGATATGTAGGCAACCATAAAAGGCTTCCAAATGTGTAGAAAAATGTATAGCATGCAATTTAAAAAAATATATTACCATGGCGTTGCACATTTTTGGAAGACCCTGTATAATAAAAAATAATTTCTTGAATTGTACCTTGAAGTACAGGGTAAGCCTGCAAAATGTCAAACTCTTAGCTTAATGAGTAAGTGAGCTACAGAAGACGGGAGCTTAGTTGCAGGACCCTGTATATAAAATTTAAATTTTAAACTTACCGTTTAAAAAGCTCGAGGGCCGAAAAGCCCGGGAGCTTTTAAATTCGCCCGAGGGTATAAACATCAAGTAATGCCCGAGGTGCATACAAAATTTTATGTCCTACAATGGTTTTGTTCCTCCGTTTGAATAATATTAATAAATATTTTGACGTTATCAAGTGACATGCGTATCTACGGAGTTGAATAACAATACAAACAATTCGGAGTTGAAATAGTATATTATAATACAAGTTTTATAAGACAGAAATTGGCGCACGAGTTGTTTTGGACACGACGAGCGTAGCGAGGAGTGTCCAAATGGAACGAGTGCGCCAATACGTCTTATAAAACGAGTGTTATATACTATTTTTTCTACTTTGCGACATTAATTTTACATACCTGTCAAAAATTGCGGTTGTCATCTTACAATCTAGTGTATTTTTTTTCTTCAACAGTTGGTAGTTGTAGTAAAATTCACAAATACGATTGAGGCGAGCCAATAGCGATTCAGATGTCAGCCCTACCTGACACTTGACGTCAATTTCATCAATCTTGGAAAACTAAAAGTTACTGAAAGTTTGTGATCTAGTGTTTTCATAACGACACCGAAAGCGGTTTCGTTATGAGCTTATAACGAACGCAAAGTAGAAAAAGGAATATAGACAATTCATTGTCAAACTTATAACCTTAATCGCCAATAATTGACATTGCCGAGTGACAGTACAGACAATTAATTGTCAAACTTATAAGCTTATTCGCCAATAATTGACATTGCTGACTTAAAATTTACTATTTGAATGACAAATATTTGATATATTTGACAAATAACAATGGCAACCCTTAACGCCCACGCGGGCGTTAAGAATCCTTGACTCCCTCGCGGGCGGTAAGGAGCAGTTTTTGCCCCGGTATCTAACATGTAAAATGTCACTTTATGATCATGTAGGACATAAAAATATTTACAAACAGTAAACATTTCACATTTTGGTGTCAATATGTCGATGATATTCTCTCCGTTTGGATTATATTCTCCAATTTAATAGACTCTTTTTGTGAACAATTTAATAGTAATCCTTATTTTAAAATTTATATCTGAAAAAGAAATTAATAATGAAATAAATTTCTTTACACGTCTTATTAATTAAGATAAATTCAGACTATTTTCATTACAATATTTATATAAAACCTACCTATATACATATATAATAATAAATACAAATTAATTATTATTTTAAAATTAATTATTACAATTATAATTATTACAATAATTATTATTAAAACAAATTTCTCCACATATAGTAGCCAAATCAAAAATATATTTCAATCAGTTTTCAGCCGACAATTCATAAACATTCATAAACACATTTTACATAAACTCAACATTATGACTTACTTCTACAACACAAAATCCTATTGCAGATTTTTAATATATAGTAAAGTCAAAATAAGCATTTACTCAAAAATAAACATAAAACTGAAATTGAAAACATTACCTTTTTACATCATTAAAAAATCGATTAAAATGGATTATTACGAAATTTTAGAAATTAAAAAATATATGAACGAAAATTATACCATAATATATGATCAAGATCAATACGTTTTCCATTTCTTTTTGTAACAAATTATTCCAATCACCATGTGAATTAAAAATAAAATAAATAAATATTTATATAAAACATTTATGTGTCATATTATTAGGTAACTATTTGGCGCACACAATCTTTAATTTATATTAATTTTGATTGCCTTTTAGAGAGCCTAATGATGTAATAATTGAGATAATCGAGTTTTGTTTTTATTTGATTTGCTTTATTTTTTTAGATAAGGAGTCCTGTGTATTTTGTTAATTTTCATCAATGAAAAAAGTAGATTATTTATCTATTGATGGTAAAATCAGTCCTTAGAAGATTGTTGACTTGCAAAATTACCCCTCTTACTCCTTCCCCTGTTTGAAAACAAGCTATAAAAAATATTATTATTCATTTTACGATATTTGATCCCTAATATCTCTGGTTTATCTCTAGGCTTAAAGATCTAAAATTGAATTTATAAAACCATTATTGCTGCACTTTAATGCAATTTTTTGTTTCCGTATGTAAAAATATTATACTGGCGCCCTTTTCATGCAAATACGCCAAAGCATATTTTTTTCAGTATCGTCCGTTAGGTTTCGTATTATCCAAAATCTTTCATCTCAATTTAAATCAATTTAACAATTCATTCTTTTGTGTAATCAACGCTACGGCAACGTCTTGACCAAATTGAGGCCAATAAACACCTTGTCAATAAGCACGAATTAATTTTGATTCATATTTTCTTTATTGTGAACGTATTGACGTGTGGCAGGTGGAGCCATGCTGGATTAATTAATTTTTTTATGTGTCGATTGAATGTATGTTGTAGTAAAGCTCGCCGAAAGCAATATTTCAAATCAACCTGCTCATTGAGAAGCAATTAATATTAATCCGACGGCGGCCGTTTTGTATTTTTATTTGTTGATTTGCATCCATATGATGTATTCGTGAAACTCGAATACTGTTCACATGCTGAAGCTATCACCTGGCAGATCTACTACGGAAGGTGATACAAGATAAGGAATTACAAAAGTGGCCCACTTTTGGTTAAATTACGTTGGCTTAAACCACGATGTAATAAAATTTAAATCTGGCATACTATAATAGCTAATAAATAAACACTAGTAGTCGATAACGTACTGAATGTATTTTACAAACAAAATATTAAACATTGCTTTAAATTACAAGCACAAAATCCGTTTTAAAATATAGTGAACAACTTGGCAGCACTTAAACTTATAAATTAAATGTTTTCAGTAACTTGAAACAGATTTTTATCTTAAGTAGTTAATTTCCTTTTCATTGCCAACGTAACAAACCAAGACTTTGTGATTAAGTATATAAAAATAATAAACTTATCTAGTTACAAAATGATACCTGAAATGATAGCCTTTTCATAAAAATTCTTCGGTCTTTCTTCAGTTTTTATTTTCAAGTTATTGTTTTCTGCATTTTGTTAGGAATACAATTGAGAAGTATGAGGAAAACTAGTGGACATACCGTAATGACTAATTAAAAAATAGACAACATAACATATGTGCTGGATTAGATATACGAAAGTCCCTGGTTCAAATCCGGATCATGGTTGGTTGTAATTTGTAGTGCCGGTTAGTTTTAAATTTACATCCCTCCTGTGTATAAACATCATTATCGTTTTTTATATTTTTTTAGCCAACTACAGTTTTTGCACAAATTGTGATACAAAAATCTACAAAGAAAAATCTCCAGTTGTTTTAGCTCCAGCACCAGAATACTGCTAATTTTAAAGAACTTGTAGCATAGAAACAAATCAAATTCTAAATCAAAATCAAAATCTAAATCAATATTTTTTCTATCCGACTGTAAATTGTGCCTATTGATTTCCACTAATATAATTTCTTCACTTAAATTGCCGCTAAATGTGAAAGAAAAGAAACAAAAATATTTATTTTCTTTACTATTTATCAATATTGAAGCCTTTTTAGATCTACGAAAATTGCTTGTAAAAATATGTAATGATAATTACAAGTTTTATTCAATTTTATATTCGTTTTCAGGATCAGTAATATTCATGCAATCTTCAAAATTATTTGACCGATTATTTAGTCTCTAAATAACATTTAGTCTCAATCGTCATTAATAAATTTGAAAGATTCTACCTTGGTAACAAATAAAGAGTCGTTTCTTAAAAAAATAGTTACTATTTTCCCATTTTTCTAATATTTCTTTTATTTATTTTATTTTCTCTCATTTTGGTTAAGAGGACAAAGTATTCATCATACACTTTTCTATGATAACCAAGTTATTAGTTTAATGGGTTATGGATTTAAAATCCTGGATATAAAAATTCGGGATGCTTTATCAGTCGGGACAAGTAATCAAAATTCGGGACTATAATTGATACCCATGATATTCGTTTCCTAGTAATTTTACGCCTCAGCAATGGAGTTGGCACTTGGGGAAATCAACATAATAAATAGCAATATATTGCTTATTTCTATAGATAATAATTACATTGCACCGCTCGAAAGTTGAGTAATATTTCTATATTTACGTTTAAATTGAATTGTTATTATTAATCAAATTAAGTGAAGTTGAAAGGTCGGAAAGTGTGCAATCGATGTTTTCATTGTTTTCTTACGCTCCCTTTTACCAAACCAGTAAAATTTAACCAGCTTAATGCATTTCAACATATTTTTCGATTAATTCTCGATACATACTTTGACGATCATTCAAACCAGCTGCATCAACACTTTTTTAAACATACCTATGAGCTCATGGCAAAGCTTGTTTTAACAAAAATGTTCAAAACAATTTACAATTTTCGGAAATACTGCGTTGGCTTTTGCTCGTCTTCTACCACTCAGAAGATTAACAGTTAATAGTCGCAGCACTACAATGTTGGATTACAAAAAATATTCACATCCAAATATTAATTAATTGTTGCAGGTAAAATTGATCGTTTTAAATCGTCTTTTCGAACAGCGTGCAACATTAATTAATTTTAGTTTTCCGCATTGACGCCCCAAGAAACCTGAAAATACCACCGAAGGGGACAAAACAGGATCGATCGGTTCTTTTTTCTCTTGTTTCTGCCTCGATCCGTCTCAGTTGAGCATCTGCGGCAGGTGGCTGCGGTTTCGGTCGTTTTTGGTGATCTGCATTCGTGGCAAACGTCGGCGCTCCGTTGCCATGGCCACGGTTGTAACATAATCCGGTGTATCGCTTTTATCATCGCTGCTTTCGGGATTTTATAATTCACCTTTAATAAGGTGCGTCGCAGCGGTGACCCATTGCGAAAGGGTGCGGACGAGAAATTGGACAACCGGCTCCGCGCATGCAGCAGGTGGACCATGATGTATTTGAAACGAAAATGAACGATGCGAGCTATCTTTGCAAGAAGCCTCGAGGCTTATAATTATTGGGTGATATGTACGGGGCACACTTAAAATAATATACCCCTTTGCGGATGATTACGTGAAGCATTTCGGAGAATTTTAGGAGGCGTTGAAGATAATTGAACTACCTACTTACAATGTAAATGATCACAATGGTATTTTTGAAATCCTATCTTGATTTTCTGAAGAGATACACTTTTAAATCATTCATTATTGCAGACTGGTTCCTACAGCGCACCCGCAATAATAGGATAGCAAAGTTTTCATGTTTTTGACGCATTTTTTACGTCGATTACGCCGGAATAATTAGATTTCTATTTGGAACGGTTCGGAAGTTATCAAAAATAATGCACATCAGCCATTTCACTATATTAGCAACTTTTAACACAAACTGTGTCCGATCTAATTGACCGATGTTCACATTTCAAACGGTACCAGAAATTGATCGAGGAATTCATTTCTGAAAGCCGTGTTGCTTTACGATACGCGCTTTGCGAGAAAACCGCGAGAAACCGCGGAATCTTTTTTTTGTATAAATTTACCACGTTGAGATAGAGAAAAAATGTACTATCGTACAGGTCATCGTACGATTCCTACAGGGCATCGTATAATTCTTTCAGGTCAATCTCTTCCACGTTACGTCTTCTTCTCCGAGTCCATTCTGAGTTCTTTTAAACGCGTCTTCACTATACAGGCTGTCTCACGGAACATGATGTACATATGGAGATCTCGGAAACTGTAAGAGCTACGATGATGGTAAGATGGGCCAAAAGTTGCGTAAATATGGACTCTTTTCAGGACAGTGAAGCAATGTTGTTTTTTCTAAATATCTTCGCCTTTAGAGTGTACAAATTTTAAATTTTGTGTTCTTATATAAGTTTATGTAAAGCCATTTTGTATGTCAAATATGTTTTTATCTGTCCGCTTTGGCTGGGCTTTTTGTTTCTTATAGACGCCATATTTAATTTTTACAAATAAGAATAGAACATCGAAAATTCTCTACAACAATTTATAACATATTTTTGAAGTTATCACAACAAATGCCATTAGATGGCCTGCCCGATCACCCGACGTAAGCCCATGGATTTTTGCTTTTAATGGAGTTTTGTGAAAGGCAACGTGTATATCTAAGAAACTATGATACAGTGCAAGACCTTTAGGGAGTAGTGGAGAGGGCTTTTAGGGATAATAGAACTTAAGCAAAACAGTTGTGCTGCTGTACAGTACGAACTGAACTTCGCCTTTGCCATTTTATAATTATTTTTATTCTAAAATGTAATAGTTTTCTTTCCTTTATGGGTAATAAAGTGATTTAGTAGTATTATTATTACTTATAATAATTAAGTTTAGAACTAAAATAACGACCAAATTTTGTTTATGATTTTTTTGTTAAATAATTGATTTATCTAGGGAGCTTTTAATTTGCAATTCACAATAAATAAAGTATTGCCGTCTCAAGGTCTATATAATAATGCTATTTTAATAAAATTAAGTATGTGAATATTTTAGGTTGTTAATTATACCTCCAACGTTTACTATGGTGAGAGTACACTACCGTAATTTTGAAGTAATTGATCTGAAATTTGGTATACAAACTTATCTGTTAAAAGTTTCCAGGATTTCTGAAATTAGAAGATCAGTTCATTTAACTGAGAGGTTACAACGGTTACGGCAAAACATAATACTAAAATATAGTGTTTTAGGCGAAGAGAAGGATATAGTAGTTATTGAAGAAGAGTTAAAACAGAAAATTCAAGCTAAGGCCCAACGTATCAGAAGATTTGAGAAAAGAATTCGGACTTACAATGATAACAAAAATTTTGAAGAAAATCCTAAAAAATTTTATAGGGGTCTAGGCAAGGACAATATCTGTATCCAGAATTTTCCAAACATGCAGGATGTTACCAACTTTTGGACAGGCATTTGGGGGCAATCTGGCAAGTATAATTCTGAAGCGGAATGGATTAAACGCGAGGAGAGGCGTAATAACCATTATCCAGCAATGGAAGATGTACTTCTCTCCAAAGATGACATCTCAAATGCTTGCAAAAGTTTAGCACTTTGGAAAGCTCCTGGTCCAGATAAAATTCCTAATTTTTGGCTTAAAAGGATAACCATTTTGCATGAACATTTGGTAAAATGTTTTAACAATATGGTTAATAATCCGGAACTGATACCGTCGTGGCTGACTGAAGGTGTTACTGTTTTGATTCCCAAAACGGAGAATACAATGGAAGTATCCCAATATAGACCTATTACTTGTTTAAATTGTAGTTATAAATTATTAACTAAAATTTTAGGTACCAAGATTTATGAACATCTAAAAGAAAATAATGTATTGCCCTCTGAGCAGAAAGGTATTTTAAAGGACAGTTATGGGTCAAAGGAACTGTTAATAATCAACAAGAAGATTGTTGAAAAGATCAAGAAGTCTCGAGGAAACCTATCCATGGCCTGGATTGATTATAAGAAGGCGTACGATAGTATCCCGCATGAATGGATTGTAAAAGCCTTGAAGATATATAGGGTAAACCAAAAAATTATTTTTTTGGTAAACTCATGTATGTCTTTATGGTCTACTAAATTATGCTTGCGGGGAGAAGACTCGTGTGTTTTCTCAGAGCCGATTAATATTAATTGTGGCATATTTCAAGGTGATAGTTTATCTCCATTGCTGTTTTGCATAGGCCTGTTTGCGCTGTCTAGGGAATTGAACGAGGATAAAGTTGGTGTTCAGTTATTACCTGGCGAAAAGTTAATTGGTCATTCATTTTATATGGATGATTTGAAACTTTATGCCAAAAATGATGAGCAGTTGAAGAGGAGCCTCAGCATTGTTAAACAATTCTCTGACGATATTGGGATGCAATTTGGCTTAGAGAAGTGTGCCAAAATTAGTATTGTCAAAGGCAAAATTGAGAAAACCGCTGACATATGCCTGAATGATCATACTAGTATTAACGAACTAACAGATAATACTAGATATAAGTATCTGGGAATGGATGAAGCCTTTGGTATTGATGATGAAGGCATGAAGGTGAAGGTTATAGGCGAATACATTAAGCGTGTGAGGAAAATTTTAAAGACTGGTTTAAATGGAAAGTATAAAATGCAAGCGATAAATGCATATGCTATTCCTATATTTCGATACAGTGTTGGTGTTTTAAACTGGACGAAGAAGGAAATACGCGATTTAGACATTAAAACTAGAAAACAGTTAACATTAAATTTTATGTTTCACCCTAGGTCCGATGTTTGCAGGCTATACCTGCATCGTTTAGATGGAGGTCGTGGTTTGCAGCAATTGGAAAATATTTATGATTTGGAAATGTTAAATTTAGGAAATTTTATAAAGGCCAACAAGGAAGATAAAGTTATTAAACAATTAATTAGGGATACTTCTGGTAAGTCAATAATTAGTAAACATAAACTAATTTTAGAAAAATTTCAGGTCGAAGAACTAGAAAATTATGGAAATAAAACTTCGGTGGCGACTTTAAAGCGGGAGATTAAGTTAAGAATGAATCGGAAAATGAGGGAGGATTATGTTAGTAAGCCAATGCATGGTCAATTTTTAAGAATTGTGGAGGGTGATGGTATTTCAAAATCTGGGTCTTTATCTTGGCTTTGTCATGGGAACATTAAGGCTGAAACGGAATCCTCTATTGTTGCGGCGCAAGATCAGGCAATTCGTACCAGATATCATGAACAGAAGATTATGAAAGTTGCTCATGATGGGAGCTGTAGATTGTGTCATCAGGCTCCGGAACATGTCTACCACTTATTGGCGGCTTGTCCAGTCTTAGCTGAGTCGCATTACATTGCTAGGCATGATAGGGTGGGAACATATATACATTATAATTTATGTTCCCAACTAGGTTTAGCAATGGATGTGTCTCGGTGGTATGACCACATCCCATCTCCTGTTGTGAGTAATGATCATATTACCATATTATGGAACATGCCTGTTGTCACTGATAGAATGCTTGATGCTAATAAGCCAGATATCGTGGTAAAGGATTTCCAGAGGAAGGTGTGCACGTTTATAGAAATCTCGGTACCTGCTGATGCGAATGTTGTAAGGAAGGAGCTTGAAAAACAACTTAAATATAAGGATCTCGCAATAGAAGTTGGACGTATGTGGGGAATGAAAGTGAATATTGTTCCGGTGATTGTAGGTGCATTGGGAGCAGTTAGTCTAAATTATAGTAAACATGTTAAAGAGTTGCCGTGCAAAATTTCGCCCTGGGAAATTCAAGAAATTGCGGTTTTGGGAAGCGCAAATATTTTGAGGAGAGTTTTATCATAAAGAACCCTAAATTTGCTGCTTAATATTTCATCTTTACCTTCTTTGAATGTATATTGTCTATTAATAAATGTGTGTCTGTGTGTGTGTGTGTGGGTGTGTGTGTGTGTTTTTAATGACCTTTGCACAAGGCTGCAAGGGTTTTCTGCAGTTTTCCTTTGCTTTGCAAAGAAAAATGAAATTTTTCTTTGCAAAGCATAAATGGCCTTGTGTTTTTCAAAATTGGGTAGAGCTGCAGTGATACCCGCAAAGGGAGTACCCTAGGCTTCAGCGAAGCTCGGTACTACCAATTTGCCCTGATCCTCTTTATTACTTTTCAAAATTATTAGTGTAAGTTTAGTATTATATATTATATCTAAATTATATTATCTAGGTTTCAAATATTTAATGAGATGTATCAGAGATTTTCAATAAATAATAATAATAATAATAATAAATGACTTTATTATGCAAAAATAAAAATAGAATCCACAGTTATCCGTACAGTTTTGTGCTTTCCTGTATTTTTAAAGCAGCTACTCAATCTCTGTAGTGATTTGTTCCCTTTTATGTTTCTTAAATGTAATATCCAAATGCTAACATCATTCCAGTCCGCTCCTTCCAGCGAATTGTCAGGATTTTTAAGGTTAGATACGATGGCCTGGTTTAACATTCTTCAAATCGCCAATAATTACATAAAAGGTATTTGCTCTCTGATCAATTGGTCCTCTGATCAATTACTTTTGATTTTGCCCGACTTCTTCGTCTCCTAACGCTGATATATTTATTCTGTTCTGAACTACATTTTTGCAACTAAATCTGGCTCTTTCCATGATAACATGTCATGACTCATGGATAATCGCATATTATTCTTATGTGCATATTTCTTATGCAAAACAACCTTAAAAGACATTACTTACATTACTTAACTAAATCAAAATAACTATGTAATTCTTTTCGTAGATGGAGCCGTCCTCATAAACAATTTTTAAATAAATCTCGCCGGACGGTAACCGAGCTGATGTCTTTATTTATCGCTACTTTTATCGCAGTACCCGATCATCATTCATTACTCGACCGACAGTTACCTTTCTGTATGGCGCCCGTCCATCGTCCGCTTTCCAAATTATGATTTACGGTGATTATTAAAGCGGAGAGACCCCCTCGCATCCTGTCCCGCGCCACCTAATGAATTACACACAAACAAGGACTATATATCACTACCGAAATCATAATTTAACTCTTCGTACGGTGTACGCGAGGAAAATTGGTAACGGTGGCTTTAGCGACTGCCATCTAAGCGCCAGGCGACCCCATTTAGCCCTCATTAAAAGTTAACCAACTTCGACTGATGACTGATTACCGTTGCCGTAATCAAAACGCTATGTTATAACTCTATCTAGCTGTGGTTTATGAATGATGTTGAAGAAGTTTATGCTATGACTTTGCAATAATACATTTTGGAGAATGTTTTTAAAATATTGGTCGAGCAAGTTCAAATGTTCTTTAGGTACTCAATTTCCAGTTTTCGGTGTTACTATGAAGTTAATTTTTGAAAAGTCATGCACAAAATATAGTTCCTATAATTTCACACCCATTTATGAACAATCCCAAAACTTATTTTCTATTCTGTGTTCTTTTTAACAATATTTTATGGAGTCTCCACCACATATTTCATTTTCCACACGAGGGGAGTTCATTATGACCTAATGGCGATATAATGTCTCTTTCTCACGAACCCTACTATCACCCCTCGTACTCCAAGTTGACCCATGCGACACAATTCCACTGTCGCGTCCTCAATAAAAATAATTAAAACGTGCAGGAATATAGGTCGCGGCGCAATTTTCCATATGCTCAAGCGACCGAGCAGATAAAGCGTATGCGCGAGGTCAGTGCCTGTTTGTGTCCGTCTGTGGTTGTAAATATGATTACAGGCAACGGTTGATGGAAAAAACTTGTCGCGATAAGTGAAATGTCTGGTTGCCTGCGATCTGGCTACCGTATTGCCCCTTGGACCTCTACTTGCCTACCGATGTAAAATTGCCCGCATTTTGATGAGGTTTTAGTTCAACACGTGTGTTGAAGATGACACCACTATGATTATTTGTATATTATTCATACTAAAACTAAAAATGCAACGTTTCCATATAGATTGGATGTGATCGTTGTTTGTATACAGTATACACAGTAGGGTAAAGTCTAAAGAGTGTTGTTAAGTAATGTTATTGTTTAGGTATGCACGTTTTTGCTGGAAAGAATAGGTATAGGAATTTTTCCAAACCCTGCATGGTACAGGTGGCATTGTTGCAAATCTCTCATCGTGTGTACGTCTGTTCAGCATTTATTTGTAGAGTTTTAATAACCTTCTCGTGTTTACAATAATATACATAATAGAACTTTGATATATACCAGAATATGACAAATCAGATGACTGGTTAGAGAATAAGTGTTCAACATTAGATTCATTCAACAGAATACAGAATTGCTGTACTCGTAAGCAACAGAGATACAGACATACTTATCAACTACAAATTATGCACAGAACATGCACAGAAATTATGATTTTGTATGACCTTAGACCTACAGTGTCTAAGGTTACTTAGACACTGAACAAAGTTGTGTCTGAACCATTTATTTTCAGACCGTAGGTTTTGTCCTTTTGGGGTTATATATCTTTAAAAATTGCCTAATTTAGGACATTTCAAAAGTCAAAAGTTAGCTCAAAAGTTCATATGTGTATGAATAACTCGTATTTCATCCTTGACATAGTGAAAAATCAGATGGATTTCACAAAACTATTGACAACGTCTTGATCAAGCGGACCAGATTCCACAAGGACTAACTTCATCCACCTCACTGGACTAAAACAATATCTGGTATTGTATCTAAGATATTTCAGGAAGATTGACTTCTTTCCATTTTTTGCCTACGAAAATACTAGTTAGTTTAAATGCTTTTTTCAAAGGAACTTTAAACCATAGGTTCCAAAGGAACTTTAAAACCCCGGTCCAAGGGATCTTAAAAATAAGTGAGAAATTTATTTATATTAAAAATCAATGATGATGATTAAACAATAATGATTTTCCCAAATTCAGACGTACTGACTTTGCCTGTTTTCGTTGCTAAGCCTAGGCATTTTTTATCGCCGCGGATAAAAGTTTGCACCACATGTATGGGCGCAGTTACAACCGTGTGATTCATAATGGCGGATAAAAATACGCTCTAATGAAAAAGACAAGTGGTACCTGAGCGAAGACCAATAGAAACTTTTCCAAATTCAAAAATGACGCAAATGGACCAGGTAAAATAGAATAGTTAGGCCAATTATTTAAGTTGAAAAGGCGATTGGCACAATCAAATAAAAATGACAAACTACTAGAGAAATTTTAAAAATTAAAACCAGATGTGTTCCTTTTAAATAAATCTCCACGGATTGATTATTTTGATGCAACATTATAACAGAAAGACGACTCATCTTTGAGAATTGTTGTAGAGAGATGTTCAAACTGATAAGTTTTATGAAACACTTTTTTAAGTAGCCGTGACGGTCGTTACCAGCACAGTGAAGTTTCTATTCTAATAAAGTTAATAAATAATTCAGTTTTTAAGTGAAATTTCGACTAGCTACTATTATATTGATTGCACTATGTCTAGTAGCTAGAATAAGCAAGATAAGCCACTAATCTTGTCAAAGACATTAATAACAATAATGGGTGTTAAAATCAAATTACAACCTGACAATGTCACACAAACATTTTCACAGTTGGCATCTTGTGATAATAATAATATGAAAATCTATGAAAATCTATGAAAATCTATGAAAAAGAAAATTTTATGGTAGTTCTTCTAGCACAGCCTTGCTTATTTAAACAGCAAACCCCCGAAGTTAAAACTACGCCAAGGAATAAAATTTCATAAAAATTTACGGAAGTTTTTAAGGAGGTTTTACGTTATGTTGATTAAAAAAATATTTTTAGGGTATTGCCTTGTAGTATGTATTTCAATTCTACATGCAAATTATAAAATTTCAGATAATATTTTAGAGCCGATTGATACCAAGGTAAGAATTTAAATCGTGCCACAAAACCTGTGGATTGGTAGCTGTATTTTTCCGAAAAGCGCCAGAATTTTTTTCGCACACCCAAGGAAAATATCACGAGCCGGACCTGGCCATAGGTAACACATTCACTCCACTAAAATATCAGTTTCGCCCACGTTTTCCATTAGTTCGATCAACCCGACAGTCCAATATTCACGATAACACTAAAACATCGCTCGTTCTCTCTCTCGCAACCATTCGCCCCTCAATAATAAACGCTTGTCGTTAGACGGGCCAATAAAATTTCATCGTCGGTAGTTCATAGCCCCAGCATTCAATTAATTCAGCTCAGCATCGCAGTTTCTACCATCAACGTACGCGCCTTTCACGAAAATTACGTACGCACGGCGTACCCGAACCAATAAGCGGAAGGAAGCTCATCAAATTTATTTCGCTAACAGCTTCCGGCATATTTAGCAGAAGGCACGAAAATGACGCTATGGGATGCTGATGGCGTTTCGAAAACCTTTCGAGCGGATGATGATTACCGAATTGAAAAGTACAGATACGGACTGAGCAAGTACGTGCGCGAAATTTGTTATTGTTGTTGTCGACGTTGCTCTTGCGTTGATGAAGCTATTTGACCAACGCGCATACCGATGCGATAATAAACGCGTTCCGTGCTTTAAATGTTAACGCGCGTTCGACCGGGACACGCACGATTCTTATCTGGCCATAAAGTTACGTTATTGCAATTTAAATTGAGTCGCGGATTGATATTTTTAGTAGATGTGTTTGGAACCGTTCGTTTCAGGTTACTAACTGTTAGGTTAATGACAAGGAAGCGATGCTGGGTTCGTGGTTTGTGCTGATTCACTGGAATGCATGTCTTTTATCTTAGGCACTTCAATTTATATGAATTCTACTGTATAGCTGCAGGTTACTTATTTTATGTCTTATTTCGCTCATTTCTGGCTACTGAGTTTGCCGTCTCGTTTTTCCTGATACCAGAATGGTTTGGTTCAATCAGTCTGTTCAATCTTCGATCGTTACATCAAGACATTTTTTTAGACATTGGTGGTATTCAAGACATCATTGGTGGGGCGTGGATGCTCCGCACAATGTCATCCGAAATGTGCAAACCAGGCATGAGCAACATACCGCCCGTGAAGAAATTTAAAGATCTTGCTTTTAATTTTTTCCAGTATTTCCCCAAAGCCATAGGTAACAGGTTCACTCCATTAAAATATCAGTTTTACCATTAGTTTTACCACGTTTTCCATTAGTTTTCCATTAAATGTGCAAACCAGGCATGTGCAACCTACCGCCCGTGAAGAAATTTAAAGATATTGCTTTTAATTTTTTTCCAGTATTTCTCAAAAGCCATAGGTAACACGTTCACTCCATTAAAATATCAGTTTTACCACGTTTTCCTTTTGTTTTCCATTAAATGTGCAAACCAGACATGTGCGACCTACCGCCCATGAAGAAATTTAAAGATCTTGCTTTTAATTTTTTTCCAGTATTTCTCAAAAGCCATAGGTAACACGTTCACTCCATTAAAATATCAGTTTTACCACGTTTTCCATTAGTTTTCCATTAAATGTGCAAACCAGGCATGTGCAACCTACCGCCCATGAAGAAATTTAAAGATCTTGCTTTTAACTTTTTTCCAGTATTTCTCAAAAGCCATAGGTAACACGTTCACTCCATAAAAATATCAGTTTTACCACGTTTTCCATTAGTTTTCCATTAAATGTGCAAACCAGGTATGTGCAACCTACCGCCCGTGAAGAAATTTAAAGATCTTGCTTTTAATTTTTTTCCAGTATTTCTCAAAAGCCATAAGTAACACGTTCACTCCATTAAAATATCAGTTTTACCACGTTTTCCTTTGGTTTTCCATTAAATGTGCAAACCAGGCATGTGCAACCTACCGCCCGTGAAGAAATTTAAAGATCTTGCTTTTAATTTTTTTCCAGTATTTCTCAAAAGCCATACGTAACACGTTCACTCCATTAAAATATCAGATTTACCACGTTTTCCATTAGTTTTCTATTAAATGTGCAAACCAGACATGTGCAACCGACCGCCTATGAAGAAATGTAAAGATCTTGCTTTTAATTTTTTTCCAGTATTTCTCAAAAGCCATAGGTATCACGTTCACTCCATTAAAATATCAGTTTTACCACGTTTACCTTTTGTTTTCCATTAAATGTGCAAACCAGACATGTGCAACCTACCGCCCATGAAGAAATTTAAAGATCTTGCTTTTAACTTTTTTCCAGTATTTCTCAAAAGCCATAGGTATCACGTTCACTCCATTAAAATATCAGTTTTACCACGTTTTCCATTAAATGTGCAAACCAGGCATGTGCAACCTACCTCCCGTGAAGACTTTTTAAATCTAACCATCGACAGACAGACTTATATTATCAATAATTATTATAACATATAACCAAACCTGGGCAAAGTTAATTAGAAAGTTAACTTCGTTAATCATTAATCTGTCAACGCAAAAGTTGTCTTCGTTAACCGATAGTCTTGTTCATTTGTTACAAATGTAACGACGTTAACGTTAACCATTAATAGTTAACTTTTTATAAAAATATATAGGTTATGTTGAGTAACGGTCTGCCGGTGGGTATGCAACCCAAATAACTGCGGACCTTTCTTGCAGTTGCATAATTTGCTTTAGAAAATATTTAAACTAGGTACAGTGGTAACTAAAATAACAACATTGCGAGATGCAAGATTTATAACAGACATTGAAAAGATCAACTAAAGCTAATTTTATATCTTTGCAGTGTAAAACATGCAATTTTCAATAATGCAATTTTAAAAAAATCGCATGCTAATTCCGTGCAAATTGGTAATTTTAAAATGTTGCATCGAGTAAAACAAAAAATCACATTGGACTTGACGAATTGAATTGCGCGTTTGAATTGCAAGGAATGGAGTAAAGGGGGCGTAAGAGGGTTGGAGTCAGTTTTGATTAAAAATATGACTCTAAAGAAAAGTAATTTTTGTTTGTACCCAATATTTATTATTGGGTACAATAATTTATTAAAGTAAATAGTTTTTGTGCCAAAGTTAATACTATTTTGATCCAAAAGAATAAATGAAAAGAAAAATGTTTTGTAAAAACAAATTATTTCTATCTGTGTATACTAAGCTGAGACAACAAACTTAATATAATATTATATATAGTATTATTTTGGCCAATATTACTGAGTACATATGCATATCAATAAAACTATCTAATGCAATTTATAACATCGAGCTCTGTTGGAGAGCGTAGAAATATTATAAGGTCAAACAGCGCTTAGTTGAACTTCGGTACATACCACATAGGTACGTCTATATACATATAAAGATCAACGTTTCCCAGCAATCGTGTGTGGTCTCGTAAAATAGCCTGTTTGCTAATGTGAACATTATGAGCTTAAACAGCGACCGCAATGTCGTTCTTACATAGACAGATGACGTTTGCTCAAACGAGATAGAGCACACATTCACTGTCATCTCCCGGTGGTCACGGCACAATCTCAGATATCACGAATGTAAATACTAAACACTTAAAATAGAATACATGCGGAAAATGCGGTTTTCTTAACTATGTAGCATAAATAAAACAAAAAAATGCATTTAAAATATTGGTGAATATATAATTTAAGTATGTATTATGTATTATCGTTATATGAGCATTGTTCGCCATAGAGCAAAACTCCGAGCGGAAATGGGTGCGAAGCCTTTTTAATTACCTACTATCTGATTTATGATAGAAAGTTATGCAATAATATTTGCAAAAGTTATAAACATATTTCTGCAACAACCAACCGACAGATGTTTGCCGGCGGGGACGGTTTCGTACGGACATTATGGTCATTTACAAGTTGTTTGCCGTGGAGTAAAACTCCGAGCGGCGAAGGGTGAGAAGCCCTTTTAATTACCTACAATCTGATATATGATAGAAAGTTATGCAATAATATTTGCAAAAGTTATAAGCATTTTTCTGCATTAACCAACCGACAGATGTTTGCCGGCGCGGACGGTTTCGTACGGACATTATGGTCATTTACGAGTTGTTTGCCGTGGTGTAAAACTCCGAACGGCGAAGGGTGAGAAGCTCTTTTAATTACCTATAATTTGATATATGATAGAAAGATATGCAATAATATTTGCAAAGGTTGTAAACATTTTCCTGCAACAACCAACCGACATATGATTGCCGGCGGGGACAGTTGCGTACAGAGATTATCGACATTTAAGGATTGTTCGCCGTGGAACAAAACTCCGAGCTTTCGAGGGTAAATAATACATTTAATTGCCTATAATTTGACGTCCTTAGGGATTTATGCAATAATTTTAGCGTGAGTTATGTCTATTAATAGCAGTTCTTATTCGAACGGCGCGCCAATTTCTTGTATTATCGTCGTATTGGTGTAGGTGATATTAGGGGTAGCAGCTTCCCAATACCATTATTTATTGCGAAATTTATGCGCTTTCGCAATTTGTAACACTTGTTTCTCTAAGGGGTTGTAGCAAAAAGTTATGTGCAATTCTTTATTGAGATGACAAGTGCTCTTATAAGGTTCGTAACGAAATAAATCAAATTTCCGACAACACTGTTTGTTGAATCTTTGGAGCAATACTCTGGCGTATAGAACTTGAACACCCCTATCATTTGATATATGTTTCCTAACAAAATTAAAAAAAAGTTATGGCTATCTTTTATTGCTAACTTCTCCGTGGTGATTTAAAACTAGTTAATTTACTTCAGTATAATATAGGCAAGACATAAACAAAATTGATGTTTATAGTTGTTTGAAAACTGTAGTTCTGAGAAAACCTATCTTCAAATTACATATTTCCAGAGGTTTCATACGTTGTGGTTATTGCTTAGTCCAGTTATTATGCACTTAGCATCAATTATTGCCAGGCGGTGTTGAGGTAAAAAATGGTATGGTCGCCAGTTGGACTTTAACTTTACTATAGTAATCTTTCTCGTCGGCGGTTATGGCTTTACAATCACTTATGGTATTGCTAGTTTCCATGGCATTATGTTCTCGGAGCAGTATGTGGTTTCTTCCTACTGGCATAGCCATTCTCTGGCAGCTATCTAATGCATTTTAATCTGCACGACTACACTGTGAGAGCCCTCTGTTGTGGTATATATGCATTTAAAATGTTTGATTATCGATAGAATGATCGGAAATGCCGTGTGTAAAGTACACCTATACCTATACACCTATAATATACTGTGTATCGTCTTGAACAATGGATATATTAGAATGTGATGATTTTGTTGAATACATCCTTTGAGTTCGATATGCTATGTCTGATTTGTATGACCTGCAATCTCTGCAAAGTAGGTACAGCTTAGCTAATTAAATTATGTATTTATCGCCATTTGCAAGTCTTAATACAAAATCGAAACTAACTACCATTGAAATGTATCCTTTTGTTACTACAAAACCTGCAGTTTTCATTATCTGTCACAGTTTGAGGTGGTAAGGTATACAAATGGATACTATCGTGGATACTATCGACAAAATTTCATTTCTTTTTTAATTGAACTTAAAATAGTCGTCTGATAAATAAAACCATGACAAAAGCAATCTGAATAAAGTTGGTTTCATTATGCTGAAACTTTGTGAATATGATAATATTGATAATACTATAGGAGTATCAAATATAGGAAAAATTTTAAAAACAAATAATCTGGTTGTAATGGGGCGGACATACATGGTGACTGTTAACACAACCATTTATCTCAAGAATTAAGAATGATCGAGATCTGAAAATTTGGAATCATGAATTAGATGAAAACTACCACAAAACTATGTAGGGAAAATATATGCATTTATTCACATGTTAGGACAGCTGCCTGGTTGATGTTTTTAAATGGAATTGAAAATATTTACTGTAAAATATTTAAAAAGAATAACAAAAAACAAAAGTGAACCGGTTTTGCCCATTTACGAAGTTGTTCTTACTTGTTAAGAGATAAGCTTATATACCAAATTTCAGACCAATAACTTAAAAATTACGGCGGTTATCGTGTAGGTAGGTACACAGACAGACGGACATTTGTCCCAAACTCAATATACCCCTCACCATAGTAAAGGTGGGGGTATCAAAATGTTTCTAAGTATGTTCTAAAATAGGTTATGTTATATATCAATACTTCATTCATTAATGGTTTCTTGGTTTTCAAATTAAATTAGGGAACTATGAAATAAAACTAGCTTAAATTATTTAACTGCATTTTTTCTCTATTTTTACCAATTGTTCATGAAGAGTTTTTGATATTCTAGAAACATCACGGTTATACGTGTCAAATTCAGTTTTTCACAATTAAATTGAAAATGTCATGAAGAAAAGTAATTTATTTTTTTTACTGGAACAACTTGTATTTTCAGAAATAAAAAAAAAACTCCTTTACTTTAATTTGGTTTATTGCTTTTAGGATTTATGAATAAATTAATTACCTGAGAGAACACTTGGAATTTTACGTGTTTAAGACCAAATATGCTGGTTTTTACATTAATACATTACATTTTATCGAAGAAGAAAACTTTAAGATTTTTAGGAAATAAGTTCTGCATTGATGTTATTTAGAAACATTTACAGTAGATTCTAATTTTTCAAATTGAGTTTATAATATGTTTGCATATTACGTCAACAGCTTGATAACCAGCACTTATACGTCACATGCAAAGCGTAACTAAAAAAAAATATTTTTCGGACATGCAGCCTATAAACTCATCAAACATTTCAGCAAACGGACAAAATGCTGAAATGTTTGATTTTATCTGGGGACATATAATGTTTCTGATATATGTTTCCTGTATTTATTATTTTAAATTTTTAAAATTGAACCGAGCATCTGCCCGTTGTTATTTTTTGTGTTTTTTGTACTTTAATGATTTTATATGATACGGTGTCCCTATTCGACTTTTTTAATTGTAGCATGGCCTGATGACGAACGTGAGGTTCGAAACCTGGTAGCCATCAGAACAATAAATAACTACATCAGATAAAGACCAGTTCTTTTATTCATCCCAAATCGTTATAACTGATGCAAATGGAAGAATTCATTACTAGTTTTCAGCCTAATACAGTTTGATTTTAATTTCTGACTCCACCTGAGATTGAGATACAAGATTCCAATTTGAAATTTGAGCATATAATTACATTTAAACAATTTATTCCCTAAGACATTTTTAAATTAAATGTAAACCATGATAGTTTACTTTTGAGCAGTTTTAAGAATTTCGTGTTTTTCGATTTTGTATCTGTGGACTTATACAGTTTTCATGGGTTGGTGAGTTATTTTCATTTCACAGTCTACTGTTAATTTTGGAGATGTGCCGATTGTCAGTTGAAAAAGAACGTACCTAAAATACTAAAATAGCAACCGTTCTGTATTTTCAGTTATATAAAAACTATATATATCATAACGTGAAGCATGAAGTTTTAGTGCGAAATTTGACCTACAGTACGCTACTATACTGAAGATTATTTGGTTATTTAGTATTTGCGCTCTATTTAAGACGGTATTTCCGGTTAGGTTTTTTTTACATTTTTATACCCCCTATATGTATATTAGCTACGTGCCGTAATTTTGAAGTAATTTTTTAACTTTTTTTCAAAGTGACATGATAACTACTGTAATTTTGGAGCAGTTAATCAGAAATTTGGTAGCTATATTCACGAATCGGTTAACTCTATTTCTTTTTTTTACGGTGGGGGGTACTTTAACTTCGGCCTGGTTGAAGATGGTTTTATTACTAGTTTTACATAACGTTTGATTTTCCAAAAACAGTAACGAGATTAATTTACAAAATTTAAGAACATCTTGTTTGCTAACCAAAATAGTTCCCAACAAGCATAGTTGATGAATGGCTTTTCTTCAACAAAATATCTAAAGATGCTCAAATTGGTATACATAATAAAAACTTCGAGAATCATTAAGTAAGTTTTACTGCCCAAAGAATTTGATGAATTACGAATACATGTTTGGAATACAGGCTGTCCCACTTTCTTGAAACAATAGCTTGGGAATTTAAAACTTCTTAAGAAATTAAAAACTCTGATACTGTTTACTTCCTCGAAAAAATACTATAACAATTTCATGTGGATGTCTTTCTTTCTTTCTTTGTTTATTCAATTTATTATCTTTATTTTTTTTAAGCATGTATGGCCATTGGAAAAGTTTTACGTAGTATGACATTTACTTTACTCTATAAACAGTTTCGCGAAAGAAAAAGGGACATTCCCTGTAGTTTATAGTATTCGTTTTCTCTCGCATTTTAATACGACATTTCCACAACAAACATCCTTTTTTTTATTTCCCAGGCCTCCTCGTACTGCTTACATCACGCGCGTTTATCGCACTTGCCATCAATTCGTCAACTCGTAAAACTCTGTGGCATTAATCTCGCCAAACATAAAAAGTAATTGGCCACATGGCCCGTAAAAAAATCGCGCTCCTCGATTTGAGGACATATTGGGCGAAATGTCGCGCGGCAACATGTGCGTCGCACACTCGGAAAATTTTTGCAAAGGATAGCTATCTGCTGCTGGTGGTGTGCGCTTCCTTTTCCGCCGCGTTCCGCGAATTTTAAAAATAGCCAACGCGTTTACGATTTGCCGAATCGCGCCGTTTCGCACCGCGTGCACGGCGGTGCATTCCGCGTTGAGGCGCAGCTGCATTAAAAAGTGAAAACCGTCAAACGTAAACGACGCATCAACAGTCCGTCCACCTTTGATGTTCACGTGTGCGAATGGTATTCATTGCGAGTCTTCCCATTCCGGTGAATCTGTTTATGTATGTGCATAAACGGAATGTTTATACAGGAAGTGGGAATATCAATTGTCCGATGTGGATTGCCTGGAATTTTGAAATTTCAGAATGACAATGAGAATATTTCAGTCATAAAGTACATATCTTACGTAATTTAGTTAATTTTTCGACTGTGTAATATATACAGGGTGTTAACAGTCGACCCTCCACCAAAGGAATTTGTTGATTATCAAGATGTTTAAATTTGGAAAAGTGAAGACATTTTGCTAAATTCATACATGGCGTTTAGGTATCTGGAAAGTAATTGAGTGTAGCTTAAACGCTTCTTGATATCAAATGGGACCGATTAAACCCAGCATGCCTTAGTACAGAAAGTAGGAAATTAGTTTAATCGGTTTGAGTATAAAGTATATGTGGAATAATGACGAAAGAGAAACCAGGTGAGAAGTAATTTTAAAATTAATTCAAAGATACGGTCTCGGCCCGGAATCGGACCGGGGTCTTCTGCCTTGCCGGGGCATTGCTCTACCGTTAAACTACCGAGGCCTGTGACAAGAAATAGATATTATTCGTCATTTCAAAGGAAAGTAACAGTAAAGATTGCTGTCTAACTAATATTATCATGACAAGTATTGAACACTCTAAATTAAAATTAACTTGAGCGGCTCTCGATGCGCATAATAACTCAATTTTCGGAATCTTGTTTTAGTCTTCTCCCAATCCTACATCTTTCAATAGTTTAAAGCAATTATAGAAATTTAATGTACCCACGTTCCTCTACCTTAAAATAGTGTATCATTTGTTTTTCTAAGCTTTATAGTTTTGATATATCTATAAACACATGACAGGACGAGATTAAATGTTTGGAAATTCGTTACTCGTCGTTGAAAGGATTTCAGAAAAACTAACCGATCAATATTAACAAATCTTGCTATGGCGCAAATTAGAATTATTGCTAAATATTGAAAACTGCCGAAATAACAAAATATTTCTTCGAAAAATTACGTATTTTTCTATAAAAAAAAATTATGAAACCGATTTATTCTGTTTTACACCACAGCTATGAATACAACGTCTTTTAAAATTTTATACTAGGATGTACAATGTACATACTCTTAAGAAGTTAAAGAAGTTAAAAACCCTTAAGAAAAGAAAAAATATGCCTTATATGTATTCGATATATCTCCAAAACGAAAAAAAAAGTAAAAAGAAAATTCGTTCAAAACTTCCGAAAGAAAGAAGCAAAAATTTTGAAAATCACTTGTAAAATTTAATTGCTCATAATTGATTTTGATAGATTCAAATATCTAGTTTTCAATGGTGTTCAATGGTTACATTTGTTTTCTGAACATTTTGCTACAAATGCGTCTGTGAAACGTTTACGTTGCGTACAACTAAGCATGCATTTTTCATTTTAAAAATCTGAACACCTATGTTAATAATTTTTGGAAAAGTCAGACGCATTCCAGGGTTTCATATCCAATGCAAAAAAATCTGATGTGGCCAGGCACATGACTTTATCATACAATATATAAAATTAATAGTTTAGCAGCATGAGAATCTATTCTATTGAGATAAATCGTAGGTATTGTCAAAGCATCAGCATTTGACAGTACCTACACTACGGCATTAGAATAATAGTTATTTATGTCAAAAATGCCGAAAGTACGGAATAGCGCGACGAGCGGTGATGCGGCGCGTCACCGAAGGCGGAGTGTTGCCGTTGCATGTGAGCGAGTCGCGCTATCTAGTTTTTGGCAGGAGCGACATCAATGTTTATTGTGTTGCTTTTTAAGAAATACGTATAAAAAAAAATAAATAAAAAATTTCTGTGTAGTAAATGCTAGGTTGGTACCACATTGACGAAACGCCAAGTTTAAAGGTGCGTTCCGATTGGTAGGTAATGGTAGCTAATGGCGGTGGTAGAATACGAAATTATAGTATTTCTTACATTCGTGATAAGGACACATATTAGTTTGCATGTACATAAACATGAGTCACTAGCAATTTTCTATTTGAAATACTATAATGGCGTCTGCTACCACTGCCATTATCACTAATGAAAACGCACCTTAAAAAGGTAATTCAAATTCTGACAGATTTATATTTGTTCATGAGACATCCCTACCAACATACTAAAATAAAACTACACTCATCGCTATACTTTATTTATAATTTTCTCAATTTATCGTTTTTAGAATTAGATATAAAGACGGGTGGATATTTCTTATCAACAAACAATCAAACTGGTGATCTTATTTTATTTGAAATTTGTATTTTATAATTTGCCGCACTAGAGCGGCAACGTTCCATAGTGGTTCTCCAACCTCTGATGAGATCAGCTGTTTTCGAATGTAACAACACAAAAAATATTTGTCAAAATCCTGGCTACTATGTAGTTTCCTATTAATGCAGATGCGACCGATCTCGATCAAATAGAATTTGCTCTTGCAGCTAAACTATGAATTTTACCAAAAAATGTCATAAACATAAATTATTCAAAATTTCGTCTAGTTTAATTTGTTATTTTACTATTTTGACGAAATTACAGAAATGGCGGCTCATTTGCAAAATCCTTGAAAAAGGCTTAGAATAAACTACCAGTTCCTTTGGACCCTTGTGAACCAAAAGCTTTTCAGCTCTAAGTTAGGTCATGAAACTTCTAAATATGAACTTTCGTTCCGATACCTTCAGTAGTTTCTCCGGAATCGTCTCCACAAAAATCGTTTACACACACACAGACACACACACACACACACACACACACACACACACACACACACACACACACACACACACACACACACACACACACACACACACACACACACACACACACACACACACACACACACACACACACACACACACACACACACACACACACACACAGACATTTTTTTGTACCTTGGTCAAAAATGTTCAGGGGATCCAAAAAGACCTATTTCCGCTAAAATCTCAATTTTTTTTTTCGGCATGATTACAATACTTTATCATACTGCGTATGATAAAGTAAAAAAACTCTGAAGACAGTTTTAAAAAATTAAGCAAAAGTAAAAAAAAAAAAAGTGCGAAATTAGCAAAAATTAACGATTCAGTAATTGGTGATTTTTGTGGCCGCTGATGTTAAATTCGACGTTCTACTAGTTTTTCCGCTTTACCAGAAATTTATTAATTGGACATTTTCCGTTCGCTGGTTACAATCCAACGTCCAAAATTAAAAACAAAAAATAAGTCTCTAATATTTTATCGAAATACGCTTTAAATATACAAATTTGAGAAAGATACTAGTATAGTTCTTTCGAATGCCAATCCAATTTTTTATATCTCATTCATAATATCTAACTATATGAGCAAATAATGCTTTCATGTTTTCAAATCATCAAAATTCAAATATGTTATAAATTTCTGCTGAAATGATTAGTTTTTAAAAAATTGATAAGAAGTTCATCTCTTTTTCATTTGGTAAGATTTTTGTAGTAGTGTTGACATTGGCTACATATTTGAGAAATAAGGAAGGGATTTCACAAGTTTTCATTGATACTAATTTACTCGGCAAGGCTAATCAACTATTAAAAAAATGCTCAAATTGTCAATTGATATTGTTCATCTACGACTCACGTATAACAAGTTCATTGCATACGTATCTATGACTATATAATCCCTGTCATGATACACGCTAATGATTATAATGACACTAGCGTTGTATAATAATGACAGTTCGTTTAAATAATGACTTCATTATTTGAACGAACTGTCATCCTTATACAACGCTAGTGTCAAAGCCTATCAAAACCTACGTAGAAGACAGTTATTTGACAGTTCGCCTTGCCACCATTGACAAATACATTTAAAATATTAATTCGCTCGCATGATTACACGCTCGCCTACGGGTCGCGTATCAATGTCATGCTCGCGGTTTATATTTTTAATTACGTGCTCGTCAAATAATATACTATTACACTGTTTGATTGATACCCTTGCAAACTGATGAGACTTGATAGATTTCTCTAAGTGGGCTGATATGACATGTATATCAGACCTTGTATGTCCGTTTCGCGCATTCATACATTGCTTCACATATAACCAAATTTAAAAGACATAATTTTTGTCTCTATGTGACTCACAATCTGGATATAACTGGTTTTGCAAATAAACAACGAATACGTCAACAGCTTCCATATTCCTAAAAGACACTCTCTGTTTATTTACATCTGTTTATTTATCTACATTGTAGGAAATTATGCCATCGTCCATATACGTTAGCATAAATTTATATCGACAAGACACGTTCTTACTTTACCATGATGTCGTAGCCTCAGCTGCATTGTGCCCGGGTCATATTACCATGCGTATATCTCGCTCACCTGTTTAGCACATTGGTAATGAGAGTATGCCATCGACAAACTTAATCGTACACGAGGTCCAACACTTGCTTATCAACATATAATTTTGGCGTTTCCGTTATATCAACAGCCCCGATTTTACCTACATTATGGCAGACACCTGCTTTTAACCATATATACAATGCATGCATTTATTTAATATAAAGCAATCATTATCGTATTATTTAAACAGTAAATATTATAAGCCTGAAGGTAACAAGTTATGGTTAATTATCTACTATCTGTATTATTATACCTATATTATTATCATATTATTATGTACATATTACAAAGTGCAACAAAAAATTTGTCTCTCGGGAAATTAATGATTTTTTATGACCCTCTGAACACTTTCACAAAAGCGCGTTTCTAGGTTAGCTCGAATAAGCGAGATATTTGCAATTTTATTTTTAATTTTATTCATAATTTTAGTCCAGTCGAATGATGTTTTGGCCAGGAAAAAAACATGGAGCTGAATCCGAATTTCTACTTTGCTACTTCCCACGGATATGGCTTCACAACGGAAATCGCAAAAAAAGCCTCAACATTTTTGACTTTTCTTGATTTTATTGCCAAAAAGTCATAAAACTATGCACTTTTCGACCATTCTTTTTTTAAATAACGGTGTAATAATCAAAAACCTTCAGGTACCCAACTGCAGCTTGGTTACAGACCGCCGGAGTCGTTGCCGAGCAGCGCCAACAAAATGCACTTGGATCAAGCGGCGCCCTCAACGTTAGGTTTGCCATTTAACAAAATAAACCTTAATTGTGGTTGATTGTGGATGTACAATGCCGTTTACCAATAACGAAAAGCGTGCTATGGTTAAGAGTTTAATTGAATTTTGACATTTTCCGATAGTCGTGTCTTTTCTCATTTTCGAAATGTATAACATGTTGGCATTATTTTTTAAAACAATGGTTAATAATAAAAAACACGTTCTTCTTTTTCTTGTTGTTTGTCGTGCTTATCAAGTAACCAACCGGCAGTTTTTTCTCATGTCCGCAATGTATAACATGTTTTTAGCACAATTTTAACCTTTTTAACTAACTCAAAAACTGGGTTTTACATAAAGTAGGAAAAAAAGTGTATAGTTTCATCACTTTTTCGCAAAATACTGAAAAGCGGTCGACAATTTTTGCTTTCTTTGCGATTTTCATTGAAAATCCGCATCCGTGGGAAGTAGCAAAGTTGAAATTCACATTCAGCACCCCAAAAAACATATAATAGAATGAGAGAAAAACTTTTATATTTTTTTCCTGGAACAGGCACACTCGGAAACGATTTGACTGGACTATTTGTATAGAAAACCGCTTTGAGGGAGGAAGAAAGTTGATCAAAATTTGTCGCACAGTGTTAGTTAATACGCTTAGCTCGGACGACAATTCACCACGTTGATAACGTCAAAATTGTGATAGATTAGGTTATGTTGTCAAGAAATATTCCACATCAACTGTCTTTGAAGACATTCAAAATTCTTCAACATAGACTGAAACAAAACGGCCCTAAAAAACAAGTTCACATATCGGTTTTATAAACCGTGGAGAATGGTGTAATTTATTTGTTATTCCTCTATCAATAGTTAGTTATGAAATACGCATACCAGCCTACACGATATTGATTTGCGTTATGACTATGACTATATTTATCAGATACATACATAAACACTCTCTTAAATCGTGATACCGGGTTGCTTTACTTCGTCTTTGTGTAAATCTCATAACAAAGACGAGCCCAAGCCCCAGACAACATGACACATTTTGAAGATGTTTATATTCATCTTCTGATTCATAACACTGGATACTAATAATAAATAATCGCAGCATTTTGCTACTGGGCACTTCTAAGAACTTCGTTCAAGCGTTTTGTGATCAATGTTTTTGCCAAGGTCAGATATTTTTATTTGGCAATTCGCGAAAGAAGGTGTGGGTTGCAATTTTCGTCTCGATGAGTGAAAGAAATCGGGATTGTTTTCGGTAGCGTTTTGTTTGCGGTCACTCTACTTGTGAACAGATATCCTAAATAAACACGCATATTATAGTGGTGGCGTAAATAAGATCCCAATGGATTTACTTCATTAGCATGTACATTATTTGTTGTGTCTAGATTTCTTCGGAGAAAACAGTATTGTGAAAAAAAAAACCTGTTGTATATTAAATTAAAGGTTTTATAACTACACTGAAAAAGGATTAGTAAAAGCACAATGTCAGCATTTTACAATTGTACTACCATGACGGAAATCAATATTTACATAGCTGAAACTGTATTCATCCAAATGTAAATGTTTTATTACAAAAATTGGACAGTTTTACCGAGTAAACTGTAAAATTGTATAATTTTACAATGAATTTAATGCAAAATTACAGACTGTAAACTGTAGAATTGCATTTGGAGAACTGTATTTATTCTGGAAATCTTCAAATTTGTATATAAAATTACTGTCTTTTCTCTGGAAGGAAAACTCATTTCAGATAATTTACAACAATTTTCTTAATGTAGTTGTACTTTATGAAGACCTACTGGAGGTGCCACCAGTTGTTTAGCGAGGATAAACAAACAGCCAACTTGTGACACAAACGTTATTGTTATTCTTTTTTTACGAGAAATGTGATTTAATATGTCTTTAAATTGATCAAAATTATTCTTGATTAAATTTTATGATGAAGAAACGCCCACAAATAATTAGTATATTATGTGAATATACTAATATATCTGTATCTCGAGCATTAAATTTATACGCGAGCCGTAGGCGAGCGTGTAAACATGCTAGCGATTTATATCCGTTGTGTGCGAGTCGAATACGACGTTTTATCTACGACTCATAAATTCCATTTTATATCAAATACTTTAGTTGTATGTGTCAAAGTTGGCGAGGCGAACTGTCGCATAACTGTCATCCACGAAGGTTTTAACAGACTTTGACACATGCGTTGTATAATGATAACAGTTCTTCAAATCATCATTATTATCGTTGGCGTGTATCATGATGGGGATCAGGGCCACTCTAACCACAGGGCTAAATGTGCTATAGCCCTGGGGCGCCAACTTTTTGGGGGCGGCTATTTTCGTGTTAATTGTTTATTATTAGTTATTTTTATTGTAAATCTGTTCACAAAATTAAACAAATAACCTGTTCGGCATGAAATAGAAAATTGGATGCCTGAGACATCTAATAGATATATAGATATATGAGACATCTAGTAAACATGTATGAGATCATGGAAATGTATATGATACTGATCTACTTGATCACAGTTTCATCGTTGTTCGTTGTTAATAAAGATAACTGCATCTTTTACTTTGGTGTTCTAAGTTTGTTGGGCTTTTATTTTATATGGGCTTGTTAATGTGGCTTGTTATGAAATGTTATTTTTTTGGAAATAATAGTTTATTACTCAATTAAGGAATGTTCTTATTGAACTGACTTGTTGATTTTATTGTTATTTCTTAAGAAATATTCAGTGAGCGCGCAAAGTATGGAAGCATGACAAAATCTCGGAAACTGGAAACATATTTGTAACAAATTCAATTTCCTTCTTCAATTGTTCTGTACTTACGACGTCATCGACACTGTTTGTAAATGGCAACTCCATATCTATTAATGCATCTGTTAATTGTCTTCATGGTAGCATACAAATTTTATAACCTCATAAAGAGAAAATTTCGAGAAAAAGTTTAAAAACTAAGGATTTTGTTTGTGAACGAAAAGCGAATAGGCCATTTAGGTAGATTTGCAATAGGAATTGATCCATCACCACACTAATTACAAACGCTGTAAATGATTCAAATATATTGTGAACAAACATTCAGGATTTCAGGTAAAAGTACAAAGTTTAAGGTTTACTATGAGACCCTTTTGAATTTCTAGAACATTGGGGTCAGGTATTTGACATTTTTATGTGGAAAATCTTACAGGAGTGTCCGCGTTCGTACACAAAGCAACTAATTTTAACCAAAACACATTTTCATATTCCATTCAGAATATCCATGTTTCCAAAAGTTAAAAATGAACGTGTTCACGAATTTTGTACAATAACTAACCCTCATTTAGATTTTCTCATATTTTCATACTTTACTACGCGCTCACTAGATACATACAATAAATAAGAAAATAACAACTTGTTGATGTTAAACAGTGTCGGCCTAATACTCAAATGGCTTAAATCCAAAATAATAACATTTACAGTAGAGAAAAGGCGGCTCGGATTTGTTTAGAACCAGACGAAGACCACCTTGGAAAGACTTATACTATAAATTATTATGATACTTCAGAGAATTCATAGGAATTCTCGCACTACAGGAACATCTAATTTATGTTTTTCCAAGATTATTTTATATTTTATGGCAAATCTAATCAAATGTTTCGCTTTTGGCAGTTTCGCAAGGATAATAAATGACTCAATAATGGCGACTACATTTCCTAACGTGACCACAGCACTACACACTGCGCATTTTTAAAGTTATGCCACTATACATTGCAGCGACGAAAGATCATATGTAGCACTAAAGAGGATATCAAATTATTTACCACCTTGTTTAGGGCAGACCAAATTAAATAATTGCAGATTTTGTTTATATAGAGTGATTTATGTAATAACTTAAATACGTGTGATATCAATATGGAAAAAATGCAAGGACAGCAAATATATAAGTAACCTTGGTTTTGTTTAATATAAATGTTGTCTTTTCATTTCGTCTTTTTTTTCAAATTTTGTTAAATATAATTTTTTTGTGTTGTCTAATGGTAATGAATTGGCTTTTTCTAGTTCTGATACTTTTCTATAACGCATCCGCATCCGCTACATATATCTTGTATTTTCTTATGAAGAGGGGCGCATTAATTTTAGTAGCCCACGGGCGTCGAATATCTTAAGACGGCCCTAATGGGGATTATATAGTTATAGATATTTATGCAATAAACTTATTATATGTGAATCGTAGATAATAGTATATTATTTGACGAGCACATAATTAGGGACATAAATCGCGAGCATGAAGTTTACACGCGAGCCGTAGGCGAGCGTGTAATCATGCGAGCGATTTATATCCGTTATGTGCGAGTCAAATACGACGTTTTATCTACGACTCATAAATTCCATTTTATGCAAAATATTTTTAATGTATTTGTCAATGATGGCGAGGCGAACTGTCACATAACTGTCATCCACGTAGGTTTTGACAGATTTTGACACTATCGCTGTATAATGATGACAGTTCGTTCACTGTCATATAATGGTGGGAATTATATAGTCATAGATACGTATGTAATGAACTTATTATATGTGAGTCGTAGATAAATTAATTTTTATATACATATGAACAGCGACCACCCTATTCCACAAGTCACATACGATCAAAATTTGTAATTATTTACACTAACCTATCTCGTAATATATTTGTACATAAAACACAATAACTTGTTTTTGTTACTAATATTATATTTAATATAGAAACGGCAGTAATATTGTCATCCCCCTTACTTTTGGACATTTCTTTGTTTTCGGAAGAATGTCGATAAAAAGCCACTCCTATTTTCACCCCATTAACTGGATTTTTGGAAAATGATAAAACGTATTACCTTATTTTTAAATGAGATGAGCTAGTCATTAATTAAATTTTTATAGACATATGTATAAACAATAATTTAGTACAACTATCTATTAAATATATTGTGATAATCAGCATCTAATGAATACACAACACACACTATAAGTTATAAGTTATAAACCATCACCTGCTTTACCGATCACTCAAGCACTTCCAGTTTAGACAGCTAATTTGTTCCTCTCATTCACGCTTTCAATATTCATATATTCAATTGTTCCTACACCATTATGATAATGATCGTCTCCATTATACAACCGGAACGATCTCTGAATTACAAACGTTTAAAAACTCGAAAGCTCAACACCTGGACGATATTTGAATTTCAAACTATAAATATGAATATAACCTTTTAATTTTCTGGGCCCCATGCAAACAAATAAAAATCAACTCAACAACGGTTTTTTTTTATTTGTTTTTCGGGGCTTCGGTCGAGTGCGTTCACAGGGATTTCTGGCCGTTAGTCACTTGTTTTCGTGAAGCCCACGCCACGTTTCGGTCTAGTAGCTCAGGCGAGCACGCGCCCGAAAAAATATCGGAATTAATCGGGCCGGGAATTGACGGCTTCTTGGATCGAATATGCTATTAATAAGAACCCTGAGAAAGGCACATGATCGTGACTGTTCATTGTTACTGAACGGCCAATAATCATGCGATTATTGTGAATTGTTTGCGTGAAATTCGCGCCACGAAGATCGGTTTATGGTCTGGGATCGGCCATATAGTATTGGTCTGAGTTTAATTTAATTTTCGTAGAAAATGGGTGTGAGACGGGATGGGAAATGTTATTGTGGATGTCTTTGAGATTATTGAAGCATACGTAAACAATAATTAAGGTTAACATCCCAAATTCAGATTGCCCCCTTTCGTATTTTGGTATTATATGTTTATTACATAGCACTCTTTCCCTTATGGACACTAGGGTGGTTATTTTTATTTAGAAAGCAATGATCCCCTCGAACTCGTCTCCAAATCCAAAAAAAGGTCACGTTTTTTTTTCGAAATTTGTTTTTTTATTGTGCTATTCGAGGCCACAAATTTACATGGGAAGAAGACATTTTTTGGTATTTTTCGAATAATTGTTCGGGGTTTGAGAAAACTTATGTTAAAGTTATAGGACTTGTAGAGGGCTTTACAAGGAAGACTTTGACCTATTATACATATAGATTTGACGCCCCCAATCCATCCCAGTGCCCTGAAAAAATATACATTTTTCATCAAATGGACCGTTTTAATTATTTCATTATTTTTTTCTCATAGAAATCATTACTATAAGCCTTGTGGAATGTTTATAAACATTTGTCAGTTAATTTCCATTTATTTAAACAAATTCGATTTGTTTAAATAATTCGTTTTTCTTGAAAATCCGTCTGAATTTGATTTTCTGTGTTCGAAATGGCAGTTTATTACTTTAGAGAGACATTATTCATTAAACAATACCTTCCTAATGTTTAAACAATCAATTATAATTCATTTTCAACTTTTTTTTCTAATTATGGTAGAAAGGTCAGTTTATTTATGAAATTAACTTATAAATTTCATGTTCGAGGTATCTAGTCTGTATTATCTAATAAACCCACAAATGTGGGTTTATTTAAGCCATTTCTTTACACATTTTTTGCAATTCGCTTAAAATTAATTTTTTTGTAGATTGGTCTGGCCAACTGTTATTCTGAAGTGACATTATTTATATTTTGGGATGATTTCCAGTGTTTGAATAATAAAATAATATTCGTTTTCAATATTTCATCAAATTAGAGTACAGGGAACGCTATATTGATTTGTTGCTGTCTGAAAAACAGCAACAAATCAATATAGCGACACACATTGGTAGGAAATGGAGAGAGAACTGTGATCACAAAAATTTGTTGACTTTAGGAAATTTAATATTTTAAAAATAAATGTAACTCCCCAATTTCCCGAAAAAAAGAATTCCAAATCATTTGAGTTTTTTCAAATAAATGATATTGAAAACTTACATACTTTATTACATATTTAAACAATGAAAATCATCCTAAAATATAAATGCTGTCACTTCAGAATAACAGTTGGCCAGACCGATATAAAAAAAATTTATATTAAGTGAATTGCAAAAACATTGTTTAAACAAATAATTGTTTTTTGTTTTTTCGTTCTAAATTTAGCACTTTTAGATAGAAAAAAATTGAACATTGCAACCGTTGGTGATAGAAAGGTTTACCCACTAGCAAATGATAGCTTTCGTTGAGTAGATCAAAAAAATGTATACTTTTATATGCCTAAGATTTACCATTTTCATGTTATGTGGTCCATTTCGCTTATTTTTGTATTATTTGAAAAACCGTAATTTTAGCACAACTCGGTAACTAGTAGAGACAGAGACGTTTCCTATGTAAATTTGTAATCAGCGTACCCATTTTAGTAAGTTAGCAAAGGTTTCATGTTGATCCGGGTCCTAGTTTTCGAGATAGGAGTGCCAGTTAAAAATTATAGTTTAAAATATGTGATTTCTTACAAAATTTTAGCCAGTCGGCAAAAACTCAGCTACCTTCAATCAAATTAAGGTTGTGGTTCTTGATACAATTTACGACGCTGATTACGCCGGTCTAATTTGATTTTACTTTTTTGGAACGGTTCGGCAGTTATTACGTTCCCAATTATCAAAAATGATGCTAAAAACACCCATTTTACTATGTTAGAAACTTTGAACGCAAACTGTGTCCGATCTAATCGACCGATGTTGACCGTTCAGACGGTATCGGATGGGAAATTGGCCGAGGAATCCATTTCTGAAAGCCGGGTTGCTCTAAGGTGCGCGGTTCGCGAGAAAAACGCGATAAACTGCGGAAATTATAGTTTCCCACTTTCTAGCCAAACCGTACACGCTACGGGAAAACCAACCTCACCGTTGAATTCAGCACATCCCAATGCATAACCGTGGCTACATTAGAACGCTCCATCTCTCAAAAAGTTGTAATTGTTCTTTCGTTCTAAATTTAGCACTTTTAGATAGAAAAAAATTGAACATTTCAACCGTTGGTGATAGAAAGGTTTACCCACTACCAAATGATAGCTTTCGTTGAGTAGATCAAAAAAATGTATACTTTTATATGCCTAAGATTTACCATTTTCATGTTATGTGGTCCATTTCGCTTATTTTTGTATTATTTGAAAAACCGTAATTTTAGCACAACTCGGTAACTAGTAGAGACAGAGACGTTTCCTATGTAAATTTGTAATCAGCGTACCCATTTTAGTAAGTTAGCAAAGGTTTCATGTTGATCCGGGTCCTAGTTTTAGAGATAGGAGTGCCAGTTCAAAATTATAGTTTAAAATATGTGATTCCTTACAAAATTTTAGCCGGTCGGCAAAAACTCAACTACCTTCAATCAAATTAAGGTTGTGGTTCTTGATACAATTTACGACGCTGATTACGCCGGTCTAATTTGATTTTACTTTTTTGGAACGGTTCGGCAGTTATTACGTTCCCAATTATCAAAAATGATGCTAAAAACACCCATTTTACTATGTTAGAAACTTTGAACGCAAACTGTGTCCGATCTAATCGACCGATGTTGACCGTTCAAACGGTATCGGATGGGAAATTGGCCGAGGAATTCATTTTTGAAAGCCGGGTTGCTCTAAGGTGCGCGGTTCGCGAGAAAAACGCGATAAACTGCGGAAATTATAGTTTCCCACTTTCTAGCCAAACCGTACACGCTACGGGAAAACCAACCTCACCGTTGAATTCAGCACATCCCAATGCTTAACCGTGGCTACATTAGAACGCTCCATCTCTCAAAAAGTTGTAATTGTTCTTTCGTTCTAAATTTAGCACTTTTAGATAGAAAAAAATTGAACATTTCAACCGTTGGTGATAGAAAGGTTTACCCACTACCAAATGATAGCTTTCGTTGAGTAGATCAAAAAAATTTATACTTTTATATGCCTAAGATTTACCATTTTCATGTTATGTGGTCCATTTCGCTTATTTTTGTATTATTTGAAAAACCGTAATTTTAGCACAACTCGGTAACTAGTAGAGACAGAGACGTTTCCTATGTAAATTTGTAATCAGCGTACCCATTTTAGTAAGTTAGCAAAGGTTTCATGTTGATCCGGGTCCTAGTTTTAGAGATAGGAGTGCCAGTTCAAAATTATAGTTTAAAATATGTGATTTCTTACAAAATTTTAGCCAGTCGGCAAAAACTCAACTACCTTCAATCAAATTAAGGGTGTGGTTCTTGATACAATTTACGACGCTGATTACGCCGGTCTAATTTGATTTTACTTTTTTGGAACGGTTCGGCAGTTATTACGTTCCCAATTATCAAAAATGATGCTAAAAACACCCATTTTACTATGTTAGAAACTTTGAACGCAAACTGTGTCCGATCTAATCGACCGATGTTGACCGTTCAAACGGTATCGGATGGGAAATTGGCCGAGGAATTCATTTCTGAAAGCCGGGTTGCTCCAAGGTGTGCGGTTCGCGAGAAAAACGCGATAAACCGCGGAAATTATAGTTTCCCACTTTCTAGCCAAACCGTACACTCTACGGGAAAACCAACCTCACCGTTGAATTCAGCACATCCCAATGCATAACCATGGCTACATTAGAACGCTCCATCTCTCAAAAAGTTGTAATTGTTCTTTCGTTCTAAATTTAGCACTTTTAGATAGAAAAAAATTGAACATTGCAACCGTTGGTGATAGAAAGGTTTACCCACTACCAAATGATAGCTTTCGTTGAGTAGATCAAAAAAATGTATACTTTTATATGCCTAAGATTTACCATTTTCATGTTATGTGGTCCATTTCGCTTATTTTTGTATTATTTGAAAAACCGTAATTTTAGCACAACTCGGTAACTAGTAGAGACAGAGACGTTTCCTATGTAAATTTGTAATCAGCGTACCCATTTTAGTAAGTTAGCAAAGGTTTCATGTTGATCCGGGTCCTAGTTTTAGAGATAGGAGTGCCAGTTCAAAATTATAGTTTAAAATATGTGATTTCTTACAAAATTTTAGCCAGTCGGCAAAAACTCAACTACCTTCAATCAAATTAAGGTTGTGGTTCTTGATACAATTTACGACGCTGATTACGCCGGTCTAATTTGATTTTACTTTTTTGGAACGGTTCGGCAGTTATTACGTTCCCAATTATCAAAAATGATGCTAAAAACACCCATTTTACTATGTTAGAAACTTTGAACGCAAACTGTGTCCGATCTAATCGACCGATGTTGACCGTTCAGACGGTATCGGATGGAAAATTGGCCGAGGAATTCATTTCTGAAAGCCGGGTTGCTCTAAGGTGCGTGGTTCGCGAGAAAAACGCGATAAACTGCGGAAATTATAGTTTCCCACTTTCTAGCCAAACCGTACACGCTACGGGAAAACCAACCTCACCGTTGAATTCAGCACATCCCAATGCATAACCGTGGCTACATTAGAACGCTCCATCTCTCAAAAAGTTGTAATTGTTCTTTCGTTCTAAATTTAGCACTTTTAGATAGAAAAAAATTGAACATTTCAACCGTTGGTGATGGAAAGGTTTACCCACTACCAAATGATAGCTTTCGTTGAGTAGATCAAAAAAATGTATACTTTTATATGCCTAAGATTTACCATTTTCATGTTATGTGGTCCATTTCGCTTATTTTTGTATTTTTTAAAAAACCGTAATTTCAACACAACTCGGTAACTACTAGAGACAGATACGTTTCCTATGTAAATTTGTAATCAGCGTACCCATTTTAGTAAGTTAGCAAAGGTTTCATGTTGATCCGGGTCCTAGTTTTAGAGATAGGAGTGCCAGTTCAAAATTATAGTTTAAAATATGTGATTTCTTACAAAATTTTAGCCAGTCGGCAAAAGCTCAACTACCTTCAATCAAATTAAGGTTGTGGTTCTTGATACAATTTACGACGCTGATTACGCCGGTCTAATTTGATTTTACTTTTTTGGAACGGTTCGGCAGTTATTACGTTCCCAATTATCAAAAATGATGCTAAAAACACCCATTTTACTATGTTAGAAACTTTGAACGCAAACTGTGTCCGATCTAATCGACCGATGTTGACCGTTCAAACGGTATCGGATGGGAAATTGGCCGAGGAATTCATTTCTGAAAGCCGGGTTGCTCTAAGGTGCGCGGTTCGCGAGAAAAACGCGATAAACTGCGGAAATTATAGTTTCCCACTTTCTAGCCAAACCGTACACGCTACGGGAAAACCAACCTCACCGTTGAATTCAGCACATCCCAATGCATAACCGTGGCTACATTAGAACGCTCTATCCCTCAAAAAGTTATAATTGTTTTTTCGTTCTAAATTTAGCACTTTTAGATAGAAAAAAATTGAACATTGCAACCGTTGGTGATAGAAAGGTTTACCCACTACCAAATGATAGCTTTCGTTGAGTCGATCAAAAAATGTATACTTTTATATGCCTAAGATTTACCATTTTCATGTTATGTGGTCCATTTCGCTTATTTTTGTATTTTTTAAAAAACCGTAATTTCAACACAACTCGGTAACTACTAGAGACAGATACGTTTCCTATGTAAATTTGTAATCAGCGTACCCATTTTAGTAAGTTAGCAAAGGTTTCATGTTGATCCGGGTCCTAGTTTTAGAGATAGGAGTGCCAGTTCAAAATTATAGTTTAAAATATGTGATTTCTTACAAAATTTTAGCCAGTCGGCAAAAACTCAACTACCTTCAATCAAATTAAGGTTGTGGTTCTTGATACAATTTACGACGCTGATTACGCCGGTCTAATTTGATTTTACTTTTTTTGGAACGGTTCGGCAGTTATTACGTTCCCAATTATCAAAAATGATGCTAAAAACACCCATTTTACTATGTTAGAAACTTTGAACGCAAACTGTGTCCGATCTAATCGACCGATGTTGACCGTTCAAACGGTATCGGATGGGAAATTGGCCGAGGAATTCATTTCTGAAAGCCGGGTTGCTCCAAGGTGTGCGGTTCGCGAGAAAAACGCGTTAAACCGCGGAAATTATAGTTTCCCACTTTCTAGCCAAACCGTACACGCTACGGGAAAACCAACCTCACCGTTGAATTCAGCACATCCCAATGCATAACCATGGCTACATTAGAACGCTCTATCCCTCAAAAAGTTATAATTGTTCTTTCGTTCTAAATTTAGCACTTTTAGATAGAAAAAAATTGAACATTGCAACCGTTGGTGATAGAAAGGTTTACCCACTACCAAATGATAGCTTTCGTTGAGTCGATCAAAAAATGTATACTTTTATATGCCTAAGATTTACCATTTTCATGTTATGTGGTCCATTTCGCTTATTTTTGTATTTTTTAAAAAACCGTAATTTCAGCACAACTCGGTAACTACTAGAGACAGATACGTTTCCTATGTAAATTTGTAATCAGCGTACCCATTTTAGTAAGTTAGCAAAGGTTTCATGTTGATCCGGGTCCTAGTTTTAGAGATAGGAGTGCCAGTTCAAAATTATAGTTTAAAATATGTGATTTCTTACAAAATTTTAGCCAGTCGGCAAAAACTCAACTACCTTCAATCAAATTAAGATTGTGGTTCTTGATACAATTTACGACGCTGATTACGCCGGTCTAATTTGATTTTACTTTTTTTGGAACGGTTCGGCAGTTATTACGTTCCCAATTATCAAAAATGATGCTAAAAACACCCATTTTACTATGTTAGAAACTTTGAACGCAAACTGTGTCCGATCTAATCGACCGATGTTGACCGTTCAAACGGTATCGGATGGGAAATTGGCCGAGGAATTCATTTCTGAAAGCCGGGTTGCTCCAAGGTGTGCGGTTCGCGAGAAAAACGCGATAAACCGCGGAAATTATAGTTTCCCACTTTCTAGCCAAACCGTACACGCTACGGGAAAACCAATCTCACCGTTGAATTCAGCACATCCCAATGCATAACCATTGCTACATTAGAACGCTCCATCTCTCAAAAAGTTTTAATTGTTCTTTCGTTCTAAATTTAGCACTTTTAGATAGAAAAAAATTGAACATTGCAACCGTTGGTGATAGAAAGGTTTACCCACTACCACATGATAGCTTTCGTTGAGTAGATCAAAAAAATGTATACTTTTATATGCCTAAGATTTACCATTTTCATGTTGTGGTCCATTTCGCTTATTTTTGTATTATTTGAAAAACCGTAATTTTAGCACAACTCGGTAACTAGTAGAGACAGAGACGTTTCCTATGTAAATTTGTAATCAGCGTACCCATTTTAGTAAGTTAGCAAAGGTTTCATGTTGATCCGGGTCCTAGTTTTAGAGATAGAAGTGCCAGTTCAAAATTATAGTTTAAAATATGTGATTTCTTACAAAATTTTAGCCAGTCGGCAAAAACTCGGCTACCTTCAATCAAATTAAGGTTGTGGTTCTTGATACAATTTACGACGCTGATTACGCCGGTCTAATTTGATTTTACTTTTTTGGAACGGTTCGGCAGTTATTACGTTCCCAATTATCAAAAATGACGCTAAAAACACCCATTTTACTATGTTAGAAACTTTGAACGCAAACTGTGTCCGATCTAATCGACCGATGTTGACCGTTCAAACAGTATCGGATGGGAAATTGGCCGAGGAATTCATTTCTGAAAGCCGGGTTGCTCCAAGGTGTGCGGTTCGCGAGAAAAACGCGATAAACCGCGGAAATTATAGTTTCCCACTTTCTAGCCTAACCGTACACGCTACGGGAAAACCAACCTCACCGTTGAATTCAGCACATCCCAATGCATAACCATGGCTACATTAGAACGCTCCATCTCTCAAAAAGTTGTAATTGTTCTTTCGTTCTAAATTTAGCACTTTTAGATAGAAAAAAATTGAACATTGCAACCGTTGGTGATAGAAAGGTTTACCCACTACCAAATGATAGCTTTCGTTGAGTAGATCAAAAAAATGTATACTTTTATATGCCTAAGATTTACCATTTTCGTGTTATGTGGTCCATTTCGCTTATTTTTGTATTATTTGAAAAACCGTAATTTTAGCACAACTCGGTAACTAGTAGAGAGAGAGACGTTTCCTATGTAAATTTGTAATCAGCGTACCCATTTTAGTAAGTTAGCAAAGGTTTCATGTTGATCCGGGTCCTAGTTTTAGAGATAGGAGTGCCAGTTCAAAATTATAGTTTAAAATATGTGATTTCTTACAAAATTTTAGCCAGTCGGCAAAAACTCAACTACCTTCAATCAAATTAAGGTTGTGGTTCTTGATACAATTTACGACGCTGATTACGCCGGTCTAATTTGATTTTACTTTTTTTGGAACGGTTCGGCAGTTATTACGTTCCCAATTATCACAAATGATGCAAAAAACACCCATTTTACTATGTTAGAAACTTTGAACGCAAACTGGAAATTATAGTTTCCCACTTTCTAGCCAAACCGTACACGCTACGGGAAAACCAACCTCACCGTTGAATTCAGCACATCCCAATGCATAACCATGGATACATTAGAACGCTCCATCTCTCAAAAAGTTTTAATTGTTCTTTCGTTCTAAATTTAGCACTTTTAGATAGAAAAAAATTGAACATTGCAACCGTTGGTGATAGCTTTCGTTGAGTAGATCAAAAAAATGTATACTTTTATATGCCTAAGATTTACCATTTTCATGTTATGTGGTCCATTTCGCTTATTGTTGTATTATTTGAAAAACCGTAATTTTAGCACAACTCGGTAACTAGTAGAGACAGAGACGTTTCCTATGTAAATTTGTAATCAGCGTACCAATTTTAGTAAGTTAGCAAAGGTTTCATGTTGATCCGGGTCCTAGTTTTAGAGATAGGAGTGCCAGTTCAAAATTATAGTTTAAAATATGTGATTTCTTACAAAATTTTAGCCAGTCGGCAAAAACTCAACTACCTTCAATCAAATTAAGGTTGTGGTTCTTGATACAATTTACGACGCTGATTACGCCGGTCTAATTTGATTTTACTTTTTTTGGAACGGTTCGGCAGTTATTACGTTCCCAATTATCAAAAATGATGCTAAAAACACCCATTTTACTATGTTAGAAACTTTGAACGCAAACTGTGTCCGATCTAATCGACCGATGTTGACCGTTCAAACGGTATCGGATGGGAAATTGGCCGAGGAATTCATTTCTGAAAGCCGGGTTGCTCCAAGGTGTGCGGTTCGCGAGAAAAACGCGATAAACCGCGGAAATTATAGTTTCCCACTTTCTAGCCAAACCGTACACGCTACGGGAAAACCAACCTCACCGTTGAATTCAGCACATCCCAATGCATAAACATGGCTACATTAGAACGCTCCATCTCTCAAAAAGTTTTAATTGTTCTTTCGTTCTAAATTTAGCACTTTTAGATAGAAAAAAATTGAACATTGCAACAGTTGGTGATAGAAAGGTTTACCCACTACCAAATGATAGCTTTCGTTGAGTAGATCAAAAAAATGTGTACTTTTATATGCCTAAGATTTACCATTTTCATGTTATGTGGTCCATTTCGGTTATTGTTGTATTATTTGAAAAACCGTAATTTTAGCACAACTCGGTAACTAGTAGAGACAGAGACGTTTCCTATGTAAATTTGTAATCAGCGTACCAATTTTAGTAAGTTAGCAAAGGTTTCATGTTGATCCGGGTCCTAGTTTTAGAGATAGGAGTGCCAGTTCAAAATTATAGTTTAAAATATGTGATTTCTTACAAAATTTTAGCCAGTCGGCAAAAACTCAACTACCTTCAATCAAATTAAGGTTGTGGTTCTTGATACAATTTACGACGCTGATTACGCCGGTCTAATTTGATTTTACTTTTTTTGGAACGGTTCGGCAGTTATTACGTTCCCAATTATCAAAAATGATGCTAAAAACACCCATTTTACTATGTTAGAAACTTTGAACGCAAACTGTGTCCGATCTAATCGACCGATGTTGACCGTTCAAACGGTATCGGATGGGAAATTGGCCGAGGAATTCATTTCTGAAAGCCGGGTTGCTCCAAGGTGTGCGGTTCGCGAGAAAAACGCGATAAACCGCGGAAATTATAGTTTCCCACTTTCTAGCCAAACCGTACACGCTACGGGAAAACCAACCTCACCGTTGAATTCAGCACATCCCAATGCATAAACATGGCTACATTAGAACGCTCCATCTCTCAAAAAGTTTTAATTGTTCTTTCGTTCTAAATTTAGCACTTTTAGATAGAAAAAAATTGAACATTGCAACCGTTGGTGATAGAAAGGTTTACCCACTACCAAATGATAGCTTTCGTTGAGTAGATCAAAAAAATGTATACTTTTATATGCCTAAGATTTACCATTTTCATGTTATGTGGTCCATTTCGCTTATTTTTGTATTATTTGAAAAACCGTAATTTTAGCACAACTCGGTAACTAGTAGAGAGAGAGACGTTTCCTATGTAAATTTGTAATCAGCGTACCCATTTTAGTAAGTTAGCAAAGGTTTCATGTTGATCCGGGTCCTAGTTTTAGAGATAGGAGTGCCAGTTCAAAATTATAGTTTAAAATATGTGATTTCTTACAAAATTTTAGCCAGTCGGCAAAAACTCAACTACCTTCAATCAAATTAAGGTTGTGGTTCTTGATACAATTTACGACGCTGATTACGCCGGTCTAATTTGATTTTACTTTTTTGGAACGGTTCGGCAGTTATTACGTTCCCAATTATCAAAAATGATGCTAAAAACACCCATTTTACTATGTTAGAAACTTTGAACGCAAACTGTGTCCGATCTAATCGACCGATGTTGACCGTTCAAACGGTATCGGATGGGAAATTGGCCGAGGAATTCATTTCTGAAAGCCGGGTTGCTCTAAGGTGCGCGGTTCGCGAGAAAAACGCGATAAACTGCGGAAATTATAGTTTCCCACTTTCTAGCCAAACCGTACACGCTACGGGAAAACCAACCTCACCGTTGAATTCAGCACATCCCAATGCATAACCATGGATACATTAGAACGCTCCATCTCTCAAAAAGTTTTAATTGTTCTTTCGTTCTAAATTTAGCACTTTTAGATAGAAAAAAATTGAACATTGCAACCGTTGGTGATAGAAAGGTTTACCCACTACCAAATGATAGCTTTCGTTGAGTAGATCAAAAAAATGTATACTTTCATATGCCTAAGATTTACCATTTTCATGTTATGTGGTCCATTTCGCTTATTTTTGTATTATTTGAAAAACCGTAATTTTAGCACAACTCGGTAACTAGTAGAGACAGAGACGTTTCCTATGTAAATTTGTAATCAGCGTACCAATTTTAGTAAGTTAGCAAAGGTTTCATGTTGATCCGGGTCCTAGTTTTAGAGATAGGAGTGCCAGTTCAAAATTATAGTTTAAAATATGTGATTTCTTACAAAATTTTAGCCAGTCGGCAAAAACTCAACTACCTTCAATCAAATTAAGGGTGTGGTTCTTGATACAATTTACGACGCTGATTACGCCGGTCTAATTTGATTTTACTTTTTTGGAACGGTTCGGCAGTTATTACGTTCCCAATTATCAAAAATGATGCTAAAAACACCCATTTTACTATGTTAGAAACTTTGAACGCAAACTGTGTCCGATCTAATCGACCGATGTTGACCGTTCAAACGGTATCGGATGGGAAATTGGCCGAGGAATTCATTTCTGAAAGGCGGGTTGCTCCAAGGTGTGCGGTTCGCGAGAAAAACGCGATAAACCGCGGAAATTATAGTTTCCCACTTTCTAGCCAAACCGTACACTCTACGGGAAAACCAACCTCACCGTTGAATTCAGCACATCCCAATGCATAACCATGGCTACATTAGAACGCTCCATCTCTCAAAAAGTTGTAATTGTTCTTTCGTTCTAAATTTAGCACTTTTAGATAGAAAAAAATTGAACATTGCAACCGTTGGTGATAGAAAGGTTTACCCACTACCAAATGATAGCTTTCGTTGAGTAGATCAAAAAAATGTATACTTTTATATGCCTAAGATTTACCATTTTCATGTTATGTGGTCCATTTCGCTTATTTTTGTATTATTTGAAAAACCGTAATTTTAGCACAACTCGGTAACTAGTAGAGACAGAGACGTTTCCTATGTAAATTTGTAATCAGCGTACCCATTTTAGTAAGTTAGCAAAGGTTTCATGTTGATCCGGGTCCTAGTTTTAGAGATAGGAGTGCCAGTTCAAAATTATAGTTTAAAATATGTGATTTCTTACAAAATTTTAGCCAGTCGGCAAAAACTCAACTACCTTCAATCAAATTAAGGTTGTGGTTCTTGATACAATTTACGACGCTGATTACGCCGGTCTAATTTGATTTTACTTTTTTGGAACGGTTCGGCAGTTATTACGTTCCCAATTATCAAAAATGATGCTAAAACACCCATTTTCCTAAGTTAGAAACTTTGAACGCAAACTGTGTCCGATCTAATCGACCGATGTTGACCGTTCAAACGGTATCGGATGGGAAATTGGCCGAGGAATTCATTTCTGAAAGCCGGGTTGCTCCAAGGTGTGCGGTTCGCGAGAAAAACGCGATATACCGCGGAAATTATAGTTTCCCACTTTCTAGCCAAACCGTACACTCTACGGGAAAACCAACCTCACCGTTGAATTCAGCACATCCCAATGCATAACCGTGGCTACATTAGAACGCTCTATCCCTCAAAAAGTTATAATTGGATTATTAAAAATGATGCTAAAAATAACCATTTTACTATATAAGTAACTTTGAACGCAAACTGTGTCCGATCCAATCGACCGATATTGACGGTTCAAACGGTATCGGATGGGAAATTGGCCGAGAAATTCATTTCTGAAAACGCGATAAACCGCGGAAATTATAGTTTCCCACTTTCTGGCCAAACCATACACGCTACGGGAAAACCGACCTCACCGTTGATTTCAGCACATCTCAATGCATAAGCATGACTACATTAGAACGCTCTATCTCTCAAAAAGTTATAATAGAATAATAGAATTTGTTTAATCAAATGTGGGTTTATTAGATAATATAGATAATAGATTTGTTGGATATATCGAACATAAAATTTATAAGTTAATTTCACAAAAATGCTCACTTTTCTTGCATAATTAGAAAAAAATAAATTGAAAATTAATAATAGTTGATTTTTTAAACAATAGAAAGTAATGTTTTAATGAATAATGTCACTGTAAGATAATAATTTGCCATTTCGAACTCAGAAAACAGAATTCAGCCTGATTTTTGAGTAAAACAAATTATTTAAAGAAATTGAATTTCTTTGAACAAATGTAAATTAACTGACAAATGTTTATAAACATTCCACTAGACTTATAGTAATATATTCTATGAGACAAAAGAGACTCAACTGATTAGAAGGATCAATTATCTGAAGATTGTACATTTTTTCATTTAAGGGTAGTTTTCAGGGCACTATGGGGATGGGTTGGGGGCTTCAAATCCATATGTGTAATAGGTCAAATTCTTCCTTGGAAAGTCCTCTACAAGATCTTAAGTAATCTTAAGTTTTATCAAACCCCGAACAATTAATTGAAAAATACCAATTAATTGAAGTTGGGACATGTACCTTATATTGATTAATTGTTATATTATCCTTTGTTTTTGTTGTGTAATATCTTTATCTAATAATTGTATTTCTCTTATTTTCAGGTAAGTGTCCACGAGTATTCTTCTTCGTGCGATTGAAATCAGTTATGTGTCGGTAAGTTGTACTCGTAATTAGTGAAAATGTTTATATCTAAATTTATGTGATGGCCAACCATTGTCACTAAAAATAGCCAAAATTAAAAGTCGAACAACGTCGATAATGTAAAGTAAATGTAACGTAAAAGGTGTTTACTTACTTTAATTGCACAGAATATCTGCATTGCTGTAAACTTCCGCAGTGATCGTAAGAATGATAAAGTGCAAAAGAAAGTATTCCATTACTGTGCGCAAGGCGAATTCTTTCTCGAAGAATTTCAGTATTCTAGATGAGTTAATCAGTGGCGCTTTCTGTTTAAAATTTATGAACTCTGCTAATGTTAGCTCAACACATACCAAGTATGACATTAGCAGGTAATAAACAATAGCTTTCTTTCCTCTATAATTGATACAGATAATTTATTATAATCATATGATTTAGTATGCGGCATTAGAAAACGTTCATAAACTTATTATTAGTATAAGTTTCATTTCGTTAGTTTTATTCTGACTATTACCCTGCATAATGGGTTATTTGCAATTCAACTATTACGCAAAAGAGATCATTTATTTGGTACATATTTGAGCATTTTTACTGGTGAATCTGTAGACCTGTAGAACTTAGCACCAATGATGATTGACATTTGCGATCGATTTCAATCTTATACCATCTTCAGGTATAGCTGAAAACAATTTAGGTAGGTTCATGTTAAAAACTGTAGTTAGGGCACTTTTGTAATACGTTTGACGGAAGTTTGTGTAAGGGAACTTTAGCAATTAAAAAATAAAACATACCAAGCTTTTTATTCAGTTCGACATTTACTATCTGAAAAAAAATATATATCTTATATTATGCTAGGGTAGGTGAAATACAAAAAATGTGTGGCGTTTTTGCTTTGAAACAGAAAAATTGTGGCGTTTTTTTACTTTATCATACGCAGTATGTAAAGTATTGTAATCGTGCCGAAAAAAAAATGAGATTTTAGCGGAAATAGGTCTTTTTGGGTCCCCTGAACATTTTTGACCAAGGTACAAAAAAATGTCTGTGTGTGTGTCTGTGTGTGTGCGTGTGTGTGTAAACGATTTTTGTGGAGACGATTCCGGAGAAACTACTGAAGGTAGTTCATATTTAGAAGTTTCATGACCTAACTTAGAGCTGAAAAGCTTTTGGTTCACAAGGGTCCAAAGGAACTGGTAGTTTATTCTAAGCCTTTTTCAAGGAATTTGCAAATGAGACGCCATTTCTGTAATTTCGTGAAAATAGTTAAATAATAAATTAAAGTAGAGGAAATTTTGAATGATTTATGTTTATGACATTTTTTGGTAAAATTCATAGTTTATCTGCAAAAGCAAATTCTATTTCATCCAGATCGGTCGCATCTGCATTAATATGAAACTACATAGTAGCCAGAATTTTGACAAATATTTTTTTTGTGTTGTCACATTCGAAAACAGCTGATCTCATCAGAGGTTGGAGAACCACTATGGAACGTTGCCGGTCTAATGCGGCAAATTATAAAATACAAATTTCAAATAAAATAGATCACCAATTTGATTGTTTGTTAATAAGAAATATCAACCCGTCTTTATATCTAATTCTAAAAACGATAAATTGAGAAAATTATAAATAAAGTATAGCGATGAGTGTAATTTTTTTTTAGTATGTTAATAATAATAATAATAATAATAATTCTTTATTTGTCATAGATCATTTACAGATATTGACAATAGTCATTAAATTAGTACAATATTCAAAGATAGATAAAAAATTTCCAAGTACTACAGAAAAACAGTATTTTACAGTCAAGCAATTACCTACATAGGGAAATCAATTGGAGCCAGCGATGTACTCGTCAACGCTGTAAAACTCGCCGCACATCAAATAATCGCGCAATGCCTTCTTAAAGCGTTGTGGACTTTCTACATTTAGCAGATCGCCAGGTAAGGCGTTGTAGACTCTAATCATCATATACAACGGGCCAGTCTTAAATGTTGATGTGGTGTGATGAGGTATTGCAAGCCGTACAGAGTTTCGAGTCCGTAATGATCCCGACAAGTCGCCGTTTGTAACAAACTTATTAATATTGTTCCTACAAAACATCAACAAGCTGAAAATATATAGGCATGGCAAAGTCAGCAACTGTAAATCCCTAAAATGTCCCCGACAAGAATCTCTATACCTTAGTCTCTGCATGCACCGTATATATCGTTTTTGCAGTTTAAAAAGTCTGAGCGATAGGGCTGATGATCCCCAAAGAATAATCCCGTATCTAAAAACACTCTCGATGCTGGCAAAATAATATTGTCGTAGTGTGTGGATATTGACGTTGTCTCGGAGTTTGTACATCGAAAAGTACAGCCTGCTTAACTTGCTGTGAGTTTGGTCTATATGGGATTCCCATTTCAAGGATTCCTGGATGTACACTCCAAGAAACTTCACATCACCACTCTGAGGGATTGACCGCCTTCCAGACCTAACCAGCAGCGATGTCCTGGGTGAGCTCAACGAGAAATACAGCATCGCTGTCTTGCTGTCATTCAAGATCAGGCTATTCCCCGCACACCACTCCTCCATACACCGCACGGCGCGACCAGCCACAGTCGACAACTCCGCAATACTGTTGGTCGTGATTATCAGTGTTGTATCATCAGCAAACTGGTATAAATCGCCCATCGGAAGATGCGATGCCAAATCATTGACGTACACAAGGAACAACAAAGGGCCAAGGATCGACCCCTGGGGCACACCCACAGTCAGCATAGCAGAACGATCGGAGAACGCCCCAGGTACACGGATCCGCTGAGATCTGTTCTCCAGGTATGACCTGACCAATTGGGAGCAAACACCCCTCACTCCGAGCGACGCTAGCTTATCCAGGAGAATACGGTGATCCACAGTGTCGAATGCTCTAGATAAATCAAAGAAAATGGCCGCTACATGTCTCTTTGCATCCACATGGCCCAGTATCTCATTCATTGACCCAAAAAGCGCAGCCTCGCAGGAGGAGCCCGGCACAAATCCAAACTGAGTCGCAGAAATAAGGTTGTGCGCATGGAAAAAGGTGTACAATCTCCTACATAAAATCTTTTCGAATATCTTCGACAATGCCGGCAAAACTGAGATTGGGCGATAGTTTCCTATGTCGTCTCGCGGCCCACGCTTGTGCACCGGAAAAACCACCGCTTCCTTTAATCTGTCGGGGAAGACTCCATGACTAAACATGAGGTTGCAAAGGTACACCAGGACACAAATCATGGAAGGTCCCGCCATTTTCATAATATGGGATGGTACATTGTCTATGCCAGCAGAATGCTTTCCTGATACTGATCTTATAACGTCCAAAAGCTCGTTTGAGTCAGCCGGGTGCAAGTAGACACTTGCCGGCGCATTAGCCTGAAATGGAGTACCCGCCGCTTGACGCTCCATCGGGGGATCAACGGCAAAAAACCTCTCGTGGAACAGCTCAGCCACCCGAGATGGATCCTCTACCGTGTCGCCGTCAAATGAAAGCCCAATCATGGCTTCCGCCTCAGACCTCACCGTTACACCCTTGACAATGTTCCAGACCGTCTTTGTTCTGTTCGCAGACGATAGGACTCTAGAATCATTATATTGGCGCTTTGCCTCGCAGACATAATCCTTCAAGCGATGCTTCTCAACTCTATAATGCTGCCATGAATCCACGTCATCAAGCTGCCTGCACATATAATACAAGTTCCGAAGGTCATCTGACATACGCCTTATCTCTTCGTTATACCAGGGATATCTGGTTTGCTTGGTGCTTAGTTTTCTAAGGGGAAAGTTCTTGTCAAAGTGGAAGTTAAAAATATTGAAAAAAGCGTCAAACTTTACATCTACAGTAGACTCATCATTATATACAACATTCCAATCCTCATCTGCCACATCCTTAATAAAAGCATCGACATCCGTAGACCGAAAAATGCGTCTACACTGATTCCGCTCGGTAACAACCAATTCCGGAATAACAAGCCCACAGTGCAATGAATTATGATCCGAAAGGCCCGGATCGCCTAAGTGACATTTCACATTGCTAGCTCCAAAATTGCAAAACACATTATCAATACAATTAGCCTGCCTCGTACCTTGTCGGAAACATCCGAACATATTATATGAACTAAACAAGGCAACAACGTCACGACTTTCACGGCTTTCAGCGTTAAAATTAATATTAAAATCACCACATACTATCACACAATCATATCTATCGCAAACAATATCAAGCAAAATCGCAATATTATACAGAAACACATTAACATCACCAGACGGCGCTCTATACACACACACATACAACAATCGTACATGATTGTATCTAGAACTAGCACAAGCATATTCAAAATGTGACTCTATGGGGTGGACGGGAATATTTTCGATTTTCATGTTGTGATTGATCTTTGCATATATTGCACAACCACCTCCCCTATTTATGCTACGGCAAAAGTGACTTACAAGCTTGTAATTGTCCAATTTTTCGAGTTCTATATTATCCAAATTTTGCCAGTGTTCGGTTATACAAAGGACATCAACATTTTCATTAATTAAAAATAGATCCAGAAGTTCAGTCTTATTTCTAATACTCCTAACATTGTAGCACATAAGTGACAGAGTACAATGTGTCTCCGTAAAATTTTTTATGATCTTTGGGAATCGATCTGGATGGTTTCTAAAAAATCATCGGACATATGGTTATGAGTTATTGGCACTTCCATTAAGTTGTTCAGTCTGTTTTGGGGCGTAGGAGTCTCCATTCGAGTGTATTCGAAGAATAGCATAGCGCTCATTATGTAGCGGCAAACATTATTTTTCCCACGTTTTGTTAGATGTACACCTCTCTGCTGAATATCCCTTATTTCAAGAGTACAATTTAGATCACAAAACATTACAAATTGATCACACCTCAGACGGCAATACGAATTATACAAGCTGACATTAAAATCTTGGATGCGGGCGCTCACACCAAACGAATAATTTAAAAAGGGCACAGAACAAATTAAAACATTGGTATGCGATAGACCACAAACAACATCGTAGAATCCACGTTCGTTTAGTCTAGCACCTCTCAGGACATCATTGGTGCCTCCCAATAGAACAACGTAATCCCTCTCTCCGTAGTCCCGTGCCAGGTTTGCACTATCGCTGATAACATCGAGCAAGAGGGCGTTTGGCTTAAAAAGCACTTCCACATCAAAACTATCTCTAACATGTGCATTGAAAATCTCCGCCATACCTCTACCCTGACTGTCAGCCAGAAGCATGATACGAGGACGACGAGTATGGATGTGCAGTGATTGATGTCCAGATACGACAATGGGATCGCCTCCAGCTTGACCCATGAGACCGGACAAAGTCCCCGCCGAACTCCCGCTGGACAGCCCGACCACGGAACAGCCACTTTTTGAGCTGCTCCCGCCCTGATCGCACCGACCAACAGAAGACCCCGGAGAATCAGTTTGAGTTGCAGCCTTCGCCGATGACAAACCTTCAACAATGGATCTCAAGTGGAGAATTAGCGTATCTCTGGCGTCGACGTCACTGCGGAGACCATTTATTTTAGAATTGAGAGCATTCATCTCCTTCTTCAGAGCTTCAATCTCTTCGTTTGCTTCTGCCAGTTTATTCCGCAGAGCAGACGCTATCTCCGTCGCTTCACATTTTTCATCCTTATCATCGTCATGCACAATGGTGATATATGAGTTGTTTGCATTGGGTGTCGCATACTTAGCTGCCGGTTTTGTCTTGTTCCCAACAGCCACCCTGGATCTCAATTGCCTCGTCGGCGCAGTTTTGTTCACATTCTGCATGTCGTATTTATGAATAAACAAATGTTATGAGTAAACAAATATTAAAGTTTATATTTTATGTTTTTTGTCAGGTATAATTATGTGCAAATCAACATATAAAATACAGGGATACAACTCTTCCGCACCTAGCGGCCGATCCAGGTGACTCACAATAGACAAACAAAGAAGGCCACGGGTAAGGTACACAAGGAACAAACACAGGCACAGCTGGACAGGAGACAGGCCGTCTGGCCAGAGTTCCGTCGACCGGTCTGACGTGGCGAGCACATACACCCGCGACAAAAAGCTGGACGAGTTCAGCGTGAATACCAATACGATATTAGTTTATCAACAAATTGACTGTCAACCGATAGAATTAACAGAATAAAAATACCTGCACCGTATATCTCGCACAAACTTCTATTTACTTGCTGAAAATCAAGCCTCTGCACATGCTGAATCCGACACAAAATCCAGAACTTGAGGAGCCCAACTTCCACACGTTTCACACGTCTCAGATGTTGGTAGGGATGTGTCATGAACAAATATAAATCTGTCAGAATTTGAATTACCTTTTTAAGGTGCGTTTTCATTAGTGATAATGGCAGTGGTAGCAGACGCCATTATAGCATTTCCAATAGAAAATTGCTAGTGACTCATGTTTATGTACATGCAAACTAATATGTGTCATTATCACGATATGTAAGAAATACTATAATTTCGTATTTCTTAAAAAGCAACACAATAAACGTTGATGTCGCTCCTGCCAAAAACTAGATAGCGCGACTCGCTCACATGCGACGGCGATACTCCGCCTTCGGTGACGCGCCGCATCACCGCTCGTCGCGCTATTCCGTACTTTCGGCATTTGTGACATAAATAACTATTATTCTAATGACGTAGTGTAGGTAGTGTCAAATGCTGATGCTTTGACAATACCTACGATTTATTTCAATAGAATCGACTCTCATGCAGCTAAACTATTAATTTTATATATTGTATGATAAAGTCATGTGCCTGGCCACATCAGATTTTTTTTGTATGCAGATACGACGTTTTACCGTTGGATGGCAGTAGTGCACACTATTACCCAGTCTCTGATCTGTGTGAGCATCTGAGTGGTATTTTCGCGGTCAATAGTGACGACTTTTACCATCTAAAAAAGTTGTGGACTAGTAACATCATGTCCTTTGGCATTTCCATAGCATTGCCACATATGATGTTGGCAATGCTTAAGTGACCGTAGGCCTGGCTTGCTCTAAGGGTCTCTGCCTGAATTATTCGTATGGCGTCGAGAGCAGCCTCAGTATGTTTCACACATACTTCCTGTTTCTTCTTTCTTCAAAGGTTTTTTTTTCTGGGTTTGGTATTATTTTCGAATGATATCGTCTTTGCGATCTACACCAATGTCAATAAGTATTTCAATCATTTTGTCCACACGATGGGAACCTTTTTGACAATCAACAAAACAAATATATCTTCTCCAATCTTCTCTGGCAACTGATTTTTTGTCTGGATCCACTCTTATTATGATTTTACAGTTGTCGTAACACACATAGTATACCAGCGTTTGTGTAATCTTGGCCTTCGGCTCCACATCGATTATATGTTGCACTTGAGTCTTCAGGGCAAGGAGCATGAATATTGGCGACCTCCATTTGGCCTACAAATCACCACATATAGGCCGGCTTAAGCCATCAACAAACACTCTTCAATCTATCACTCGCGGTATCGCGTTTCAAACGAAAACACTTTGCAGAACCGATATTCATCAATTACACTTTACTCGGTATTGTCGTAACCTCATACTGTCTACGACTCCTCCGAGCCGACTTAGCATCTCATCGTGCTCACCCGCCCACGGACTGAGTCTGTTTTATGTACGCCATATTAGGATAAATCCCTCGGCCGTCATGAATAAATAGTAGATGCACTCGGCCCTCGACGCGACTTATTTATTTCTACGATGTTGGTATTCTGACAGCGCGAGCGGTCAGTCGGAATGGACGCGACATCGTTCATCGTGTCGCCGATTGTGTACGCCGACCGCGGATGCCGGCTGGATCAGCGACAGGCGCCACTGTCGACGTCGACGCTCCCATATGGTCGCTCATTATTCATTACGATCAAGTTTCGAGACTTCCTGCGACTGAAAACGCCAGCAGCACTAAGTAAGCGTGTGTTGTGGTCGGTTTGAAGGAGTGCGAGTGACGAAGGTTATTTTGAACGAAGCAAACGAGACATTTGGCGCTCGCTAAGCGGGAAAATGGGGTTTATGAACTTGTATTTTGGCATATCCGTTTTTGGGACAACAAAGCGATGTCGAGATGTAGACTAAATCGAAGGGAATATGGGTACGACGACCATAGAATCTAAAGCTGAAACTGTTTACTTGTGTTACTACATATAACGCTGACTGAAAGCGTATGTATGTTCAGCTTTAAATTGACCTTGTCAAACTATGTAGTACTTGTAGGTTTTATAACGTATATTCTTTTCTATAAGCTGACATTAAGTTTTCTATTTATCGTTTTTGGATAAAACGACAAAAATAACAAAAAGAAAAAAATACTAAAAGGACACAAAGGACGAAAAAAATCAAATAGTCAAAAATGACGACCGAGACCAGAAGGACGAAAATGATAAAAATGTTGTAAAGGGCGATAAAGGGCGAAGAGGACTGTCTAGCAGGTCTGTCTAAAAGGATACAACTGACAACAAGACAAAAGGAAGAAAAGGACTAAAAGAATCAAAATTAAAAACGATAATAGCTATTAAGGACAACTATAAATAAAAAAATAATGAAGGAGAAAAGGAATAACAGAGAAAAAGGAAAATAATAATCTAAAAGGAACAAAAAATTAGAAATAATTTTTTTTAGAAAATTTTTATTAAATTAATAAAATAAATTAATATATTTAAAAAAATATCATTTTTTAACATGATCATTTTGAGATAACACTCATAACGAAACGAAATGTTGGCAATAAAAGTTACAAATCTCAACACCCTGTATATAGTGAAATGTTACCAAAAAAAGAATACAAGTAATTACACTTTTATACAATTTTGTACTTCGCATAAGAATCTTCTTAACGCAATTACATGTCGCAAATACGACTAATTTACCACACATTTACTTGTTTCTCGCAACACCCTGTATGTTATATGACTAAAAATGAAAAAATGTAATGCTGTATGCTTCCTAATAATATAAGAAGTTGATTAACAATATAATCGTAAGACTAATTAGTAAATCATCGTTCTTATTCGTAATTGCGGATAAGAAAACACCCTGTGTAATACGGTAAAATTTTCAATAAACTTAAAAATACCTTGTATAAAACGTGCTTTAAGTAATATATTTAAAAAAAAATTAAAAAAATTGCCTACGGCCGGGATTGACCCTTCGTCGCAGGTACGCCACATATTTCCTCAATCCGTACGGCTGTGAACTTCCCCACTCTCGATCAAATAGAATCTCAGGCAGCTGAACTATTAATTTTATATATTGTATGATAAAGTAATGTTCCTGGCCACATCAGATTTCTTTTTCACTTATTTTTCATTTTTTTGACATATCGTGTCAACCGTTTGGTCATCTCTTTTTTTCAAAGCTGCGTCTCAATTAATTTATTGTTATTTTAGAATAAAAATATTTAAATATACCCTATTTTTAGTGCATTTATTCCAGATACAAGCACCCTTAATCAAATGTTGTAGTAAACGTGGTAACCTATAATTTTCTATAGTACTGTGGTCATGTAGTTCTGTGATCTTCAGCAGCAATTTTATGCTCCCTCTAATAAATTTGCTGCCCCCATCGTAATATTTCGGCTCATCATGATTGATATGTGGTTGCCATCTGCACTTTATGACAATAAAGTCAATAAAGTTATCGTTGTCGGCTTACAGTAATTGATTCAAAATTACTCATTTATTGGAAAACCGAATATGCCGCACATATGAGGGTTGGGAGTTACAAATGGTAATAATCCTAGGATTATTGTTTGTCAGCGGAAGAGGAATTGTACAATACATAGATGCATTATGTCATGCAACATATTTCGCACATTATAATGTGCTAGATACATCATCCAATTGCTTTCAGAAAAATATAGGTTCACATTTTGTTAATTGAGCTTAAAAATCGTTTCATCTCCAACAGGAAATTGGTCCTAAATCTCCAGCATCCAGTACCTTCCGAAAATAATTACTCCGCGACCCCTTTTCCACAAGCGCAAAAGGTTCTAAAATTAAGAATTTAAGAGCCCTCTCCAAACAGCGAACGTTCATTACTTTCATAGAGTGGAAACACTGGTCCCTCATTAACGTACTCCCCTAAGCCGCCACGCTCCAAAATACAATATTTCCTCGTCAAAATACTCAAAATTATTGCATTCTAAGAAGCATTCTACTGGCACAGCTATTAATAACGTCGATGAAACGAGGTTAATATCGATGTAAGCGCACCCTATAATTAAACTTGCTGGAAACCTAAGTATATGGATCGCATAATAGACGTGTACGCTATATATATATTTGGTTGGATATGACATAATTTATGTGCGATGCAGCGCTAATAGAATTTCCTGTTATCCAGCTAGTATGGAGCACGAAACAGGCATTAAAGGGGACCCACATCAAAGCATGCCTTGGATTACCGCTGCATCAAAGTAAAATTGTTTGACTACTGTCACAAGGTGTTGTGTCGACCTAAATGCATCTGTTTCATATATAAACTAAAGCTAATAAGTAACTCGATATGAAGCATCTGCACAAACAATTAGTGCTATAAATTTGGTGTTTAACATACCTGCAATCGTTTTTAATTATTTTGTATACATCGATTACTGTATCCTCAGGATTTTCTCAGGCAAAAGATCAGATAATCGTTATTATGTTTGTGGTTTGAGTCCGACTCCACTGATTGAATTTCGTCTAAATGCTGACTCCGACTCCATACAGATATAAAAGATTTCTTGTTTTTAAGAAATATATTTGTTTGAATTTATTCTTTTGGGTCAAAACATATTTCTTTGACGCCAACAATATTTACTTCATTGAATACTCTAGTTTATTTGCTTGCAGAGATTAATTTATTTGAAATATTTATTTAAGTGAAATAAATATTTGTATATGGATACAAACAAAAATTACTTTCGTTTAAAGTAATATTTTTGTTATGATTTAAAAAACGTTTCTTTACACCAATGAAATATAATTTTGATTCAAACATAAAAATGTATATATAAAGAGAGATTTATTTCGTTTAAAGCAATATTTTGTCTTTGGCCTAAAAATAGGTTTACTTCCGCCAAAGAAATCATATTTTGATTAAAATAAATATATTTGTACACAAGAAGACACTGCTTTAAAGTAATATTTTTGTTTCCAAATCAACGTACACTTTACTAACTTAACCTTGACTATATGTAGGGCTGGGAAGACCAACCACTGGTCGAGGATGTGCGACATCCCAAAAAAGAGGTGACACGTGGCGAGTCTACTCTACTGTACTCTCCGAAACATTCTTGTCTATAATAGTTCCACATTAACTCCTCAACAAATTAATAATTTCTTTAATCAAAGGTCCATTTATTGCAACCTTAAAATACAGCATTTTCACTCAACCAACAATTTCGTTAATTTAAAGAATATAATTCTTTCACTCAACACAATCATAATTATTTGAAGTAAATAAATCTCGTTTCTTATAATATACAAATTGCAAACTTTAACTGGATACATAAGTTGTTTGACACAAAACAACGTTCTTTCTACCAAACAAATCCATTTTTATCCGCAAATAAATATTTCTTTGCCTCTATTGAAACAACAGATTTCTTTGAGTCAATGCATATTTATTTGAATTAAACAAAAAGTTCTATCCGTGCACAGCCCTGGTGTCAGCTGCCATAACTCAGTACAGAAAATGAGACTCTTTTGTAATTCGGTTGACACTACTTGCTTAACAAAGTAATAACATTAAAAATTAATAATTTAATTACACCAAGCAATGGATTGGCCACAAATGACGTGGTGCTCGCTTCATCTACTTTCTCATATATAGGAAGCACCAAGAGCATCACATGCTATTCCAGTTGGGTACATTTGTTGTTAGATATGCACCGGTTTAGTTAATTATGTGGTTTTCTTATTACCGTGAAATGCAATCAATAAATTGAGTGTCAATTGAAATTTGCAGTTCGTATACCACGTAGTTTGGCAACTGTCTTCACTAGTGTTTTTCTTTTTAAGATTAGGATTTTTAGTACTGACGTAACATTAGGTTTGAAAAGCATCCAACTAAAAACTTAAACGATGTCGCCACCAAAGGAAAAGTTTTGCCAAAAAGTTGATCAAACTGTGTTGATGGAATAGTATTTATTTCCGGTGCCCATTTCGCCCTTTCAACATTTTGGTTATATTCGTCCTTCTGGCCTATTTTCTCATTTTCGGCATTTTTATTTGAAATGTAAAGACGGTAGCCTGGAAATTGTATATGCAATAAATAATGTGTCGTTAGTTTATTGTTTTCTTGATGTGGGCTATTTTTTTTACTTTATCATACGCAGTATGATGAAGTTGTAATCGTGCTGAAAAAAGTTTGAGATTTTAGCGGAAATAGGTTTTTATGGGTCCCCTGAACATTTTTGACCAAGGTACAAAAAAAATTCTGTGTGTGTGTGTGCGATTCAGGAGAAACTACTAAAGGTATCGGGACAAAAGTTCATATTTAGAAGTTTTATGACCAAACTTAGAGCTGAAAAGCTTTTGGTTTCACAGGATCGAAAGGAACTGACTATTTACTCTTAGCATTTTTCAACGATTTTGCAAATGAGTGTAATTTCGTCAAAATAGATAAATAATAAATTAAAGTAGAGGAAATTTTGTATAGTTGATGTCTATAACATTTGTTGGTAAAATTAATAGTTTAGCTGCAGGAGCAAATTCTATTTGATCGAAATACTGTGCATTAATACTAGGTAGCCAGGATATTTTGAAACTTTTGACATTATTCAGAACGTCAGCGGTTGCGAAACGTCAATTCAACACGCAAATGTATGGAGAATGCGATGAGGAGGAGAAACACGCGCGCACGTGCGCTATGTGAAACAATATTGAAACAGCCTGGTGTTTCCATGGTTTCAAAGTGAATGTGTATTTCGAGTGCGGATAGCAATGTTGTTATGCATTTTTCAAGGATTTTGCAAATGAGCCGCCATTTCTGTAATTTCGTCAAAATAGTTAAATAATAAATTAAAGTAGAAGAAATTTTGTATAATTTATGTCTATGAAATTTTTTGGTAAAATTAATAGTTTAGCTGTAGGGGCAAATTCTATTTGATCGAGATCGCGTCTGCATTAATATAGGATTTGCCAGATATTTTTATTCTAATGACAGTAGGTAGTCTGTCAAATCTAATTCGTTTTATTTTAATGCAATCACGATCGATCTCGATAGAATCTCATGCAGCTAAACTATTAACTTTATATATTTTATGATAAAGTCATGAGGCACATGACTTTACCAGGCAGGCCACATCACATTTTTTATTTGTATTGGTTTGAGATTTTGTGTGGTCAAAAGAATTTATTTCAAATTAGCTATAAAAGAGCAATATTTGACGGCTTTAAAACGTTTACTTGTAAAAATGATTCAAAAAATTAACGAAAAACGAACATTCGTTTTTATTTAGTAGTATTTAGAAAACGCAGGTTTTTTTTACCATTAGTATAGGCACTTTTTTGAAGTTTTGGCTTATTCAAAAATTCCATACCAACAATTTAATGTTCTAACGTTCTGTTTAAGGTTAAAACAAAACAGAATGAAACCTTATTTTTATTATATGTCTTGATATATATCTGCTATATGACAGTAAGATTAATAGTACAATAATTTTCTTCCAAATCCTCCGGATAATTAAATATCGATCGCCTTACTTATAAATTTACCCCTCCGGGCACAATTTCATTCCATATGCAATTTCCCGTGTACCATATACAATAAACTTAATTAAAGAGGGTCGGCCGCCCGGTATGCGCCCCCGGACTCCCCCGGACTCCCGCCGATAGCCGAGGGGGACCATCCACTAATAGAATTTTCATTTACCGCTGCTTTCTATACAACCACAGGTCTATTTATATTTCCCTTCGTCTTCGGGGCGTCTTTCGAAATCTCGCCCGAAATGTCTTCAATTAACTGTACCACGGTGGATCGCCGCGTCACAAGCACGAGCCCTTGACGTGCGCCACCTGTCCACCGTCCCCTCGCCGCTCTACGCCCCCCAATGCTGGGCCCAATCTCGACGGCAGCTGCCCCGACCCACGGGCCATATGGTCAACGCGTCTCGAGCATCTGGTACTGCTTGATCTGGCTCTTCTACGACGCATTATCTTTTTCAACGCAGCCTCGCCTATGCCTGAGTGGAGAATCTTTTTGTTAACGAAACTGTGTGCTCAGAAGTAGGTGGTATGTACTGTGTGTTTCGAAATAAAAGAATGAATAGGATAATGTACAAACGGGTACAAGTGGGGTTGTCACCCCGTGCTCCTTTGGCAAGGATCCTCATAGTAGTAGTTTCTTAAAAAAAAAATCTGATGTGGCCAGGCACATGACTTTATCATACAAAATACAAAATTAATAGTTTAGCTGCATGAGAATCTATTTGACTGAGATAAATCGTGTATGCATTAAAATTAAACTAGTTAGCCAGGATTTGACAGATATTTTGATAGTCAATAGTATCAATCGAAGGTATTGTTGAAAAGCATCAGCATTTGACACTACCTACTGTCATCAGAATAATAGTTGTTTATCTCACAAGTGCCGAAAGTACGGAATAGCACAACGATCGGTGATGCGGCGCGTCACCGATGGCGGAGCGTCGTCGTCGCATGTGAGCGAGTCGCGCTATGTAGTTTTCGGCAGGAGTGACATCAACGTTTTTTGTATTGCTTTTTGAGAAATACGTATTTCAAAAAAATCAAAAATGGTTATATTTCGGTATAGAAAATGTTAGGTTGATACCACTTCTACGAAATGTCAAGTTTAAAAAGCTAATTCAAATTCTGACAGATTTATAGTCGAGGGTTCTCCGAGTGACAGCGTGGTGACAGCCATAGACATTTCTGTGGTGACAGCACAAAAAAAAATCTGATGTGGCCAGGCACATGACTTTATCATACAAAATATAAAATTAATAGTTTAGCTGCATGAGAATCTATTTGATTCAGATAAATCGTGTCTATATTAAAATTAAATTAGTTAGCCAGGATTTCACAGATATATTGATAGTCAATACTATCAATAGTAGGTATTGTCAAAGCATCAACATTTGACACTACCTACTGTCACCAGAATAATAGTTATTTATCCGTGCCGAAAGTACGGAATAGCGCGACGAGCGGTGATGCGGCGCGTCACCGATGACGGAGCGTCGCCGTCGCATGTGAGCGAGTCGCGCTATGTAGTTTTCGGGAGGAGTGACATCAACGTTTTTTGTGTTGCTTTTTGAGAAATACGTATTTAAAAAAAATAAAAATGGTTTTATTTCTGGATAGGAAATGTTAGGTTGATACCACTTCTACGAAACGTCAAGTTTAAAAAGCTAATTCAAATTCTGACAGATTTATATTCGTTCATGACACTGTAGATGTCACATAGAGCGGCAACGTTCCATAGCGGTTCTCCAACCTCTATGAAATCAGCTGTTTTCGAGTGTGACAGCCATAGACATTTTTGTGGTGACAGCACAAAAAAATATTTGTCAAATCCATGCTACTTTGAAGTTTCATATCAATGCAGATGCGACCGATCTCGATCAAATAGAATTTGCTCTTAAAGCTAAACTATTAATTTTACCAAAAAATATCATAAGCATAAATTATTCAAAATTTCCTCTACTTTAATTTATTATTTAACTATTTTGACAAAATTACAGAAATAGCAGCTCATTTGCAAAATCCTTGAAAAATGCTTAGAGGAAACTGCCAGTTCCTTTGGACCCTTTTGAACCAAAAGCTTTTCAGCTCTAAGTTTAGTCATAAAACTTCTAAATATGAACTTTCGTCTTGATACGTTTAGTAGTTTCTCCGGAATCGTCGCCACAAAAATCGAGTACACACATACGCACACACACACACACATACACACACACACACACACACACAGACATTTTTTTGTACCTTGGTCAAAAATGTTCAGGGGACCCAAAAAGACCTATTTCCGCTAAAATCTCAAATTTTTTTTTCGGCACGATTACAATACTTCATCATACTGCGTATGATAAAGTAAAAATATTTGTCAAAATCCTGGCTACTATGTAGCATATCAATGCAGATGCGACCGATCTCGATCAAATAGAATTTGCTCTTGCAGCTAAACTATTAATTTTACCAAAAAATATCATAGGCATAAATTATTCAAAATTTCCTCTGCTTTAATTTATTATTTAACTATTTTGACGAAACTACAGAAATGGCGGCTCATTTCTAAAATCCTTGAAAATGGCTTAGAATAAACTACCAGTTCCTTTGGACCCTTTTGAACCAAAAGCTTTTCAGCTCTAAGTTTGGTCATAAAACTTCTAAATATGAACTTTCGTCCCGATACCTTTAGTAGTTTTTCCGGAATCGTCTCCACAAAAATCGAGTACACACATACGCACACACACACACACACACACATACACACACACACACACACACACACACACACAGACATTTTTTTGTACCTTGGTCAAAAATGTTCATTGAACCCAAAAAGACCTATTTCCGCTAAAATCTCAATTTTTTTTTTCGGCATGATCACAATACTTTACCATACTGCGTATGATAAAGTAAAAATTAGTGTCCGTTAACGAAAAAGCGGCAAAGTTGCGTTGATTAGTATGATCAAAAATGAAATTGAATCTATGTTTGTTTCTGAAGATATTAACAAGAATCTAAATCCAAGAAAATCCAGAATTTGACACCACGTTTTGAGGATCACTAGTGATTGTGGATTCATATATTGTGTATTATTGTTTTTCTTTGCTTTAGGGTCAATAAACAATTATTATTATTATTATTATATCCGCTTTCTCGAGTTTTGTTTGCGTTCCTGGTATATCAGTTTAGTGTCGGGTTCTTCGTAGATTTGTGTTTGTGTGATCAAACTTAAAATTTCACAAGAAGTGAGTATGTAGTATGATGTGAGTATGATGTGAGTATGATGCTCATTTACGGACAATGTGGCTCAAAGAGTGAATGATTACATTAGACGCCGCTGGTTTTGTGTAAAGTGAAGGCGCCGTACAGAAGGTTGTTTGAAGGCAACTTTTAGAAATTTCTATAAATTTTTCGGTTAGTTGGCTGTTTTGAATTAGTTAGCATTTATACAATTTCAAAAAAATAAAGGTTTGTGAAGAAGGAACTTCACTAATATGTGTTTAGACCAGGCAATAGAGCATTTTGCGTGACAAAAATACTAGCAGGAAGCCGATGGTCCCAGGTCACGTGGAACTGTCGGTAGATCTATTGTGGCGCGTTTTCTACTCGCCAATATCATTTCTTAATTTGTTATCAACAAAAAACCCAAAAAATTTTGTTTTTTTTTTCGTTTTTCGCTTGTAAAAGCTGAACCGAAGGAGCAATCTTGATGCTTTTAACAGACGAATTATAGAGAATGAAAGGAGGAAAATTAACCCTGCACGGACTCGATTGAATTAATATTAACAGAGGAAATTCAGTAAAACCGGAAAAATCTGCGTTTTTTCAATAATTCCTAAATCCGTCATTTTCAAAGTTTCAAGGCTTTTTAGGTGAAAGTAGCGATTGATAGCTACTTAGAGTCTGGACAACCCAGGCGTTTTCCGATGAGTAGTTTTTGCACAATTGCGATTTGAATATTTTTCTGCATTATGTTTCGGCGGCCTGCGAAAGTAGAAGTATTGTGCTACAAACATTTATTCTGATTTTGCGCTAAAATGTTGCGAAAAAGGTGAAAAATGCTTGCAAATATGACCGAAAACTGCCGCGCGCATCCAGGCTTGCCGAAACATATTGCATCAAAATATTCAAATCGCAATTGTGCAAAAACTAATCATCGGACAACGCCAGGGTTGTCCACACTCAAAGTACCTATCAATCGCTACTTTCACGCGAAAAGCTTCCGCTACAGCTTATAAAATGGTAGGGTTATGAATTTAAAAAAAAAATGTTTTTCCGGTTTTTCCGAATTTCCTCCGTTAATATTAATTTAATCGAGTCCGTGCACGGTTCAGTTTTTCGTCTTTTCATTCTCTACTATTCGTTGAAACATCAAGGTTGCTCAATCGGTCCAGCGTTTAACAAGCGAAAAACTAAAACGAAAAGCACGATTTTTTGAGGTTTTTCGTTTGTAACAAATTAAGAAATGATATTTGCGAGTAGGAAACACATCACAATACATGTACGGACTGTTTCACGTGACCTGGGACGGTCGGCTTCCTGCTAGTTTTTGTCACGAACTCAGTCATTTTCTATTCTATTGCCTGGTGTAATTATGTTTTTGGTACTAAAAACATTAATGTGTCTTCTCTTCACAACCTCTTTTGTTTTTTTTTAATTGCTTTTGTAATGGGTTTAATGCCTAGCTGACTAACATTTTAAAATTCAATTCCTTCTTTTCCGTGTTCTTGTTGGCATTTATTCAAACTGATAATTATTTTAAAACTAGAATCTTGTTGCATAAATCAAACATAAAAAGTAGTAAATTAAGGCGTGCTTTAGCTCAACATGCTTTTGAGGGACACCATAAATTTGATTTTGATAATGTAAAAATTTCAGGTCTTTATAAAAATCAACGAAATGGATTTTTTAGAAATGCATTTTATTAATGATTTAAATACTTATAATTGTAAAACTAACGTAGAATATATTATCTATTAAAAAATATTGATGTTATTAATATCTAGTAAGGTTCTGAAATTAATTTATTCTTTCTCGGATATTGAGATTTTATATAATTTTACATTGTTATGAAGTATTTTGTTTGACATTTGTCAAAAGTTAAAAAAAAAAAGTGTTTGCTTAGTTTTGCTTTTTTATAGTTTATTTAGTAAGTATTTATAAATTTTTATAATATTTATATACTAAAACATTTATTATAGATTTCCTGAGGAGGCACTTGATTAATGCAAAATGTTGAAAATTAAAAAGGAACTTGAGTAAGTTTTTATTATTCCCGATATCCAAATATAATATATTTATCTAAAGTATTTAATAAAATATTTATTATAAATATTAATATTAAATATTTAATAATTAAAAGTTGCATTACTATGAGAAAAATTACGATATAAAAATAAACAAAAGCTACAAGCCAACCTCACAGCACAGAACTCTTCCAGGATTATCAGATCATTTCGTCAATCAATATAAAATATGGCGAGTTCAAGAGCATCGTTGTTGTAGTCAAAAAAATAAAAGCCCTAGTATGTACTATTTCGCGAAGTGACTTACGAGATAAAGCTAAAATACTGCCTTCTGAAGACTTTTGTATTCATCAATTTTTTTTACGGAACTGAGAATAAAATACTCATTATACTAAATCATAATAAGTAAAGACATACATCCATCGTTATGAGTTCGCATTTTAATCCCACACTAAGTTGCGCTTCTCGGTCCATAGCGCACCAACATTTCATCCAAGGTGCCCACCTCACTACACATGCTGCGAGGTGAATTATCGCAACAAGATTTAAAGTTCCGCAACTCGGCGAGCTCTTTCTAAGATAATTACCGAGCCGCAACAGCAATTTGAGCATTTCTGTATGTACCGTCAACCTACACTTACAAATCGCTGATACCATTGCGAAGGCACCACCTGCTGCCATGGGGGTAATTAGGCTATGCACGACCATTATTGCAAGTTTTTTTGCGCGACTATACAGCACGCTGTTTTGAATGATCCGGCGTGATCACGACTTGCATACACGCTTTAAATTATACGAGAGATACGTCGATGTGTGTGTGTGTTCTCTTTATATAGTGAAGCTCGGTAGCAATCATAATTATGTCTCATTTCTTTTTATTATTGATGCCTGATTTTCCAGTTTTTTTATTCTTACTTAATAAATAAATACAGGACTGTGGATTGGAAAAGGTGATTGGTATTGATTATATAATTTGTATTAAACACCTTGCAATTATACTTAATTGGTTATCAGCGACTGCTGATTGACTTTTATGATGCGGGTGCTCAGACAAACTAACAGTTTTCAGGTTGAAAACATATTTTTTTGTTAAAAAACCCTAGAAAAAGATTTCAAATAGCCTACATATTTTGAATTTTACCCTCAGATTTAGAATATAATTAAAACTAAAATGTATTATTTATATATGTATTCGTAATATGCAAAGAATACATACATGTTGTTGAGTATACCAGAACATCTTTTTAGTATAAACATCAATGCTGAAAAAACTTTCAGGTTTTTTTTACATTATCATTTTTTTAAAACCTTCTGAAAAGAAGCTCCCAAGCCCGGAATCGTATTGTGGTATTATATGCTTATTACAAAGCACTCTTTCCCTTATGGACACTAGGGTGGTTATTTTTATCTAGAAAGCACCGACCAAATTTACATTTTTCGATTAATTGTTCGGGGTTTGGGAAAACTTGTTAAAGTTATAGGACTTGTAGAGGACTTTTCAAGGAAGAATTTAACCTATTATACATATGGATTTGACGACCCCGATCCACCCAGTGCCCTGAAAACTACCCGAATGAAAAAAATTACATTTTTCAGAAAATTGACCGTTCTAATCATTTCATTTTCTCTTTTGTCATAGAAATCATTACTATAAGTATTGTGGAATGTTTATAAATATTTGTCAGTTAATTTCCATTTGTTTAAACAAATTCTATTTATTTAAAGAATTAGTTTTTCTCGAAAATCCGTCGGAATTCTGTTTTCTGAGTTCGAAATGGCAGTTCATTAAAGAATTTCTTCCTATTGTTTATACAATCGATTATTATAATTCATTTTCAACTTCTTTTCTAATGGTAGAAGAGTCAGTTTATTTGTGAAATTAACTTATAAATTTCATGTTCGAGACATCTAGTCTGTATTCTCTAATAAACCCACATTTGTTTAAATAAATGCCATTTCTTTACACATTTTTTTTTTCAATTCGCCTAAGATTAATTTATTGTAGATCGGTCTAGCCAGCTGGTATTCTGAAGTGACATCATTTATATTTTGGGATGATTTTCAGTGTTTGAATAATAAAGTAATATTCGTTTTGCAATATTTCATCAAACTAGAGTACAGGGAACAGTTTTCAGACAGCAGGAAATGACAATAAGAAATGTAGAGAGAAATGTGATTAATAAAATTTGTTGACTTTAGGAAATTTAACTAGAAAACTGTAGAAATGTAACTCCCGAATTTCCCGAATAAAAGAATTTCAAATCGTTTCAATTTTTTCGAATAAATGATATTGGAAACTAATAATATTTTATTATTTAAACAATGCCTGACCGATATACAAAAAATGAATTTTAAGACTGTTTAATCAAATGTGGGTTTATTAGATAATAAATGTAGATAATTAGATATTTTAAATTAATTTCACAAAAAAGCTGACTTTTCTAGCATAATTAGACAAAAAGTTGAAAATGAATAATAATTGATTGTTTGAACAATAGAAAGAAATTTTTTAATAAATAATATAAGATAATAATTTGCCATATCCAACTCAGAAAACAGAATTCAGACGACTGATTTTCGAGAAAAAGGAGTTATTTGAACAAATAGAATTTCTTGGATACGCCCATGCTTGTATGTCTAGTGCCTACTAAATACAATTTCATATTGGTTGAATAAAAAACGTTCCATTTTAGGTGCACGTATTGTAATTTTTACTGTAAATGGCACTGCAAAAAGGTGAGTAAATGAGAAAAGAAAAATGTATGTATGTACATATATTGAAATACTTTTCTCTCGTGATACATAACGCAAAAATACAAACAATGTCAACTGAAAAGGTTTTGAATTGTTATTTCACTTCGTAGCTCTAATGTTCATAGTAAAGTTTTATTTTGCCCTACTTAAAGAATTCTATCACGTCACATTTTTTATTGCACAAAATATCACGAAACTTTGTTGTCAACAGCATCCTCAATGAATACGACAAGATCTGATAGATTTCAGTCACTTTGCTGAAAGTAAAGCTTGACTTTTACACATTAAAACTAAAAAGATTAAAGCAATGAAGACAGTTCATATTTCCGTTCCATTTTTGTCTCGAAATACTATATGAAATAGTTGTCACATAACGTTTTGATTCATAGCTTTAATATTCAAGCTATCATTTCAGGTTATTTAATAAATTCTACACGACACATTAAAAATATTGCGCGAAATGAAAAAATTGTACCAAAACTAAATTATAACCGATTAATAACAGAAGAAAAATAGCGAATAAATAAAAGAAAAAGCCAAATTGTCTAAAATAATACTAAAAGCTACTTGAACGTAGCTGGATGAATACAATTTTTCATAATTGGATATTGTCCTGTGGGTCAGGCTATCTCAAAGTTGTTTTATTTCTCGATTACGAATGCTACCACAGAACACACACCAGAAGACATGGTATGAAAGGTAACCGTTTATTAATAAACGCAGAATAACAGGACATGAAATAGCAGAGATAATATTTATACGTCTAATTATGATTCCTTTGGTTGATTTCCTGGCTGCACTGTCTGACATTAACCAATCTTGTATATGGCGCATACCGCACATTCTTCAATTAAAGCCCCTATATGGCAATACGCAAAATACACCATATGCCAGTTTTTTTTTTACTATAACCACGGGATTCCTATGTTAGATATTTGAAGAGTTGAGACAATAGTGGCACCAGTATTGTCAAGGCATAATAAACTCCGTAATTTTAACCTAGCTCCCATAGTTAGGGTTGGAAGATGTCAACATCAATTTGTGGAATTGATGTTTGGGGCGGTACGGGTATCTATAAAAATAAAAATTCTTGCTATAACGGTCTCGTGTCCCCTCTTTAGGCAATAGAAGTGATCTGGATATAAATCTTCAAATGGCGATAGAAACGATGGTTACAGATGACATGGCGTGACATTAGTTAATGGCTGACATGGGACTCTTGTATGACGATACTTAATTCTGACCCCAGGGGGCGTCGTCCACGTGTGCAATGTTTGCCACGTACACAACCGCCGCGGGGCCTAATGGCGCTGAAAATGCTTAAAATAAACATGTAATCGTAATAACAGACGTACGAAGTTTGTATATATTTCCACCATAACCACATTTTAAATTTATGTCTACAAGAATTTGAAGAATATAAATTTACAAATTTTTAGTAGTAATTCAAATCAAAGCTACATTCATCATCCAAACAGTGTACGCATGTAGGTACTTATAAAACTTACGTTCTTACATGAACATCTATCTACCAAAATCAAAAAGATATATTAGTAGATTCACTCAATAACATGAAAAAGTTGTAAGTATTCAAGAATAACGTCATGTACTTTGTATTTATGTTTGTATATTGTAATTTAACACAACCGGAATTTACAAAAAATACAAAATAAATCATGATATGACCAGTATTTTTTTTCATGATCGAAGATGTGTGTACCATCTTCACCAATATTTAAGTAACAGCACGACAAATGGAGTTAGAGTTATTTGTTAGATACGTATTCATCGTTTTATTTTGTTGCCACGTTTCCTCGCTCAGTTCCAATCTTTTAAGCCAGGGATCCCCAAACTTTTTAAGAGGAGGGCCACATATAACAAAAAATGTTAAATGCCGCAGATAAAAATACTACCACTGTTGTGTTGCTGATTTTATTTTCTCAAAAACGATGTTAGTGTTGTTTGAGATTAAACTCTCTTCAGCTATATACTAAACTATATTGATATTACTAATCTAATGGTACCAATATCACCATGTAACAGTGTTGATCCCGGATTAAGTATATTATCCCTGCAACTATTATGGGTGAAGTTTGGTACGCAGCCTGTCGGTTTTCTGTGTAGTTTTTTTCATTCTGTTAAAATCGGTTGTAATAAATATTATGTTATATACATATGTGCTATTTTGCACTAGTGCTAAAAATATTTTTCAATTGTTTCTTCTTTAAAATGTACCTACTTTTGACTGTAGATATACATAGCAAGCTAGCTTTTTTGTTTTTAATTATCTATATTTGTCAACTTTAGTTTTCTTTATTAAATTGTGCTGTTTTGTATGAAGTATTTAAAATCATATTTTATACTATTCAATTGTATTGATTTTATCCGCAAACAATTCAAAACCTTTTTTTTAATTTTAACGGCCGGTTTTTTAGTAAACCCTATTATATAACCTTCATATATATGTAGGTACTTAATAATACAAATAATTCAAGTTAGGGCCGATTTTATAAAACAGTTTATTTAATTAGTTATACCATGCTTAACTAAATATTGGTATAATCTCCAGAATAAGTTGTTATTACTATGGACTGCCTATATTATAACCAATGACAGACGGCGCAGGAATGGAATAACTATTCTCCTGGTTATACCAACACTTGTAAGACCGGCCCTTAATCAACTTTCGTTTCTAAATAACAATTATAAAAGTATTGTGTTGTATTAACTGTAAGTCTGGCTATTCTGATTTCATATTTGTAAAAATATTCTAAAAAAACTCATTGTTGTAAATAGCATAAAACAAATCATGCGCTTTTACCATTTTTTAATTTATTTTTGTATTTATTGTAGCACGGCCTGAAGACGAGATTATTGTATCCCGAAACATGTAGCCACAAGAACAAGTAAAGAAACATTGGAAAAGCAAAAGATTCCAAACCAAGCAGGTTCAGAAATAATTTATAACACTCACAAGTCAGTGAATTTGTAAAAGTCATCATTTCAAATTGAAATTATCTATTTAATTATTTGTTATAATATAAAAACCATAATAAACAATAAACCCACTCTTTTTAAAAGTAGCACACTTCAAAACACGTCTCACATCAGAAATTTGTTGGGTATTGGAGCAGATATTAACATTAGCAGATATATACACGAGGGCAAAAAACGGTACAAATTTTTAATCTCTCGTATTTCAAAAAATATTTAGTAAATTCAAATAATTCTTTAAAAAAATGCTCGTAGTGTGAAGATTAAAACCATACTATATTTGCATTAACAGAACGTTTCAATCCAAAGTTATGTTGCTTTATGTTTGGCTATGCAACATTTTGATAATATCGGCTCAATTTAATGTGAAATAAAAGGTGTATTAAATTCAATGGGTAATGGAATTTGTCTTGTTTTGGTAAAGAAGGGCACTAGAGACCTTATCGCATCGTATACAGCGTGATTTTTTCTTATACAGGGTGAAATATTTAAACAATATGACCTTTGTAACAAAAACATTGCAACAGCAAGAAAAATCTATGAGTGTACTTGAGTTATCTTTAAAGATCGTGAAGAAACTATTGCTGTTGTTATGGGCGGTATGTTTGAAATTATCATTTTAGGTGGTCTTTTCGTCAGTTTCATTTATGATATATCACACTTGTTGTTTAGCTGTAAATGTTAAACGCAAGTTACTTGTTTTTGTTCTTGGTTTGTTTTTGATAAGATTGAATTGGAGCTGAAATCAACGTTTTTGAGTATGTTGCATCACTTCAAACCTACCCTTCTTTTTTATTTTTGTCATTATTAAATAATGGGCACTTCCAACATCTGCCTGATGTCAGCCTGAATACATTGTGTTGTTTTTTTTAATATTTTTTATTTGAAGATGTAATTTTGACGTGAAAAACGAACAGCAAAGACCTACCCACATGGTTATTTTAGTTCCAAATCACTGCAAAAGCAAAATGTTATGTTTTTGTTGCAAAAACAAACAAACAATGCTAAAAATCTACAGCCCAATAATGGTAGTAAACAAGTAATAAAAATCCTTCAAAAATTTCAAAATCAAATATGGCGCCCATAACAAAACTAAAGGTTGGCCATACATAGTTTCTCCACCATCTTTAAATATAACTGAAGTTCGCAATTGGACTTTTCGTGCCTATGCAATGGATGGTTTTATATCTATGAAAACGTGCAATTCAACTGTTTTTTTTTTTTTAGTAAAAACAGTAAAAATACGATGTTTCAAAATTTCACTCTCTATACTAAAACATCACCAATTACATTGGTTTAAATTATTACAATTATTGCAAATATTGTATGTTTTCAATTTTCACAATATAAACAATTAGTTTATCAAAGAAATACGGCCAATTTACAACTTTATGCAGGTGTCAAACACTTAAAGGAAATTAATTTTTCTTTCCTAACGTCATACGTATTATGACGTATTTTCTACTTTTGTAGAAAATGTGCAATATGTTAATTTTTATAGATTATGCTCAAGAAAATGTAATGGTATGTTATTTTTATGCTATCAGCTATAATTCCAAACTTCTTTTCTGAATAACTTTAGATGTCGAGTATAGACGTTTTGAGGGAAAACTTCAAAACTGTACAAACAATACAAATATTAAAGGCTTGTTTTATAGTACTGATAAACTCGGTCGTACTAATTATACACATCAGTAGTTATTTACCAGGAAACGCTATCTGTGCTTTTCTTGGTTGAAACTTGTTTTCAAAATTTACAAGATTTTTTTTTCTTTAAACATCGAAATAATTTATTTCCAAAAGAGTTAAGACCTGTTTTTCCATAAGAACCCTGTAATTATTATGGAAAATTGGTCTTAACACATAACAGTAACCATCCGATACTGATGTGTAATTTAATACATTGATAAAGATAAGTGCACATAACCTCTAAGAACAATGTCGAACCTGTCACGTACCCAATAACAATAAGTCATATTATCCGAAACAAACAATAAATACCGACCGAAATATCGCCTTACATAACAGACGAAATCTCAGAACGGCACTCAATCCATAACAAGACCCCGTTAAGAAGAACACATCAAGCGCATTATTATTTATTACCCGGCGTATGGCACCACACTCTCGTATGATTAGAATAACTGGAAACATAGTAACACGATTCCAGGTACCTACGGTGGGCACTCATAACCATACGCTCATATTTATACGTGATTATGTCGTTCTGATATTGTCCCGCGGTTCGTTCACCTCACCTCAAGTACCGACCGGGCACAAATCGGTCGTTACGTCGCTTATCTAACCAGCCAAAGAGACCGGAGAGACTGGAGACACCGCAGAGGTAAAATACCTATCGCCTACGGTCGCAAATAATTCCATTATTAATGCCGTGTAATTTCTAATGGTCCTGGTAAAAATCGCAATACAATGAGGGCTGGCTTGCTTTCGCAATGGCTTGCGACGGTTGCTGGTATTATATAGGTAGTGTGGTATTTATTGTGGCCGATAGAGATCTCACGATCTGCGGCGGGCGGCGGGCGGACCTTCTGGCTGGCGCAAATCGAGAAAGAGATAATCTCGAGATAACGGATGCCGAGTTGCACAGATGCCGATTGAATACAAACAATGCTGAGCGAATGGAAGGTGTACAAGAAGGATTTATAGTCGTGTGTGTTGGGGAGAAGCTATGGAGGAATTGCTTATAAATTAAGGAAATTATCTTATCGTGATTTAATTGGTTGGTTGTTGGATGGAGCGCGAAGGAGATTTACCAAATTTGGTATGTTTGGTACTGGTTTGTCATTGTGGATTATAATCCGTTATATAATTCATTAGTCAACCGGTATGTAAATTGATTATAATGAGTAAACAGAATGTAGTGGCACATAATTGTGGTCTTAGGGTTCCAATAACAATAACCGCATCAGGCTACATAAAACGATATGAAAATCGTATCAATGCGATCTACGACGGGTTAATTTCTTTTCTGATGTTAAAAACACACGCAAATCATAATCGTTAAAGGTGAACAATTTTCCTTCTTTTACGTTATTTCACTATTTAAGGTCTTGAGAGCATATGTACGAAATTTCAGGACAAAATTTGGAAATTAGCTGATAAACAAAAAACATATATTATAGGAATAAAATGAACAGAAAATCAAAAAATCAAATCAAAAAAATCAAATTAGCTGATAAACAAAAAGAAATGTAGCAATAATGGTAATTTAGTTTGCGAGTTGATAGATTTATCTCAATGTTACTATAGGAGATCTCGGTAGCTATATGAGATATCAAAAAATGAGTAAGGTTCTTGTGTCGACATTTTTTTTTTAAATCTCCTGTGCTGCGATGTAGGCTTCTTTAGTCCAAATAGCTTTTTTTTTAAATAATGGATCTTACTGAAGATTTTCACGGTATCATTGTCCAAAACTCCGTTCGTTGGTGAGTATCTATTGGTTGTAAATGATGTTGTTTTCTTAAAGCATGTGACCTATATTTATGCTTCTTGAGGCTTTCCAAACTCGGCGTCTAGATACCCCAGATTCATTTCCTATTTCTCTAGTTGAAGTTGAGGGATTTGCAACTACATTGGTGGCAGCTTCTTGAGCGTTTCAGGTTTCAAAATCGTAATGTTGAGATTTTCTTTTAAACTCTCAAAAATAAATTTGTGGCGTTGTATTCGTTCTCGATAACTATTGAAGTATGTTGGGAATGCAATATCAGCATTGTTATTACTTTAAATAAAGCATTCGATCATGGCATATTTGTGTACCATCCAAACGGCAACCCGTAATTTTCATTTGAAATAAATATTTAAGAAGAAGTTTAGTACTTAAATTACTAATTAGTAGTGGCAAACCAATGAGTTTAATCGCTCTGATATATAATAATTTCATGTTATTCAATAAAACATTAATAACATATTAATAAAACTTCAATTATTTTTGGAATATTTTGGACCGGCGTATTATATATATCGTTGAAAAGAGTAAACATGCTCTATTTATTCAAGTCATCCAGCTATGGTTTCCATTAAAATAGCATTTATGTTATATCTACGGAACTATTAGAGATAATTAGAATCTGTGTGGATATGTGTGTGGAAAACGAATTCAGTACACACTGCTCTTGAGAAAAGGGTCGTAAATGTTACACCCAGAAAAGTAATCTCTCGAAACAAGAGAGAATTACTTGAATGAAGTGGTTGGTTGGTTCGTATATAGGCGAGAGATTATTGTCTTCAACTAAGAAATTATTTTCTTGTATACCATCTAATTTTCTTCGTCCAAGTGATTATGCATTTGAATCCAGTAGGAAAGTTCAAGAAATTACGTTTTCTTGTTTCGAGTAATCACTTTTCTGTGTGTACATAGTCGATTTACAACGATTTGTTATCAAGAGAATTGCTAGAATTGGTGACAACGCTCATAATAACAACTAAATCTTCAATTCTATTGTTTTGAACCCAATCATTTTCCCTATGGCTCAAACAAAACACAACAATATTTCAGATTATTTATCACAATCGAATATCTCGGAAACTATTTTCTTTGCACGGGCACAACCTAAACAGTTGAAAGACATTTTTATTAGTATTCCCCATATGGTATAACATATGTACATGGCATTCCATAAAAAATATCTTTTTCAGCACTGCTAAATACAACATCCCGTATAAATGAAATTTACTTTGGGTTGTAGAAAATTAGTAATTAACTTTGGTACAAAGCATTGCATGTGGTACTTGAAACTTTGTGTAATTTGGAATATTGGATTATCAATTAAATTCAGAAATCTACAGAGTATAAATGATTGTATTCGAAGTAAGCGCTGAAATCCATCGTAAAAAATGTATTAGCCACTTCATTTGAACTGAATACTACTGATACTACTGTTCTACATGCAACTGTTAAATTGGTTGGATAACCTATTGTAAATTTGATACCTGTTTGTGTAAAGCGACAGAAATGTAGTAACATGGGTATAGCCGACTTCGACTACAATTATTTATAATGACCCTTTATATCGTATACCTCATACATTGTAAACTTTGACCTGAATACAATGGGATTCACTAGTCATTCAATAATCATGTGGTCACTCAAACGCGACCTCCTCAACCAATCTTTACATCAAGAAGATATGTTTTAATCTAATTTCAGTTTCACGAAGGCTAGTATTTTATCTCACTGTTTTGGTGTTATACTTATCTTTTGTACCTTAGTATACAATAAACTTTATTTATTTATTTATATCGCACAATCTATATAGCATAATATAGACGTTGTACAAAATGTTACTTAGAGCCTTATTGTTTTCTTGCCACGATCTATCATCTATCTCTATGGGGTATAACCCAAAAACCTAAGCCTGCGTATTAAATTCCATTTATTGTAAATCATAGTTAAATGTGCCAACTGTCAATTTATCACCGCATCAATGAATTTCAGTACCTTTATAAGTGTAATTTAAATTCACCACAACAAAAAATGTTAAGTAAACCTGGATTTGGAATTACTCCTTGTTGTTATTAGAAACACAATATAGCGCTATGCAGGAAATAAATTTCATAATAGAACGTTAAACTACGACTATAAATCTTGTCTCATAATTGGGCCCACTATTTGTGTGCCTTAACTATCGTGATACGTTTTTATCTTCAACCCTTCATATTATCACCATATGGCCAAACCTGTACAATCTGCCGTCGCTAAGTTCCTAATAATCACCATTTGTCTCTCACTTTATCAACCGTTTATCTCTTCGACATTCTGGTCGGAGTGGTCGGACACACCGTAAACATTGTCGAAACTATTCGAGCATTATAGGAGGCTTTCAAGAAATGAATTTACCTAATAGTGGTGTGGCTTGTCCAGACTGGGCTGCGTTAAGTGATATTTTAAGTACCAGGTATATTTATTTGAACGGCAGCCCATAAAACGGTGGTCATTTGGAACGCCCTTTGAGATTATCTTTTTCTAGCACACGCCTATGGGGCCAATCTAGGCTTTGGAGTTGTTTGAAAGGCCGTAAATACCCGTTAGGGAAGTAAGATTTATCGGCGGCCATCAATGGTGCTCACCAACTGACCACACACAAAATTGATTAGCTGGCTGACCCTTGGTGAACACGTGTGAAGGGAATGTTAGAGTGAGACATTTATGAGGTTGTGGTTATTATTTTTAGTACATGGTGTGTACCTAAGCTTTATATTGTCAATAGTTCTTGCACGAGGAAATATATTATAAGTGTATTCAACCCATCCGACTTAATTAACCAGCATCTATGAATGAACTACAATACATTTAGACTAGACGTTAACAGCAAATAAAGGTTAACAATATTTACCGATTCACCTAAATGTTTCTAAAGGATCAATGACGGCAAATTTGGTTCTCAGTATCCCTCTTCAGAGACGCTATCTTATAAAATAACACATCACCTACCTTTACTATGCTGTTTCTAAAGTACTACCATTCGTATTAAATATTGATTTACTACTAACATTGATCACTCTGTATAATGTGATCGCAAAATTCATTCAATAATACCCTGTATTATAGTGTATTATAGTGCCGTATTCTTCGGTCACCTTTAAATATGTCTGATGTTCCATAACTGCAACAACTTTACCTAGTAGATAATTTTTGCAGCGTATGCACAAGAAAGTAATCGAGATTGTTACAAATTATTATATTTTTGAAGAAAATTCAATTTAGTAGCAATAATATAGTATTCAATAATATTCAATAATAGTTTTCGGTCAAACTTTGAGATAATTTTTGAAGTAATTAAGTAACTTTGGTAGCTTTTTGCAGTTATTGTGATATGTATAACTGAATAATCTTGGTAGTAAACGTGGGTATTGTCATATTATCGGAAGAAATCGCACAAAATCGATATTCTCGGAGTTATTCAAATCGTAACTGGTTTCAAATATATTTTCAAAGATGTTTACTAAATTACAGAAAACCATTACCATTCTGTTTGAAAGAAAAAGTTGGCTATTATAGTAGAAACCGAATAAGCAGTTATTTGTTGAACCCTATTTACACGCTGTATTAGGGTTGTCTTTATGTTTTAAGTTTTAAATTTTAAAATTTTGTCAAACAAATTTTAGATAATAATTCACCAAAAATTCACTTTTCTCCTCCTGGGTTAAAAAACCTCTCGCCTTTTTATACAGACGTTTCGGCTATATTTTCAGCCTTAATCATAACTACAACAACATATATGACTACTGAAATAAATAATTAAACATATTAAAGATTACCTTAAAAGCAAGTCACAAATTCTGTCGAGTGATGTACGTGTGATAAACTAATCAATATTTCAAACAAAAAAATCATCAACATAAAAAAGATTGTATTAATAAAAACAACAATAAAACTGAAAAACTGCGTTTGACCTACCTGTTTTATCAAATGGTCACACATTGAACTTTAGTGAAATTGTAAGATGAAACCCGAATTATAAAAATCTGATTTGGCCAGGCACATGACTTTATCATGGTATATATAAAAGTAATAGTTTAGCTGCATGAGATTCTATTTGATCGAGATCGGTAGTGTTTGCATTAAAATAATACTAGTTAGCCAGTATTTGACAGATATGTTGATAATATTGACGGTATTGTCAAAACATCAGCGTTTGACACTACCTACTGTCATTAGAATGAAAATATCTGTCAAATCCTGGCTAACTAGTTTTATATTAATGCAGACACGACCCATCTCAATTAAACAGAATTTGCTCATGCAGCTAAACTACTAAGTTTACCAAACAATTTCATAGACATAAATTATACAAAATTTTCTCTACTTTAATTTATTATTTAACTATTTTGACGAAATTATATATAGATAAATATATATAAATTGCGGCTCATTTGCAAAATTCTTGAAAAATGCTTAGAGTAAACATCCATACCTTGGTAAAATATGTTCAGGGCATCCAAAAAAAGCATATTTCCGTTAAAATCTAAACTTTTTTTTGCACAATAACAATATACCTACTTCATCATACTATGTATGAAAGAGTGAAAAGTGTCATTTATAAAAATGACATATTTTGATTATTATATAGCCAAAACGTCAGCCTAGTCTTAAGAAACACAGTGCAAAAGGTTTCTTAAAAATCTAAGCGTATACCTCGGGATCTGAGGTTAGTTATTTTTAGTGAAAAGCTTCACATGAACCGTTTTCGTCTTTTTTTAATTTACATCAGTTTGAAATACTAGCAAATACCGAAAATAAATTATATTGAAAATTTATGAAGCAAAAAAAATCCATACAATTCCGTTCCAATCCACACGGTGTTGTAGTGATTGGATTTTTCATATAGCTACACATTTTTCAATTATTTAAGAAGTTTGAACCATTTGATAATATCTTAATCAGCTGTAACTTTTTAAAGATTTGAAGAGCATATAAAACTTTTTACTCAGAATGACATTTACGTTCTTACATAAAAAATCTGATGTGGCCAGGCACATGACTTTATCATACAATATATAAAATTAATAGTTTAGCTGCATGAGAATCTATTTGACTGAGATAAATCGTGTCTGCATTAAAATTAAACTAGCTAGCCAGGATTTGACAGATATTTTGATAGTCAATAGTATCAATCAAAGGTATTGTCAAAGCATCAGCATTTGACACTACCTACTGTCATCAGAATAATAGTTGTTTATCTCACAAGTGCCGAAAGTACGGAATAGCACAACGAGCGGTGATGCGGCGCGTCACCGATGGCGGAGCGTCGTCGTCGCATGTGAGCGAGTCGCGCTATGTAGTTTTCGGCAGGAGTGACATCAACGTTTTTGCGTTGCTTTTTGAGAAATACGAATTTTAAAAAAAATCAAAAATGGTTATATTTCGGTATAGAAAATGTTAGGTTGATACCACTTCTACGAAATGTCAAGTTTAAAAAGCTAATTCAAATTCTGACAGGGGGGGTCGATGGCGTATAGGATAGAGCGGCTGCTATCTACGCTGGAGGCCCGGGATCGAATCCCGGCTCGGGCTAAAATCGACTGTCCTGGTATTTTAGGCAGGGAACAAATACCTTTGCATGCCGCCTTCCATCGGATGAGGAAGTAAAGCCGGTGGCCCCGTGTGCTGTCATTATGCGACGTGCACGTTAAAGAACTCTTACTGGAGGTTGGAATTCCTTCAGTAGGACAAAATTCCTGGGTGTGTGTAGCCTGCCCTCAGCGTCGGTGATTGGCCTAAGTTCCGGAACTAGACCGACGTAAAATAAACAAGCAAAAAAATAAAAATTCTGACAGATTTATATTCGTTCATGACACTGTAGATGACGTTCCATGCGGTTCTCCGAGTGTGACAGCGTGGTGACAGCCATAGACATTTCTGTGGTGACAGCACAAAAAAAATATTTGTCAAAATCCTGGCTACTATGCAGTTTCATATCAATGCAGATGCGACCGATCTCGATCAAATAGAATTTGCTCTTGCAGCTAAACGATTAATTTTACCAAAAAATGTCATAGGCATAAATTATTCAAAATTTCCTCTGCTTTCATTTATTATGTAACTATTTTGAAGAAATTACAGAAATGGCGGCTCATCTGCAAAATCCTTGAAAAAGGCTTAGAATAAACTACCAGTTCCTTTGGACCCTTTTGAACCAAAAGCTTTTCAGCTCTAAGTTTAGTCATAAAACTTCTAAATATGAACTTTCGTCCCGATACCTTTAGTAGTTTCTCCGGAATCGTCGTCACAAAAATCGAGTACACACATACACACACACACACACACACACATACACACATACACACACACACACACACACACACACACACACAGACATTTTTTTGTACCTTGGTCAAAAATGTTCAGGGGACCCAAAAAGATCTATTTCCGCTAAAATCCCAATTTTTTTTTTCGGCACGATTACAATACTTTACCATACTGCGTATGATAAAGTAAAAAGCGAGTTCAAGAAAATTCGCACCATAGGGAACGTCGCGTCACGTCATAGAACGCCACCGTCACGTAAATTCTGTTATGAATTTATGCTATAAAATACCCTTTTTTGCTAGCTAGCGTAATATAAAAAATAACATAATATATTCATAATATGTAGTTCAAATCGATTTATACGGGTAAATATTAATGGTCGATTTGTTCACATTAAAATTTAGGAAAATAGGTGAAAAATTCAAATGTGCTAAAAGAATTAATTTTAGACAAACTAACAAACTACAATTACTTGTATTTTGCGTATGAATTATGATACTTTGTGTAGTATTTATCTCATCATTCGAATTTATATCTATTACTGAATATTTTTGTATTAACACGTTGACGTCGACACATGTACACTTTCGGAATAGATAAGCAACGTGACGTCACGTCACGTGAAAATATTCTTTTCGAGACTTTTCTCTTGTTGACGGTCGGTAACGTTGACGTATAGTGTGAACGTTACCATGCAAAATGGATATAACAATATTTTGACGTGACGTTGCCATTCTCTAACGTGACGTGACGTCCCGTATAGTCCAAATAACTTTAAATTGATAAATTTTTCAATAATAATTTTAATAAATAACTTGAATAATTTCCTTGTCGCTATTGACTTGAACCCATATCACTCTATGTATAATTCATAACAGTATCAGGAAAAGCTAAATCTATACACACATAAACCTATCACATTCCCTACAAATTCCAAACGCTTGACTACTGAACGAACATTATTATCATCATCGCAATGATTGTGCGAAACCTGTTTACACGGTCTTGCGTATAATTCCGACGTGACCAACAGCGACAGTTTATATTTTCAATTAGGCCGGCAAGGCAGGTGTAATAGTGAAGAAGCAGGTAGAATTGCAAGGTGTACGAGCCAAGGTACACACACTTATACAACCCGACGACAACCTGGCAGATGTTCCTTCTTCCTTTTCTGATCACTGGCAAGCATTCAGGTTCGCTATAATAATAAGTGGAGCCCCTAGTGGAAGTTGGCGTCACGCTTATAAGTTCCACGCACTCTTTTAACAGGCGCAAGACGTAATTAGGGTAATGGTCTGTGTAATCTAATGCTTTTGATCGTGCCTGGTAGGTGGAACTGTTGCATGTTTTATAACAGCATGCCCTTTCTTATGCTTTTCGTTTTTTAATGGCATAATTTGAAGGGATGTGATTAAATCATTGATGGTGGTTGATTATTGGTTTTAATGTGTTGTGATGGTGAAATGATGGTTGGTAACGCAGTTGTAATAGTAAATGTTTGTTATAGGTAGACATAACCCTTCTTGACATCATTAAAGCCGTAAATAAAATTGCATACATGCTTAGAAGCTATGATGGGGGTATAATACATCATCTTTAATGTGACAAATTATTACCAACGCAATTTATTTTCTAAGTAATATGTTGATGTGCAACTGTATAAATGTGCTACCAAGTTGCTTCAATTTGCTGGAGTGTAGATCATGTGTAGAAACAGTGTAGCAACAACTTAAAAAAATCTTCCACAAGTACTAAATGTCACTCTTGCTGCTTTATCATACATGGTATGACAAAGTATTGTAATTGTGTCGAAAAAAAGTTTTGAGATTTTAGCGGAAACAGTAGTATCACCAGAACAATTTTGACAAAGGTATAAAAAAATTGTAATTTCGTCATGATGTTTTGACAATACCTACTGTCAATAGAATCAAAATATCTGTCAAATCTTGGCTAACTAGTTTTATTTTAATGCAGACACGATCAAATAGAATCTCATGCAGCTAAACTATTCATTTTATATATACATAGTATGATCAAGTCAACACATAAACAATGTATATTTGTTTTCTGTAGTGAGTATGGAGCATTGAAAGATCAAGAAATTTCATAATAACACTCCTTGTCGTCCGATAAGTAGAAAGCAATATAATGTAAAATAAAGTCCAGTTCGGCAATAAGTCGTGACTACGACACGACATCCCGATATTTGAGGCGACGATTCCGTAGTCACTACTAAAGGTATCGGGACGAAAGTTTATATTTAGAAGTTTTATGACCAAACTTAGAGCTGAAAAGCTTTTGGTTCAAAGGGGTCCAAAGGAACTGGATGTTTCCTCTAAGCATTTTTCAAGGATTTTGCAAATGAGCTGCCATTTCTGTAATTTCGTCAAAATTGTTAAATAATAAATTAAAGTAGAGGAAATTCTGTGTAATTTATGTCTATGACATTTTTGGATAAAATTAATAATTTTGCTGTATGAGAAAATTCCTTTTGATCGAGATCGTGTCTGCATTAAAACTTAGTTAGCGAGGACTTAGGTAGTCTCAAAAGCTGGTTTTTTGACAATACCTACTGTCACTATTATCCATATACGTATTAGGGATTATACGATCATTTTGTATTTATATGATATTATTAAAATATCTGTCAAATCGATGCTATTAACGTAACAAAAGACAAGAATTACAAAAAGTTGCCCCAAAACACACACATTTGCAAAAAAAACTGAAATTTGTTGAATATCAAATATTAGTATTGAACATCCACAAATTTATTAAAGAATTTGCGGAAGTATTAAAACAACAATATGGAAACAAACAAACATTTGGAAATCTTACACTGGAAAATATCATGTTTATTTTATATTATAATACTTCTGCCTAAAACAGTTATATGCGATGTATTACACGAAGTTAGTATTTCAATAACAAAAAACAATAATTTAAAGATTTTTTTACTCTAAATCCCGACTGGCCCGATGTATGGTTTTTTTAAGGTTGCAACCCTGGTTGCGACCTTTCTGTTAATATCGACAAAAATTGTTTACTCTTGATATTTTTGATATTTGACAGTTATTATATAGCGCAAAACGAATTTTTAGTTTTCAACTCAATAAAAAAGTTGAAGTAACTAAAAAGGTTAGATACTGTTGAAACTAACATTAACGTAATTTCTGGCAACATTTGCTGCACAAGTACTATTTCTTTAAGTTTATTAATAGATCTGCGCAGTAGTGTGCTAACTGATAAGAGTGATAAGTAATAAATTAAATATTAGTTCAGCATTATATTTTCTTCTGCATCACTATCACATTAGTATTTAATAAATGATAAGTTTTCGCGTCAGCCTCAGGCGTTTTAACATCTTAAAATATCTTCTACCAGCCCGGCTAGCTCAGTCGGTAGAGCATGAGACTCTCTCAGGGTCGTGGGTTCGAGCCCCACGTTGGGCGACTATTTTTGTTCGTTTTTTTTTAATTTGTAAATTGAATC